>OZ037775.1:15145282-15255282 GCA_964035525.1 Porites cylindrica | reverse complement strand
GTGTCCCATGCCAATATAAGGATAGAGAAATTTCTCATTTTGGGCGTAATCGATGGATATCTCGTTCCGAGTGATCTGTCGTCCGTTTAAAGAAAACACAACTGGAACTTTCCCATCTTTTGCCAAGTCAAACCTAACTGTGCAACCAATCAAATCCCCTCTGTGGGCCATGGCGTCTACAAAGATATTTTGAAAGATTTATATCGACTAGGCGGTGGTGAGGGGAAACAATTACTGATACACATTTTACACATTTTATGAATATTTGCTAAACTACTAACTACTATTTTCATTTCTAAAAGCAGATGTTTCGCTGTCACTTACGGACTGATAAATTGGACATCATCATGCTTGAAGTTGGCTGACTATGGAGGGATTGATTTTGTCGTTTTGCAAATATTTGTACGAGGAAAATTACCAGCAATAAAACGAAAGACAAAAAACAGGTTTGTCACGTGACTTAAGCAAAAAAAAATCCTTAGCAGGAACCTGTCATTATTGAAAGACATTTTTCGACCGACCATGAAATTTTTAAGGTAGTCTTCGATTAAGAATCATGGAACATAAATATACTGGAAAATGAATGTTAATTGAAAACCAATTATTGAACGCAATTATTTTCATTGAGTTTTTCTCACCCACAAAGGGATTACTGGATAACGAGTTGAAAGGCCTAGGCCTTGTCTATAAATTTTTGTTTATTATTATCTCACCTTCATACTCTTTTCCCCAGGTGGGATTTTCTGCGTCAAATATTTTTCCATCATCAATGTGATACCCCACGGTTCCATTTAACCAACCCGGCATGGCATGATTTCCATAATCGTTTCCAACAACACCGACCCCTAAAAGACGTCTTTCCCCTGTTTCTTGAACGAGCACCTAATTAAAGAAAAAGGTCACCTCTAAAACGTAATTGCACTGAGCCCAAACTATCAAACTCTTAAAATTATGAAACTGAAGAGATGTTAAGGTTATCAAATGTTGTGTGTTTAACTAAACATGCTGATAAGCCTGTGAAGTAACTTAAGGGTGTGTTCGATGGATCGTATTCCGGAATAAGAATACACAAAATTTATTACAAATATTTAGCACCGTAATTTTTGGACCACTTTTAAAAACGCTACATACGATATCTAGATATCGCAATGCAATGAATGCCGAAGCAAATGATTTATAGGATTTTTTTCCCTTTATTACAGAATACGGTAAATCAAACACGCCCTAACAATGAGGAAAGGTCCTGAATTCATCAGTATTATCAGTACCTGGCGCATCTCACTCTTATAACAGTCTGAAAACTTATCTAAAGTAAAATTTGACATGTCACGTTAGAAGCAAATTAAAAGCCCATGTAGAGTCAGGAGGTATGCCAGAAATGCATCACTGCTGACGAAAATGGCAGATATGGCGAACAACAGCCAAGTTGTTAACAAAACATGAAATAAGATGCCAAAGGGTCCCTTTTGAAAGTGTCGAATTTGGTAAGAATGGCGTATTTGGCGAAAATGGCAGAATTGGCGAATAATCGCTTAATTGTTAACGAAGTGTCAAATAAGATGGCAAAGGGACCCT
This sequence comes from Porites cylindrica, assembly GCA_964035525.1. NCBI lineage: Eukaryota > Metazoa > Cnidaria > Anthozoa > Scleractinia > Poritidae > Porites > Porites cylindrica. The sequence goes on along the minus strand of OZ037775.1, from coordinate 15,253,707 downwards.
TTTAAAATTGGCGAAAATGGCAGAAATGGCGAACAAAAGCCAAAAGTTTAACAAAATCTCAAATGACATGGCAAAGGGTCCTTTTTGAAAGCGACGATTTTGACGTATCTGGCAAAAACTTCCAAATGCATGGATTTATTAACATACAGATTGTTGATTTGTATGACTTGGCAAATGAAATATGTCCAGGAGGTGGATAACATGCCCATAAGATAGTGGAAATGTTGCCAACCTATTGATAATGACAAGGCTAGTATAACTGAAGTGTCATTATTCTATTTATAGTGCTAATACCTTTAACTGATAATCTCTTGTGATTTGAAATTCGTGTCAAACAAGGGTGCTTGTTCGGACATTACCATCTATAAATAATTTCTTCCACAATTCAAATTGGTGGAATGGTTCACGAGTTGTATTATCTGTGAATGGTACTTGTCGCAATGTTTATCGCAATTTACTTACCAAATATTTCTAGATAGGTATCCTTAATTTTCCAGTCTTGCAGCCGCTGTTTAAATTATGTTTAGAAGATGAATACTTATTAATAGCTAGTTCATCTTTATGAATTCCTTGAGGAATCCAATGGTCGTTATTGCCTTGTGGATTCATCCTCTTTGTTAAAATGGCGTTCAATCTTATATAAACGAGCTAGTTCATTGCTGTTTCACAGAATGTGTAATGTACGTGTGGTAAGGTGCACGCAGTTGTTATCGGCAGCCATGTTGAAATAGCCCATTTTCCTCCCAGGGTCTCCGAGGTAATAGAAAGGGCCTGGTGAACGAGATGCGACGAACAGTGGCAGGTGAAGAAAAATAGAGGATTTTTTGGAAATGTTACGTCTTTCTGTCCTTATTGGATATTTCAAAGGTATTTTAAGAACGAGACAAACATGGTTGATAAAAAGATGCAGAATTTTTTTACACATGCTTAATTGGTGTTATTATTTCAATTTCAGTGTGAATGGCATAATATTTGATTCAATGTTTATGTTTTAATAAGTTCGATGAAGTATTGGGTACTAGTGACATTTCGTTTAGGTTTACGTAAAATGAGCGAATTCACGCATTTCAAAATTGCGCAAGCAAGCTGATGAACATTTCTGCCTCACAATTTAATGGAACACAATGTAAATAGAATTGTCAACAATTAGGATCGTTTAGGTCACATTTAACCTCAAAAGTCAGAGGTGCACTGTAAGGAATTCTTATCATTTCAAGGACTTGGAGATTGTCTCCTCGAGTTATTTTTGGACTAGCTGTGAGAGTGAGATTGCTTTCGATGGCTTGAACGAACAAATCTCTCCTTTTTGTACGATTTTGAAAGGAATAACCCATACAAGAGCAATTGATGCTAGTGTGATATTTCAAGGCTTCACATTACTTTTGGTAAGTCAAGCGACTTCGAAAGTAATAATAAAAAGTGTTTACTTAATGAGGGGGATATTGGGGGGGTATCCAATACCGCAATAACATAAGAAAAAATGGCAAATACCGAAACACCGCTTCGAAAATCGTCCAAATACCGATACCGCATATTTTAATCACATTTATAATCGGTTCCGCATACTTATGGTTGCTTCCATCCAGCGCGTTTAATTATCTCAGGCATTTATTCACCAGATGTCCAAAGTTTTTTGGGTTTTTTTAACATTTTGGTAGTTTGTAAATTTTTCGGAAACTTTCACTGAAAAGCAAACTATATTCGTTCAACCTCTTGGTAGGTCGACCAACAGCTAATTAACTCCAATAAAAACAACTCTTGAAAGCGCGAAAACAAAAACGAAATACAAACCAACCAAAACCCTTTCCACGCATGTCTAGTGCGAGTTTTGATAAGTGCAGTCTGCAGTGCAGGCGTATTTTGGGCGGGCGAAAGCTGCTTGTTTATGTTCGTACTGTTGTAACCGCAATCTTTGTTATGACGGAGGAAGGAAGGATCTTATGAAAATAAGAAACCGTCTCCATCGTCGTTTCCTCTTAACGCGCAATGAATTTGACTGGGCAGAATATAAAATCTCCCGCAAAAGTGTGAAAAAATCTCTCATTGAAGCTGAAAAACATCATACATATCAAGAAGTTCAGAATAATATGAATAACTCCAGATCCCTTTGAAAAGTGATCAACAACATCGTTCCATCGAAAACACAAGAGAAACCCGTCTATTCTAAAGACCTGTGGCAAATGAATTTAATTCATATTTTTCATCCGTAGGAAGCCGCACGGCTGAGGCTGTTGCAAAGCTGGCATTAGAAAATAATATCATCTGTTCAAACTCATCCATGCCAGATCTTGTATCATCTTCTGCAAGTTCACTCCCGTGAGCATCGAAGATGTAAGGCGTGTTATCTTGTCTTTACCATTGAACAGAGCTCCAGGACCTGACAAAACCAAAGCTAGAGTATTCAAGGACGCCCTACAAGTAATACTCGGGCCTATTACTGAGATAATCAACTGCTCACTCGGTACTTCTACCTTTCCATCAGACTGGAAGATCGCTGAGGTCATCCCACTCCTAAAAGAGGGAGATCACGAAAAGCCTTCGAACAATCAGCCATTGTCACTACTTAATGTTGCGTCTAAAGTTTGCGAGAAAATTGTTCTAGAACAATTTTTCACCTACCTGATGTCACGGAACCGCTTGTCATCCCACCAAAGCGGCAGCGCAACAAGTCACTCCATTCAACCGAGACCTTGAAGCGCATTAGTCTTACTCGACCTCTCAAAGGCTTTTGACAGTATTTGCCATCAGAAGTTACTCCAGAAGCTCTCCGCTGTAGGTGCCTCACCCGCCGTAGTTCAGTGGTTCCGCAGCTACCATTCAGACCGGACCCAGTCAGTGCGTATCGATTCTGTGCTATCAGATCCATTACCAATCACACACGGCGTCCCCCAGGGAGCGATTCTTTCGCCGCTCCTCTTCTGTATTTATGTAAACGATCTGCCAGGCGCTCCTCAATTCTGCCAGCTCGAGTCATACGTCGATGACTCTAAAGTTTTGCTATCTTTTCCCGTAGCCGATGTCATTGACGCTAAGTTCAAGCTCGAAGATGATTTGCGCAATGTTGCCATCTGGTGTTGCATAAATGATTTCTTAATAAACCCTGAGAAAAGGAAGTTCATGTTGATCGGCACCAAGTAAATGATAAGTAAACATCGTTTAATTTCACTATTTCGTTTATTGGAAAGACTCGTAGGGCTGTCGAATCAGCAAGAGATCTAGGAGTATACATAGATTTACACCTGACCTATGATACTCAAATCTCCCACTTAGTCTCTTCTTGCTTGACTAAACTGGTTCAGATCAACCGCGTGAAATATTGTTTTGATAGAAAGACTTTGGTTTTAATTATTACATCTCTTGTCTTTAGCAAAATGCTCTACTGTTCGACCGTATGGTCTAATACCTCATCTAAGAACATTCAAAAGCTGCAACTTATTCAGAATTTCGCCTGCAAAATCATCTGCGGCGCTCGGAAATATGACCACGTGACGCCATTACTTGACGAACTCAACTGGCTTCCAGTTAGCAAGATGCTCAAATTCAGAGACGCTGTTATGGCTTATAAGTGTGCCAACAATTTAGCTCCTGAATACCTATGTGCTAAGTTTAAAAAACGATCTTCTGTACATAATCGTACAACCCGTAATAATGAGAAGTTCGAAATCCCATTATTCAGGTCAGCCACCGGCCAACGGACCTTCGCTTATAGAGCAGTATCCCTGTTGAACACGTTAGACGAAGACCTTAGAAACGCTACAACTGTAAAGGCCTTTAAGAAAGCCCTGAAACTTGTAATGAATGAATGATTAAATGACAGTTAGCATTTAACAATATTAGCTTGTTAGATATAGTTTGCATTTATATTTGTAAATAGGTACTGAAAAACCTTTTTTTGGGAGTATTTATTAAAGTTTTATTTATTTATTTTATTATTGATTAGGGAGAGTAAAAATAGTAACTCTAAGGGTAGGTGCTAGGGCGAAACAAGGAAAGAGGGGAGGACCATTTTCTCCCCTCTTTTCGAGTTTCAACATGCGCTTTCGCGAGCAAAACATTGGCGCCCGAAGAAAACGCCTGCACTGCAGGCTATGATGAGTGAGTCTAGTCTAGCACGTCAGTCTCTCGGGGGTCAAGTATATCTACTGTCCTACACGTCGCGCCGGTCAGAGGCAAGCTTACCAAATTTTTTCTTTTAACCGCCAAGGCGTTTTTGAGTTCTCGAAACCCGACATTTAAACTTATTCTTCTTGTGATAATGTTCGCCTCCTTCGCCCTCTTCATAAAAAAATGCCACATAGTCAATGATGACCACGCCGTCTTCAACCTCAGCAACCTCAGCCAATGTGAGAAAACGTGTAAGACCTCGAATTACCGGCACAGGAACACAGATCGAAAAGCCTGGTACGGTAACTTGAGACGACTCATTGTCATTGGATGCAACGACAATCACATTGTATATTATCGATCCTCGACCATTAAGGGACGGACCATTAGAGCACTTATTGGGGGGTGGGAGGGAGGGGCGCAAGGGAAAATTAAATGAAAAAAATTCATGCACGCCAATTAAACCTAAAAAAGATTCATGCTATGGGCTAAAAAAATTAATACAAGGAATTTAATAACGAAAGAAAGTTCCTGCGGCTCGAAAATTCCCCACCTCCCCCCATAACTTTTCTAATGGTCCGTCCCTAACTGTCACAAAATGACCCACAAATGGTGTAATCATTTACCATTATGCCTCAAGACTTCTAAATATCAACTTTTATTGACCTTTATGTCCTTATACTGTGTTTTGTTTTGCGTATTGTATCGAAAGGGAAGCGCAAATAAACGTAACCTGAGTATCAGGCGTTTCTGATACACAGGCTAAAATAAACGATACCGTAATACCGTGAACAATCTTATTTCACCGAATACCGTCAGCCAAAATGATGAAAAACCGCATACCGCAGAGCTAGATGATACCGCACTTCACTTTTAAATCAAAATTACCGAAATGGCGCATGAAAAAACGCGCAATACCGCAATACCGTAAACCACCATGTCCCCCTCCTTAATCTGTGGAGTACATGGCACAAATACATAAGCTTAACTGAAACGACTTCCATTCATTGTTGCCTGGTATATTTGATTCAGTTGTATTTGATAAATGTAGCTTCACAGTTAAGTAAAGGCAATGCTTAGTATGTATAGTAAGAGAATTTCCATTTAAAAGGGACCCTTTTGTACATAAATTCCCTAGCAAATTTTTTACCTGTTGGCATTTCTGTCTCGTTAGCCAATTTTGTGTAAATCGACACTCTTAGGGGCCTGTTAAGTTACCTGATTTACTAATCACAGGTTTCACTGCATCTTTGGCGAAATCGTTGCCAATTTCGCCAATTTTGCCAAAACCGCCACTCTCCAAGGGGCCACTTTTGGCATCCATTTTGAATATTTGCCACATTATGAATGTCGCCAGCCCTCTGGCGATTTTTCGCCATTTGTGCCATTTTTTGACAACATCGCCATTTCATTTGCCAGAATCGCCACTCTCCAAGTGGCATCCAATTTGAATCGCCAGCTGTCTGGCGATTTTCGCCATTATCGCCATTGCATGCATTTCTGGACGTAAGTGAGAATCAGAGAATTCGTCTCCAAGAGTCTTGACGACAACGTGATTCTGGTCAAATCTGTATTTACACCAGTAGTTCACGACAAGCAGTTTCACGATGTTAGAAATCTTTATACTATGTACCTCAAAATGTGGAGAATCTGGAGAGAAAGGGAACTTGTATCTCGCGCCGTGATATTTAGCCGGATCATCTTTACATGTGGAGCAAAATTCGCTTCCTTCACAAGTTAAAAGGCATCCCTGTATTCTGATTCCTTGACTTTGCCAGGCCTAAAAGCGGAGTACGGTTGCATTGTAAGTTTAACTAAGAGCAAGCCTTTTAATGTTTCTTTCTAGTTAGATGTAATATAATCGTAATAATCACAAACACAAGTTAAATAAGCAGTTGCGATTCATAAATTATTAAGACCAATTTCTAGTTGATATGCCAAACACTGTTTAGGATGAAAACATGGTATAGGTATACCTTTGGACCAGTTGGAAAGGCATCATCATCAACTCCCTTCGCCGCAAATGTTCTGTATGCAATTTGATTTGCCATTTGCCGGTTTCGTTCAGTTTCTTGAAGAACATGATCCATTTTTCTTTCATCTAAAAACAATTCGAGAAAAATGGCACATATAACAGCAGTTCGATATAACTGATCATCGGTGTTAACAGGAAAACGAGTTATCAATTCACCTTCTGTGCTTAAAATTAAGAAAACATTTTTTACCTGTCAGAGGAAACGAGTAACCGTAACTTGAAAAGTAAGTAAGATGGAGATTTTCCACAACATCGTCCAGGGACTTATTCTGTTCAGAAAATTGGGCAAAAAAACGGTAAAAAAGTATGACATGCACATTAAGATACACGCGCTGAGGAAGTGGGGAGAGTCACTTCTTATGTTTTCGCAGCTTCCCCTTCACTATATACTACGCTTCAAACATTGCTGATCTAAGACATATGCAGGACCGGCGCTAGTCGTAAATGGACCTAACAAATGGCTTTGCTATCTGTAGCATAATGGCGAAGCACCCTTCCAGACCGGATTGTTTAACGCTGGGCTAAGATAACTTAAGGTTAACGTGAAATTAAGATGTGAAAGCTTAAAAAGCAAAATTAATTTAGTTTAATCATTTTGCCTACAATTTGAAAAACTAGAAAAAATTATCTGCGAAAATGCTTTTGAAAACAAGAAAAAGAAACCCAAATTAAAGCTTAACCTTGGATTAGCGCTAATCAGTTTTTCAAACAACTGGGCGCTGAAGCGTGCCATGGAGTCCGCCATATTTCTTTTTCTGATCCACGCTTGTGAAATGACCAGGCCATTATTATATATTTAACGCAACACCAGGCAAGTGCAAAAATTATTATTCCGTTGATCTACCAAGTTACTTGTTGCAATAATGACAAAGTTACTTACATGATTATTGTCAGTCCAAGAACTATTTCCCGGATTCCTTTTGCAGCGCCTGCACTTGTGGCACAGCCATTTTATCCACAGAAAGAAATGTGATAACAGGTTAAGAGGTACCGGTATTGGATGGTAAGTGCTATAGGTCTGGATCGTTATGGCTTTCTTGAATGACCATTCTTTCAGGGAGTTATCCTCAAAAAAAAAATCATCGCATTCTTAACTGTTTAGTCAAACTTAAGCAATTCCCATGGCTTGTAAGTACGAAAACGACGGTAGCAGACGTCTAAAATTGACAACTATTTCATTATACTCTTGGATATAAGAAGTAATCAGACACAGTTCACACTGTATCATATTTATTATGCAGTTTGCTTATTTAGCTTGAAAAGGGAAAGGGAAATTGTCTAAATCCGCCTCTAAGAAAACAAAAGAAGCCAACCGGCTAACAACAACTAATCTAAAGATCACCTAATGGTACAAGAATGTATTTAAGGCCCGGGTTGAACTTCGAATTTCACATGTTCCGAGCCATCTGCTAATCAAAAGGAAAAATGAAAGAGCTTTCTTAATGAGATATTCGTATTAAGAGGGTTTCCGTAAAGCGGGGATCGATTGTGACACTAAATGTTTCGAACCTGGGCATGGTACAATCCCCAAGTAAATTACGTAAATTACGGCAATTGAAATTTTGTATAAATTAAAGTAGTAGGTATATGTTCACGTGCACATGTTGCAACAGAACCAACGTAAGAAAATAGTATAAAACTACATGTATGCCTTGTTGTTACCTCAACTCGCTGATATGTGTTAGACAGTAGGGCTATCATCATGTTAACTAAAAGAATGACTCCCATGATAAGAAAAGCTCCAAAGAGAAAGTGGACGAGAGTTACTGATGTGCTGTCCACTGAGTCCAGAGGATCCAGCTCCGCTACTCCCAACAGAGACCAGGTAAGATGCTTCATCATACTCCACCAACTGAATTGATAGAAAAAAAAAAAGAGATAACTTTTAGTTAATACAAAAATAACTTTGGTCATGAAAAAAGACTAATCGATTCTTGAATGGTCTTTTTATTTATTCCAACTAAGCAAACATAAAGCGTCCAAGGAGGCCTCACGACCCTGAAAACGATCCGGCTGCATGCTGGAAATTCTCATGTTCGCACTTTTATCGTAATGTCGCTTTATGTTATGTCAGTAAGGATTTTTGACGAAATACTCAGGTGTCCGTTATAGCGAGAGAAAAAACAAGTGAAAGGTCGCACTTGGGGATAGGAAAGTGTCCTCATTTCCGTAATAGCGAGAGTCCGTAATAGCCGGAGCTTGTTTCAGTCATTTCTTAATGCGTTTCGCCGGGGAGCAAGCTCTTGTCCGCATTAGCGGGGGGTCCGCAAGGCGAGAGTCGACTGTAATACAGGTTTGACATACCTAACTCAGAGTTTATCAAGAAAATGAAGATGGTGACAAAGCAAAATATCGATAACGCGACAGCTTGACCTCAAATGAAGTGTTTCTTCCTCTTCTTGTGCCAAAAAAAAAAGGGTGAGCGGTAAACGACCACTGAATGCCATGTACAGTGTATATATTGTGCTAATGTATTCTACATATTAATGAAGGGACTGTTTAATAAAGTTGAGAACAATAAACTAACAACCCCCCAGGTCTACGGAAAAGGTGATCGCGACTGCTTAATAGAGGTGACCACTTAATAAAGGTCAGTTTTACAGAAAATAAGGTGAATATTTTTCCGCTTCATTCAGATTGGACTGTTCTACTGAACATAAAGTGGTCAGCACTGAGACTTTACAAGCTAACTTTGCTAACGTAACTGTTTACATTTTTTGTCATAAGCATACAACTTTTAAAATTAATAGATGCCGTGGACGTATATAAGAACTAAATTCGAAGGTTGCAAGAGCTGGTTAACTTCAGAAATTTGTGCAATTTTCAGCTCTTTGTGAGCAATATTGAAGGAAATAACAGCCATCAATACACTGAAATTGCTGGGTGGTAACAAAAGCTGATTTTCGATTTTTTAAAAAGAGAGAATTTCTCCAGAGCCATTCGGTATATCTGGATCAAATTTTCAGAGATAACTAACATCGCTATGCTGATACAATATTCGGAGATAGCATCTTAATAGCTTGATAAGAAATGATAATTATGCATATTTTAATGAGGCAAAAAATGTAATCAAAGACGCGACACAGACACATAAGAAATTATCTTACCAAGCCAATCCACTGGACGATTCGCAGGCACTACAAATGTGGAAAAGGGCAAAACGAGTTAATAACTTTTAATCTCAAACATTTTTGTCATCTTTTTAATGTCAGTAATCGTACATGCAAAAAGATGGTTATCAAACATGTATCCTAAATAAATTTACTCGACGGCTCGTTGTTGAAACACGCGTCTTACTAGTAACAAACACAATTAGAAAGAATAAAAAACCAAAACCAAGCGGTTCGTCGATTAGACATTAATTGCCTTTCGTCAATTTTTTTTATTATGAAATTATTTATTCCAGTCTTGTAATCTTCATGTAAATGCATTTTTCAATTCAATTCAACAGTTTTTCAAACAGACAAACCAGCCTCGTGTATAGCATATCATCTACCAACAATAACGCATCGCAAAACAGACAAAAATCAAAACGAAAGATTTTCCTAAAAGAAGCGCTCCTTTATTCTTGAGCCAAAGGCATCAACTGACTACCACGCTAAATTTGTATTCTACTTACGATTCTGTGGCATTTTTGTTAGAGATGAATGATCTTTCTGCCATGTACACTTTTGTAATGGCGATCGAAAACGCTAAAATAGCCGCAACAAACTGCCAGAATATCGTCGCTATGTCGCCGATGATGTGAAACAGAGCGATCTGAATGGCGCCAATCCCCTTGGCAGTTTCCATCACGTGACCAAAGGCTCGAAGAGTAAGGAACATGGTGTTAAGGCCATACAGATATCCAGCGATAACGAGAGCTCGATTGTCCGTGACAGATTCTGACAAGGTCCACGTGACTACTCTGAGTACAAAGGTCACTAAGTAGTTCAGAAGGGTAATGAAATCCAGAATGTTCCATCGATCACTAAAACAAAATAAAAGACATGCTCAAAAAAGCGTTAAATCGAGCTTACTTAGAGATTAAATAAGAAATGCGGAGGTGATTAATTCTACACGAAACAGGATTTCTTCGGTAAAAGTTTGTCAAGTCCTACGTTATCGACGGTTGAGTATTCTTCAGGAAGATTTACTTTTTATGTCACTTTGCGATTCTTATCCCCAGTTTCCCCGATATCCGCTAGGAACGACCGAGACCATGATTCTCCGCTTGCATTTTAGAGTCTCGTTGCTAAGCAAAATCGAATAATTATTTTGTTTATAGAATAGAAATTGAATCCTTTCTGCTACGTCAACTGCGCTTCTCTTTCCTTTCGTTTTGATCATGGGACGACCGATTGGCCGGATCTTATTAGCATACATATCTAGCACCCTCCCAGATTTTGCAGGAGAAAGTGACATCATCACTAACTTGACAAACAAGAGTAAGCCTGAGATCTACATTGGTAGAATGCACTCTGTAAACGTTGATTTTACTACTTAATAGAATATGCATTCACATACAAAAAATGTATCAAACTGCCAAGCTGAAAAGGTCGCTTAATTGTTTAGAGTGATTCAGTTTGGGCAAGAACTATTGCAACTTTAATACCACGCCTTTCCCTACAGTGTAAATCTTGATTTAATTATGGCACTTGCAGTGAAATATTACTACGGCGTTACATAAAAGCAATTTCCAACTAAGTGAGACTTCCATAAATGGAAATTGGTAAAACGTGCCCTTCGTGATCGCTTAGTGCCAAATGCAAACGAACGTGGCCGCAAACGACTGATTCTTCAGCAGAGTATGTATTTCAGCGCAAAACTTTAGGAGACACAACTGACGTTAGGTTTTGTAGTTTTAAGTCTGTCCAACAACTTACAGTTTGAAAACACTGCGAAGCACCGACAAAGGGGCAAAACTAAAAGTGAAAGTTCAATAAGTTCGGACAGGTTAGACTAGAAATTTGGTTCCATTTGGACCCTTGTTTAAAGCAAATCTGATCTGATCTTATTATACTATGCTATAATTATTTTTATTTGTTATTTATTTATTTACTCATTTTTTATTCAATTGTATTTTACATTTCACAGTTTACATTGTATATTTATAGCGGAGCTCCCGCGCGCGCAGCGGAGCACCATGGGTAAGAAAATTTGGTAAACTATCCATCCGAGAAAATTTGGTTATGACGTAGAGTACGCCCACCCGTACACACATTTCATGTAAGCTGATGTCAAATGTCACAATAGATCTTGCACAACTTGACTAGTCTCTTAGTTATGTAAGCCATCCGTATGAGTACGATTAGATTGACAGCTGTCAAAATCAGACATCCGCTGACAATTATCACATGACCATCTCGCGGGCTCAGATAAAAGACCAGTCGTTTTGCCCCTATATATAAGCTGATATAATATGTCACACTTACCAATTCAACATAAAAACGAAACTACGCTGGGCAAGGCTTTCAGTTGACTGACAGTCGTTTAAAGTTACATTGGCAGGCCAAATTAAGGTCAATTGACAGCTGTCAAAATGGGACATGTGCAGACCACAATCAGAAAACTAGTAACGTGGGCTCAGGTTCGCTCAGGTACACGATCTGGCATTTTCCACTACATGACGGACGGATATGTCCTACTCACACTCGTAGTCTGTTAATTCGAATATTCGCCATTCTAATGAAGGTTAATTGACAGCTGTCAAACTAGAGTATACGCTGACCATCATCACCTGAGTTGATCGCGGGCTCATTTTTCTATCCACTGAGGTCATGTAGTGTTTAAAGTTTTGCGCATATATTCTATTTGATCACAGGCTCAATTCGAAGCCCCATAGCTTTATAGAAAATCTGTCCATCCTAAAAAATTCGGTAATCACGTGACCGTACACCGACCACCCGTCCTTCCGTCTGTCTGCACCGCAGGCATACCAATGTTTCTGCTGACCAGTATCGCCTGACCGTATCAGGGGCTCAGGGATAAACCCTCTGAGTTCAAGTAATTTTTTGAAGGTATCCGCTGACAAGTTGCTACTTTTCAAATGATCGCAGGCTCAAGTTCAATTTTTTTAAAATGCATATGAAATAAGTCGTGTTCATGAGCCGCACTTTTAAAATGTTGATTTCGAACTGACCTCGGACACGAAAATTCAACCCGCTTTTACATTTACATGCAGGGAAGGCAATCGCTTTTGACTTTTCTCACTATCACGTGTTCATCACGCTCTACGTCCAATTTTTATGTTCTGATTGGTCAAAATTTGACAGGTGAGTTTATGGGGAAAATTTATGCAGCATCTAGAAACTTGCTTACTGCAGATAGCTGGAGCTGACCGAGTTTTGTGTCATCTTGTGATGTTTTAAACTGTCTTTTTCTACTTGGTGTACAAAATGAAACACAGCTGCTATCAACATTGTTCTGTAATTCGTGGCTGGTTTGCTTATTGCGCTTTTTGTTGACAAATGCACCGATTGTCAAAGTCATTGGAAATCCGATTTCGGATGGCATCGTTTTCAAAAATGAGCTTACTCACTTGCCCTTGCTTTAGGCGTAAGAGGGTTGAAAAGTCTCAAGCGATTCTGGAACACTTGATGACCTTCAGAAGCAGCATCTCGACTGGTAAACCTGAGCAATTATTGTCTTTGATGTGTTTTTTTTTTCGATTTCCTGAAGTCGAGCGTATGGTTGATGCGGTTAAGTTTATACACGAGCAATGATCTAACCTACAATAGTATCAGGTTTAAAAAGCCTTTAGACACTTTTTGACCCGCAAATTCAAAGAAAAGGTTCCGAAGATTATTTAGTTATGATTTTGGCAGTAAACAGAAAGCTCTGAGCGATTTTCTTGCCTCGAGTTCATCTTGAAAAAGAGAAAACACCAGAAAGCCGGCTTAAAACATAAATAAGCTTATGCTTACCTGACTCATGATTTTCTGAGACACTTTACTCTCAATACTTCTCTTCGTGAATGAAAATTATTGTCTCTGTACATGTTTCACCGAATTAAATTTATTTCATTGATTGTTAGTAGTCCCTCTCGCAATTTTTATCGCTGCACCGGTTTTTTAATTTCCAGTCGAACATAAACATCGCATGCAAGAATACTCAAAACGCCGCGCGTAAATATCACTCGCTTTTAAAGATTACACATAAAAAAATCATGCACAGTTTAATGAATAAAGGGAAGTAAAACCTAAACATAACAATTTCTCTATCATGTTGAAGCGTGAATGGTAACTCTATTAATCGCACTGCAAATTTGGTGCCTGTCAAAAGTGAGAACCCGACGGCTGGCCGAAAAGTGATTTTGGGAATTTTTTTTTTCGTTTTCATTAAAAGCCCATAATTATTACCCTGCATATCTAGGACCAGATTTTTCTAACTGAAAAGTCTCCGCATTATAGAATTCTTTTCATGAAAACGTTTTACAATTCAATGCTATAATTTGTTGTGCAAACGAAGCGCGTGCTTTGATCGTCGTGGATATTGAATGAGTGCAAATTCTCTTGCCAAATTGTGAAAAACTGCAGAATTATAGGTTTAAATAGAGCAAAAAAGAACAAATTCTGTCTGGGTCTGTATGATAAAAAAACGGCCTCATAGTACTGTTTACCTGAGACGTGATGAGAAAAAGTATGTTTAAAAGGCTGGTTTACACGCCACCAGATTCGTCGCCAAGATTTACTAGTAAACTAAACTTGTCGAACACAAAAACTCTGGCCTGATTTTTTTATTTTGGCTTCTCTTTTAGACAGAGGAATGCAACGTGTAAATTGGCTGCCACCAAGGACTATCGTGGAGCGTGTGTTTCTTAAAATTATAATTCGGGGTTATCCAATTATCCATAGTCTCTCTAACGGAGCAATGTTGGTGAGACTGGTGAATGCCACATTATGATGCAACAGCTAATGCAATGCAAATACAATACACAAATAGGTCTATTTGTTTTCCAGGCCTAATCTACTGTGATCGAACATGATTGCTATTTTTCGGTGTACAAATAAGACTATTTAATAACTCGATGTAAAATTTGTTTCACTCTTGGACGGTCAAATTCTGATTTTTCTCTAAAATCACTCAGCCTTTGCCTCAAAAGTCAAATGAATGTGCCCTGATCTGTGGATTACAATTGCAAGTTTATTGTTTGATTTCAATTATGAATTTATTAACAGGAGCTTCGCTTTTAGCTCTGGCTAAATCTATATATTATTATATTTTAGCACACCAACCAACATCCAAAGTCAGGATGGAAATTCCAGAATAGCATTATGTAACCTCAAAAAACTGGAAAAAAAGACTCATATATAGAATAGATTTTTTTAAAGTGAATTAGTGGAATGCGCTACTGATCATTTTTAAGTAAATAACGCTAGAGAAGTTTTTTGAATTATTATTATTATTATTATCATTAGCATTAGCATAACCATTATTATTATGGCAGTTTTACACGTCTGGATGCCCAGTAAAAAACCCAGAAGTTGAGCGTCTGACTCTAACCAACCACCGCGCCGTGAAGTCTTTCTAAAGTGAAAAATATTGAAGTATTAAGAATATCATAGCCGACTCTTGTAAAATATTAAAACGTTAGCAATATATTTATAAAAAAAAACATAAAAATGTTTCCGTGTCTCCTAAACTTTTGTCCACCATTCTACTTCACTTAAAATCTATCGCAAAATCTTACTAAAAGTTTGAATAAAAATTTCAATATACAATAATAATTTTTTTTTTTTAAAAAATACACTTTAGCAATAATTCTCTTTGTTTAAGCAAGAATTTTCAAACTACGAGCAATGTTTAGTTTAATCAATTTGACAGATCCCTGCATTCTTTGTAAGATAGTGGCACTCTTCTCTCCAACAAGTTCCTTCACTGCCTAACTCACACCAGCCTAATATCCTCCCAGAACATCAATAATGATGTTATACTGTTTCACTTGGTAGCCAGGATTTTTCCCTCTCAATTTCTACATTATTGGATCATATTTCTGTGTCTTCTCAATCTCTTTCACTTCGCGGTTATCCAACCAAGGACAACTCGTTTCTGCTCTTTGTCAACTATTCTGTCGTCGATTCTGTTGGCCCTACCCACACCCCGCCAATACGTACCGCACACTTTCGGTCGATTTACCACACATTCGGCACATGACATTTGCAGTCACACTCTCTTTTCCAGTTTTCCTTTGGTGGTATAATTTGATTGGTAACATCTGTTACACCACTGGTTTTTGGTACAAACGAGGGCATGGGACTCGACCGTCAGAAAATAAGCTTTCGACTTTGAAAGAACGATGAACCCTACGCCAGCGTTATTTCCTGGCTTCGAATACAGCTCTCATTTGCTATATTAAAGACTGTACACAGATGCGTCAGAGGTTCTAGATATCCATTCAAATCACGTGAGGTCTCAGAAGTCTTCACTTTCGCTGTAGCTGGTCTACATCTACACTCATAATTTTAGGCCTAGATTTTTGATAGTTCTTTTTCTTAGTAATGTTTAATTTTCCTTTTCCCACTTTTAAATTATTCACAATTGTAAATAGTTTTCTATCGTGGACATATATTTAGTTTTTAATTTGTAAACAATACGATATAGTTTGATATTGTAATTGTTATTTACTTAAATAAAGATTGCTTATTATTATTACTATTATTATTATTATTTTTATTATTATATTAAGACAGAAGACACAAGGGGTTTCTTGGTACCTTAAGTATTTGTTGCATCTTTTTAGAAGAGTGGCTGCTTTCGTTGAGCTCATCCTTTTTTCTTCTTCCGTTTCACTACAGATTTGGTACTTTGATCCCCCTAATGTCCTTGTTGCAGATTGACTCTTTCGCTGTATTTTGACATCCAAGAACTGCCGACTCTCCATCAAGATCCTTCCCAAGAAGAACACCAAAATTGCCCACTCTAGACTGCTGAAAGGGATGCTTGATGTCTCAAGACAAAGAGCAATGTGTAAACCAAGCAGTGTAAGGTAGCTAAGCGTGTCACGAATGAACACGAAGTATGGAGTTGTAAAGTATTCCCGGTAACTTTCTGCGAAGACAGAAATTAAAGAAGGGCCATCATTTTTTCTATTGTGTTAGATTCACTCAATACTTGTCACTGGAACAAGCCTTCTGTTTGATAAAAGCTGCCATTCTAAGCTCGCAAATCACCATAACACTGTGGTAAATGGCCGCTACACAGAAGGTGGTCGCTTCATATAGGGGGAATCTTAATAACCTGGTTTAACTTAAGCAATCATCTGGGTATAATGCAAAACACCCACCGAAAGGATTTACAGTTTATATTACAAACATGCCTTCTGCTTTCAAGGCTTATTTTCTAGATCGTCTCGATGGCCCGAGTCGTTTTAGAACTGATATTTCCTGGCCATCCGAACTTGGGAATCCACTCATCGCTCGATAATTATTGTATCAACTGAAATGAAGGGTTGCCGCAATAATATGGTGTCTGTTATATGATTTTTAAAAGCTTGCTTGGATTAAATAAAATCAAACATCCTGATTTATTGATAATCGAAATTTCATGAATCGCACTTACCAACTAAATCTTTTCCCTGGAGCGCTGAGGAAAAAAAAAAATAAAAAACGCACATTAATTCACGGCTCATTCACTCCATGACTTCAATATTTTGGTTAAATCGTCCTATACTTTCTTCAGCGCACGTAGCGATCTTGGTTTAATGTAAAAATCAGCATCTACGATAAACATACCGTTAAAAATGCTGTTACCAACGGTTTTCGGATTTGCGTATTCTCCAAAGTGCATGATCTTGTGCCCGTCTCTGTTAATCCCCTCTAATTCCCGGATGTCGATGTGCGGGCCCATTCCCACTGGCAGAATATTAACCCCCATTT
Organism: Porites cylindrica; assembly: GCA_964035525.1. Classification (NCBI taxonomy): domain Eukaryota; kingdom Metazoa; phylum Cnidaria; class Anthozoa; order Scleractinia; family Poritidae; genus Porites; species Porites cylindrica. The sequence continues at coordinate 15,236,712 of OZ037775.1, read as the reverse complement.
CTTTGACTTTCTTAACTTCTTCCTCGACGTCTTTCTTGTCTTGCCTTAAACAAATCTTTTGGTCTGTTAACAATACTAGAGCCTGCATAAACAACATGCATAGTTTGACATTAATTAGCTTTAAATGAAATGGCAAATTGGAGGGTCTTTAGCAGTCATGTCTGACTTACACTGAAGAAGGCTCTTTAAGGAGTTTGGAAAAGGGGTCTTGATAACGCATTCCAGCTCCTTTTTCACGAGATTCCCGCATCCCGAACTTCTGTGATCATCGCTACCCTGAATATCGCTTTCTTTCTCAATCCCGCATCTGTGACCATCCCGCTTCCAGGGTAGCAGTCAAACACCGTACCCCGTAAAAAATTTCCCGAGTCCCCCATTGTCAGTATATTGGTCTACCTGACGAAAATTGAATTCCGGATCCCAGGAAAACCCATCCAGACCTCGTTTAAACAGGACAACTGACTAAACAAAAGAAAAATGGTATTAGTACATTTTGTTTTGCTAATTGGTACGTACCTTTTCTGAGTTTGGCCTTTTACCCTTGCTAAGTGTGAAAGCTTCCCCTACTTTCTTTAGATTTTCGTGAAGAGCGGGGATGTTGACTTCGGCGTTCCTTGTTAGCTGATCCACTTTGTCAAACAATGATGTGAAGTCGCAAGGCTCGTTAGTAAAACAAATTTCCCTCGAAGATGAATCTTCTCCATGAACTAAAATATGGTACTTTACTTGACTGTTCTTGAACTTACACATTAAGTATATTATGATGCGTTTCATCAATTTGAAGGCTTCATCTGCGACATCAGAAGTTGCGGTTATAACAAAGGCAAGGTCTGTCTCTGTAAAAAGAAAACAATAAATTTAATGACCATAATCACTCAAGTCTAATAAGCATTGGTTACTACAGCTTGTGCTGAAAGCCTGACGCTCCTTGAATTGGAAAAGGTAACAAGGTAGCATTGCTTTCAATCGTGAAATAATTGGGATGGGATAAACCATGCTAAGCCTCGTTATTGCGAATCGGCCACTCGAATCCCAGCCATCAATAGCTCAGTTGCCGCCTGGTTATCCAAGCTGGACGGGAGCAGGTCTGCTGCGCGGTAATTCGTGAATCGAAGCACACTGAACCACCAACCAGGGTCTTTTACAAACTGATAAGAGCTAAGAGCGTGCTGGCTGGGATTTTAGACCTTGTCTCAGTTCACGTGAACTCGTGGTTGAACAGTTAAACCGTTAGCCTTGTCTCATTCATTGTTCCTTATCAATTAGGGGGGGGGGGGGGGGGGGACGTCAAACAACCCGCCCAACTGTACTGTTCGCAAAGCGTAAGGGACATATGACCCCGGCGGTATGATCTATCTTATTTTATTCAAAACTGAATCATTGGATAATGCAATTCTAGCATTTTGATTGGCTTAGCCGTTATGGTATATGTGCTATTATACCATGCTCTCCATATACGGTCGGTGTACGCGTCAGTTTAAAATTGGAAGCTAGCTGAGATTTTTTCGCGAAGGATAGAACGGCGCCCGAAGCAAATTGTTTTAATTCATTTCTTAGAATACTAGAAATACAATTTCATCGAAAGAAAAAAGACAAAAACAAACAAAAAAGCCACAAGAGCTTGTTTGAAAGTTTGTCGAAAAACACATGAAAACACATGGAACTAAAGTACCTTGACCAGCTACGAAAGAAGACAAGTGTTGTTTCTTCATGATCGCGAAGCCATTCGCCGATAGATAACTGCGGCTTGTTTATCCGACATCAAGAATATAAATCACAAGTAACCAGCTACAAATACAGGCTATGCAGCCATTCACTAGAGCAATCGAGGCGGCAGTATAGCTTCTTTTCTCGTTCAGCAAAACCAGCTTGTGGCTTCAAACAACTTCATAGCAAGTGACCGAGGTAATGGTTTTTCTCCGTTGTTCTTACTTTTATAACCAAATTCACAGTAATTTCGACGGCTGTCACTTAAAAATTCTTTTCCTTCACATTATCTGCCAGGTTATTTTAGCTGTTCTGCTGTGTAAAATCCTAGAATCCCGATGGGTTTTTAAAAAACTAATGTTCATCGCTACAATGTTTTGATTTTTCATTCATGCAGCCCAGGCGAGTCCTTTCGCGCGTTGACAGTTTTGATAGACGTGTGACATGTGAATAGCGGAAGTCCCTTGTCTTTTCCGGTTTGTTCTAGTAGGGGAGATTCAACGAGATTTTGTGGGCGTTTTTAATAAAACAATTATTCCACTCGCGCTTATTTGATATGAGATGATTATAGCCAACTCGGCGCTACGCCCTCGTGGAATAATTGTTAAATAGTCCGGTTGTTTAGGTACGGAGACGATTCTGGCCCACAGTAACAATAATATAAGCACACGCTGTTGTGATGTCCCTGTCATATTTTAAGAAGCTAAAGATAAGATAATTAAAAAAGCACAGTTTATTCTTCCAAAAGAAGCTTTCTGAACGCTTTTTCCATTGCATTCCAAAGTGCGTCGGCAGGTTCACTGTTGTTATTTCACTCGCTCTCTTAGTTTTTTTGAAACCATAGCTGTACTAATAGTATTTCAAATATCTATGGCATGGTAGCGTTGATAGAAACCAGAAAGAAGAGTATTATTCGATTTAAATTTTATCTTAGCGCCTGACAGAATCAAGAATAACGTTAAACACTGATTCAAAACCACTTTACAGTGGAAAATGTAACATTTCTTTCAGCAACAGACCTCAAAACAACCTGAAGAAGGCGGTGGGACAAAGTGAACTATTGCTCAAAAAGGCTTGCAAAAAGGTCTGTATGAGCTAGAATAATGTGTAACTCAAAGAAGTTCTTTTAGGCACGGGAATATGATTGCACCGGAATGTTGTAGAATCTGATAAACTAAAAAGAAAAAAAGAAAAAAAATAGTAGAAAGCAAGGCGGGATTACCCTTACAAATAGCAAGTCAGAAGATGTTACCTTTGCTTCTACGCGTAACCTTGTTGATTCGATGCTTGATGTAAAACAAAGTGAACAAGAATGGAAACAAAACGATGTCAAATAAACACCAAATGTTGAGAAAAAGCCATTTCCACCGTCCAACCTCCAGCCAGGAAGATCTCTTCATTTTACCGAATCGTCCAAACCACTTTTTCCGCATCAAATTGTACATTACTGGGTGAGCAAAAAACTGCCAATGAAAAGAAGCAAACAATAAATTTCTCTTAATTTCCAAAAGCAAGATTATTGTTCATCGTTTAAATTTTAACAATAAGGTCCTGCATCATAACATTGTATCTCTACTCCATATAAATCTTAGCAGCAGTTCCACTGTAAGCATTCTTCAATCCATGACACTGAATCACCTATACTTCTGAATTTAAAAATTTCATTACGCACTTTCTTTTGCTCCAATTCAATGCCAGCATCTAAGAGGTAATCCAAAGAGTTCCCAAAGGCATGCCGATCCTCCGTGTTGGATTTCAAAGGGTCTAGTAAACAACTTGTGAACTCGTCCACCGAATTCGCCAATTTAGTGAAGTCTTCTTCATCAGGTCCTTTCTTCTCTGCCAAGCGGCGGAGCTCAAAGTTCACCTGTGGAAGTTAGTTTTGAATTTTCACTGCAAGTTCGTTTTTGCCAGGAAGACAACCTTTCACTGATTCAGGAGAAGGGTTGGAACGGTCCGGACAGCAGAAATTTATCCGGCAAACTTAGTACATTGATTCAAAGTATTTAACAAACTGCTTTCAAACTGATCAGAAGAATAGCATGGAGCTTTGATTTCTTACCTTAACAATAAAGCTAAAGAAATTGAGGGGTGCTATAACTTCTATATAATCAAGCTTGATTATTGTCATAATGAAAATGATCCTGCTGTACTTGTAAGTGGATAACTCTACAATAAATCTCTTGGGTGAATTTGTGAATTCTCGTGTTTCCCACAAGGCAGAGCGCAGCTAAATCAGGCCAAATACTTAGGTCACATCTATTCTCAGAAAAGTGATGCAGCTAAACAAGACAATATCTTTCTGGAAACTAAAAAAATACGATATTTTCCGCTTGCCGAGGGAGGCCTAGTTAAGTAATTCATAACTAGCACTGGATTGGGATACGACTTTCTATACAAAAACTACAATAAGGACAAGGGATAGTTACCTTCGAACAAGAGACACTGAACAAGTACAACGACAGTGCCAAGCGACAAAATTAGAAGTCTTTAATGAAATACATGCCCACATTTGCATTTAGCAAACATTTCGTTTTTTTCGACTCACCTCCATTGCCATTAGTAACGCGTTGGTGTCACATTTTGTGAGAGCCCGCGGTGTCAGTTTGTCCGTGATATTATCAACATCACCTTCCTTTAAGTCCTCTCTCAGTGATCTTTCAAAAGCTTAAACACAGTGTATGAGAGAATTAGTCTGAGATAAGTATGAAAAAACCTAACGTTTCTAGTCCCTCTCAAAGTGGAGCAATACCCAAATCGTTCTCCAGACAAGATGGTGTTATACAGTTTTATACAAATGTATTGAGGCAAGGACAAGTATAAGATTTTAGCAGAGCACTGAGTAACGCTATTGTAGAATCGCGGACACATCACAATTTATGTCTTGTAAATAGACTTTGAACGAAAAAATCTTAAATCAAAATAATAGTCAAATTAAAAAAAAGGTGGACAACAACAACTTACAATAACCTTTAGTTGCATGGCTATAACTGATTATTTACAGTACTGCAAGAGGTACGTACATTAAGAACGAAAGGAAAAGAAATAATAATAAGTATGATAATAATATAACAGATAATCAAGTGACATTATTCTTACATGACAGTACACTGTCGCGCAAATAATTCAGTAATGAGATATAATTCGTCAGCCGTAAATTAAGATAGATATCTTCGGATTTCATCAGTTTAATCACCAGGTCCGAGTAAGATAGCTGCTGAAAATTATGGAGATGACTTTGTATTTGAGCGAAAAAAAATCATTTCTAAGATTAAAATATTTTGGGCAATAGCAGAGAAAGTGAATTTCATGTTCAATTTCGTTGGAATCATAAACTGGGAGTAATCTTTTGTCGCGAGGACTCATACCTTCCAGTCTTGATCATAAGTTTATGATTACTTACGCGTAATTTTACCATAGCCTTTCTATTCTATCGATTGTCTTTCTAGTTAGGTTTAATATAACATGATATAAATAACTTGAAATTTCATAAACGTATTATAAGACTCTAATTTCCTTGTATAATTAACTAAATCTTTATATCTTGATATTTTGTTTTTTTCTAATTTGTTGGGAACAAAATGTTAATCCAGTAGGTTATAAGATTTGGATAATTCCTAGCCTGCGATCATGCCCTCTCCCTTTATCTCTGTAATCTGTTTTCGGGAGGAGGGCATGATACATTTCTTTCACAGATCACATGCAAAAAAGCCAGAATCTGGACTTTTTCTGATTGGATAGGAAACAATATGGATGATTTGCGCTGTTCCCATTGGCCAAAACGCCGCCATCTGTTAGTTGTTGTTGATTTCAGTCTGCATTTTGCTTGCGTAATGAGCACTGAATACACACGCGAGTTCGTTATGAAATTTCATCCGTTGAAATATTTTCCATTTCATCGTATACTAAAAATTGCAGTCAAAAATTCACCGATCATTTGAATGAAATTTGATACCGGCTACAAGTTACAGAAGCGACAAACGGGTTCACTTTTCAAATAATTAATTCATGAATGGAATCTTGAGCTGGTTTGACTGTAATTCCTTTCATTCCTCCTTCAGAAACCTGCGAATTATTCTGAGCGATCTTCGCTTTCACAACACTTTTCAGTTCGTGAAATATGGTGCTTCAGCCTAATTTTTTTTTCAGAGCTTTCGGCACAGAACGAAGTCAACGAGCTTCTACCAGTAAATTCTTTATTATTTGTAGCTGTTAAATAAAGGTACGGCAGCTTCAACTAGCAGTATTTCATCACAAAAAAAAACATTTAAAAATTTTTCCTAGGAAACGCCATCTGAACGTACTTAAACATTTTCTTTTCCGTAAAATTTATTTCGAAAGAGACGTTATTCCCGCCAAAATTTGATTCCCCTCTGTTAAACGCTAATTGGCTAATAACGTGACAGGTCAAGCAGACGTTAGATTATGTAAATTAGGAGGCGGTTGATGGCTTGTTAAATAAATATATCAGGCGTTATTTTTTTTCCTCTCGAGCCAAAAAAGCAAAGAAGCAAAAAAAAAAAATACGCCTGATCTCAGGTTAGATAATTCCATAATATTACCATGAACACTTAAGTATTGCCATTAGAATGAACATATATAGATACAAGTAATGCTTGATTGACAATAGAGTTTTCATCCTTCTCAAAAAGTTACATAATGAAATTAATATTTTTTTCATCAATATCAATTAGTATGTGTAATCAAATGGTGACGAGTGAAATTAGGGAATAATTTCACGCGCGTTTTGTCCAAAGGCTTGGGAAATTATTAGGATTTGGACAAAACGCAAGTGAAATTATTCCCGAATTTCACGAGTATACCATTTGATTACCTATTAATATCATGGGTGACGAATTACGTTAGCAATCTTGGATTTTTGACATGTTTATCCTGGATCGTATCGATCGAGAACTCTACTCTTTTAAATGTTTAGACCTTAAATTTGGCTTATAAAGTTTCAGAATTTCTCAGACTTTTTCTGCAAAATACCTGTTAGAATCCTTCTTGATGTTCTCTTGTGTGTTCAAGTTTTCTAAAGTGTCTCTTTGTGCCCTTTGTAATTTCACATGTGAAATTACAAATTAACGATGAAATTTCGCGCCAAAATTAAGGAGTAATTCGTCGCCTATGATATTATTAATGGGATCTACCAGGAAGCCTTTATAACTTACACTTACTTTCATGGTATCGCTTACAGAAGTGTAAGTTGTTTTTTTTTTCCAACTCAGGGTAGCTATCCCACGTTTTAAAATCTTGTTTCTGGTAAGCTCCCCAAAATTTCACAGTTATAAGATAGTATAGGGGTGATAATCGTATCGAATATTTTACAAGCCAAAGAAGGTTTTAATCTGCTAATGTCTGTTTTTTTGTTTTTGTTTTTTGTTTTGCAAGCCGAAAGGAGCTTGAAGGGCTTTCTCTTTCAATTAGTGTTCGAGAGACACATTAAAATTACCAGTTGAGGAGATTCGGGTTCCTTGATATGTGTACTCGTGTACAATATCAATGGTCTGTTTCCCTATGTGGAATTCTAGGTCGGAGTTTTTCTTTGCGCGTTTTTCAAAGATCGTATTTTTGGTCCTTTTAGAACTGATAGCTATCCAAGAACTGCTAAAAGAATACAACGCGCTTAGGCAATTTTGCAAACCTACTTTAGATCGGGATAAAATGATCAGGTCACCAGCGTATAAAAAATTAAGAATTTAATTTGTTGGTACCATTTGGGATCTGATAAAGTATTTTAAAATACATATGGGTTGCATCTTAAGCCTTTTACTTTTCAATTTATACATTTTAATGTATGGGATCTGCATCCGATTAAGTTACACAATCATTGATTTAAGAATACCACAGAGAGGTTCATGATTGGTTCGCTTAACCACTAGGTTTATCTCCGGACATGTTACGGAAATTTCTGATAGATAAACAACTTAACGACATCATGCAAAAATAACAGCGAGCAATTACTTAACATACAGCAACTCTTAAGCAATGCAAAATTTACCGACATAGGCTTGGAAAAGGTATCTTTGCCCACAATAAATCAAGGCACATCCCCTCCCCATCAAAAACTAATAATCATCTTTAAACTTCACAATTTCACGATGAACTTTATATTACTTCCTAGGCAATAGACCCGTTCACGATTCATTTCAACTTTGACATGGACAAATAAGGGGAAAATCGGTCGACACCACTGGAAAGAGCGCCTTAAGATTAGTAAAATTGCCAAGTTTAAAAGTGATTTGTTAAAAACTAAAGAGGATATAGCTGCTCAAAGACGCTGAGTTTTTATAATGGGGGGCACAACTTGCCCCTTCCATACAAACGTCAACAGATTTTCGCTGACTGGTTCACGTCAAAAGTTGCAAAAAAAAAACGTACAAGAGTCTATTATATACTGATGTTGCATCGCGTAGGTTTCTCTCTGTTCTATCATTCGTTTGAAATTAAGCATGCAGCAAGTTCCCGAGGCAAATCCTGCATGACACTAGATTGTAAACCAAAGGGCTCCTTTTGAAATTCAGACTGAAATTTTCTTATAATTTTGACCTAATAATGAGTCACATGAGCGAGACATTTCGACCCCCTTGTGTCTATAACATAGACCTTTACCCGACCTCCGTGTACCATTCGCTTTCCGAACCTAATCGAAATCAATCAATCGATTGAAGTTCGATTGGGTTCAATTACTGATTAACTTGCGATTGGTTAAGCCTCATTAAAACGAGCAAATTAAATATGCTAAGGAATAGATCGATGAATTGAAAGGTATTATAAAACAGACTTTTGCTCCATGGGTGGGCAACAAAGCACAAACGATCGTGGTGTCAGCACTGGAAACTATGAAAACTTGGCTGCTTCCTTTCCATACAACGAGAAACAGCTTCAATAATTTTAAGATAACAATTTTACATCCACTGAAGGTCGACCTCGATCGTTTCTCTCGAAATTGTACTTTCAGTCTGTCTGTAAAAGTGGCTAAAATTTCGGTCCCTTGACCACAGTTTATCAGTTTGTTTTTAGATCGAAGATCGGGGATCGGAAAAAAATGTGTAAATTACAAAATTACAAATAAAATAAAAATAAAATAATAAATTACAAATTACAAATAAAATAACCGAAGAATTGAAGAAATAAATAAATAAGAAATTTACGTTTATACTTCCATGTTAATTTTCGCGGGTTATTCCAATCAAATGCGACCAGTTTCTAGATTATGGACAAGGTTCAAAAGCGGTGGGTGAGATCCGTTTTGCCTGGTTTACAGTGTTTTGAAAATCGTGAAATTCTCCCTTCTTGGGGCATGTCAACAAGAAAATATTCAAATGTTGTGTCAGGTTGCTAAGATACACATTTGGGAACAAGCGCCCAATATAGACTTCGTCTCGGGAATTATTCAACAATATTAACTTCGCCTTCGGCGAATACTTGCTAAATGTACTGTATAATGTAACACACTAGTCAATTGCATCCCCTACCCCCAAACCCCCATGGATAGTGGGGAATTCACGGAGCAATAGTGGACAAATATATATTTCTTGCACTAGCCCCTGGGAAATTACCAAAAATTTACAGCTAGACACATCTATCCCCGGGGTGGGGAGTCAGGTGACCATGATCGATGACGTCAAGCCTTCATGAAGGCTGCGATCCAGCTAAATATTGACGCAAACAAGACGCCTTAAGTCGTATCCGTGGGATGCGTTGGTCTATGGAAGCATAATGGCGTTCTATCTAGGTTAAATGGAACAAAACAAAAGAAAACATCCGCTTGCTTTATCCAGGGTCGAACCCAGGGTTACAAAGTTCGATAAAGTTCCAATGTTTTAATCCAAGATGAAAGTTTAATATTCCAAGATGCTCTTGATACGGTTAAAAATTAATTGCAATGTGTTTCCAAGGTCTTAAAGTTAACATAGTTCCAATGATTATCCCTGATTCCAAGGTATAATAAGTTTACTCATGTCCTGATCCGTGTCCCATCCAGAAGTCCAATCCATGCCGAAAGCGAGTCGTCGATCGACGAGGACAATATTTTCGCGATTTCAACGCCAATCGCCAAGGGTACGAGTTGAAATTTACGCGATTTAACCTCCCATCGTCAAGGTGTTTTCGATAGGAAAAGAAAAAGACTGAACTCTAGCTGTGCTCGGCAAAAACTGGCGAACTCCGAATAGAAAAATCTATCGGAAATCATGGCCCGCAACCAGACGTTACTTAAACCTTATGAAAAAGCTAGACCTAAACAAAAAAGAATCATGAAGGAAAGAAATAATTTGGCTTAGGTCGCCTTTCGTGACTTGCCAGTATCCCGAAGGATTTCGCTAGTTAACAAGCCATCCTATAAAACCACGAGTGGGAAAACTCAAGCGCGACAAATTTGGCAAGGAACGTTCTGATTTCAACGTTCTTCAGAGAAAGCAAATCGATTAAGAATCGATACAGATTTTCTACAATCTAATTGGTTGGCTTGGAAGAAGAGATAATCGATAAAGATTTTAGGCAATCCTATTGGCTGGCTTTGCAATTTTGGGTACAACCGAACCGGATTTTTACCGTGGGAGTGGCACAGGCATCCCACGGAACTAGCAGCATTTGAAAGGAATTTCAGCCACTCCCTCGTGATTAGCTTTCAATTTGGATAGGCAAAATTTGTTTTATTCGAAACTATTCTGAATTTTAGCATAATTATGGATAAAATGGGCGAAAAGACGTGGATCACGGAGATCCGCCCTGCTGTAACTGACCGGTACTGAGCTCCTCAATAGTTCGCGCTATGATCCTTTGTCGACTGCTGCCCAGCCTTCTCTGGGATATGCTTTTTATGATATGGCTGTTTCGGTCCTAGCATTACTAACTGATGTAACAAATTTAAACAAAATACAAACGCACAGACCCAAGAACACAATGTTTCTCTATTGTTGTTATGTGTTTGTCCAGAAAGGCCTATGAAGCTGGCAAATTAACAAATTTGGTTTTTATCATTCAATACCTAACTTATGCTTAAATATAAATTTTTGAACCTATGATTTGTAGACTGTTACAAGAATCTCCGTGACGGTCTTACGTGGATGACCTCATTATATCTGAAAGTTTTTAAAAATGTGTCAGTTCATGGCTTTTCTTGGTTTTTGTATGGAGGATAGATACGATAAATGACTCTGTCAATTCAAATATTTGATCCGTTAAAGAGAGTCATTTATTAAAATAGAAAAGCAGTTCGTTTAGAGACAGCTTATTAGGCAGGAGCGATTACCATCTGAAACTGTCCCTAGGGCCTGGGGTAAATCCTTTGAATTACGAGGTTACCTTTGTAAATTTCCCCACTATTCTCCGCGGGTTTGGGGGCCGTGGTTGCAATTGACTAGTGCATAAATACTCAAAACGTAAAAATTGCAAGGGGTGACTGTCCGCACATCCTCACACCGCCGTGAAACCTTTGAAAACCTTTTACATATTGCTGCAGTGAGGAGAACTCTTTCAGGTATTTTACACTTAAAGAAATTTAGTTTTAAAAAAGTTTAGAAGAACCTTATACAACAGACAATTTATTAAGTTCGCGCGTATTCCTGTTGAATTTGTTGTCCGTTTTATTAGATATGCGCTCAAAATCGAGTGAAAGTGATTATGATAATTTTCCATAGCTGCTGTTATCTTAGGAATCTGCTTTTATTAATATCTCTGTACAGCTGATGTTTACGCGATCTCAGAGTACAACGTTTAGAGCTGTACACAGCATGTATTATTTTGAAAATATATCCAAATCTGGCACTGGTTTTGGATACCTTATTATAGGAAATTAACGCCAATGCGTAAAAATTCGCGTTAATTTTGTTGAGCGTTAATTTCCGCGACGTTAATTAAGTGCAGCGTTAATTTCCGCGCTCTTAGGCCCGGTTCAGACGCCGTACTTTTCATGAGCCGAACCTAATACATTGAATGAATTAAGTACATGAAAAGTTCGGCGTCTGAATCAATTAGGAACGCCTGTTTCAATTTGGAACGGCTCAGCCGTTCTTTTCGCCTAGCCCGGCCGGGAATTTCGCCTTTGGGTCGACTTTGGAACGCCTTTGATTCAGACGCCGAACTTTTCATGTACCGAACCAAATGCAGAAATTCTTACAACCTATTTTGTAAGCAGTTTGACCGAAATGCGCATTTTTCGCCTTCTGAATTTAGTTCGGCTGGAATTAAGATCGGCGTCTGAATCACTTTAGCCGTTCTTAATAATTTGGGTCGGCCTTAATTCGAATTAGGTTCGGCTCATGAAAAGTTCGGCGTCTGAACTGGGCCTTAATTTCCAGTATTTTAACCCCCATTTTGGAACCTGTCCAGACACTCTTGACACCTAAAAAACATTAACTACAAGCTTTCTTTTTTTTTCCATTTACCCTTTATTTTTCATCTTTCACAAAAGCTAAAGCGAAGGTTTACAATATTTCGAGTTTATCTTCATCGTTGTCGCTGTCAGAAGTGATGTCAGCTCAGTTTTGTTCAGTTTCGAATTTTTTTGCATCCACTGTTGAAATAAATTTGTTCCAGTTGTCACCACTAACTGTGTCAAAATCGCGTTAATTTCCTTTATTATGAAATTCTACCTCCTCTTTCGCGTTAATTTTCGTTATTCGAAAGTCGTTTTCCATTAAATTCGCGTTAATTTCCAATACGTTAATTTCATGGAACGTTAATTTCCTATAATAAGGTATCCATCACGTCTTTGGTAGAAGCATGTTTTAGAGTTTTGATGCTGTGTCCTTTGAATGTCGGTTTATCGCTGTGTAAATGTGACTTATCACAGTATCACTGGAATGAAGCGCTCCATTTTCCAGGAAAAATTCTTTTTCTCCTAAAAACAATCACCGAATCAGACAGACGAGGAGTAATTCACTTAAATTTAGTGCTCAGTACGGCGAACGGGGATAATGTTCTGTGAAATTTATTCCCAGTCTGTGGAGCCCACATCACCACTATCCACGATTTATTTATTTATTTTATTTTCAACTAATCTTTTTTAACAGATCCCCAATCCTCAATCCTCGATCCCCGATCCTGATTTTCCAGCAAACCCTCGACGAACGGCAGTTTTCAAGCATGTGCTTGAAAACTGTTGTCGCTTCGTTTGCTTCTGGTTCTCCGAGGATGGATATTTATCGATCCGTAACAACAATAAAGCAATATCTACCTTTCCTTTCCGAGTGATCATCCTTATTTCGTACGCCTCGGTTTGCCATTTCTACCTCTTCACCTTGCTCCGTCATGGCTTAGTTGTCTGCGAGATAAAACAACACCAGTTCATAAATATATCAAGTCGCGCAGTGTAAATTCTAATTTTGGCTTTTAAAGACCTTGGTCAGTGAAAGAATTGTCTTTGCAAGCAAACACATTTGAGTGTCAAATCAATACATATCACACTGGAAACGATGACCCGAGCGGAATTAATTAGATCTTAACATGCTCCACCTTTTGTTACTCTTCATAAGACCAGGATCTGCGGGATCGGTACGTTACGATACGGTAAGCAATTACAGATAATTTTTCAGTTTGCCGAAGCAAAGTTAGAAGCTTCTTTAGTTACTTATTCTAAAACATATATCTTACCCAGGGCGGTCTTCTGTGTTGAACGTAGTAATTCCGTGCTGCTATTGTTTAATTACACATAATTATTCAATGCCACGTAAGAAGGTAATTATTATTAAGGTATTCATTTTTACCGAGTCAATGCTGTGAATACTTAATGTTCTAGTGATTCTCGTACGATCACGAAAGTTGGACCGTTGAAACAAACTCTCCAAATTAATCGAATTTCGTTGATTACCATTTGTCTGTGAACATTTGGATCTCTCCTGATCGTTGGCGGTCAATCACTCGTCTTTCAAGAGAAAATCAACGGCTAGCTCAAAAACAACAATTAAAATTTAAAGTTTTGATTTAAATTGTTAGGAAATTAATATTTGTTAGCTGAGCTAACAAACTTTGCATCATTCAAAAAGGAATTTATGCGTCAGTTACAAGATAGTTTTAGAAGCTTTGTGGTAAATATATTGTAAATATCTTGTTATATCTTTAATATATACATATGATTTTAATCATTTCTTATTGTTTTATAGTTTTACATACATATTGTATTGAATATTGTAATTACTTTGAAATCTTTATAGTCAAGGATAAGATTGTCAATTTTGTTTGTTCCAAATTTATAAAAGGTAATAACTGATACGCCTTGAGTGCGTTGCAGCCGGCCCACGCATCGTCTAAACCATTTGTATATGTGGTTTTCATGAAATCTCGGGAGACACAAATAACAATGGTGAAATGAACAAATGCAGGTGGACAAACAAAGCGAGCTAAAGAGCGATCTTTTGTTTACCGTCCATCAGCATGGTGGCGATGACGTAACGTGAAAAGCACGTCGAGCTCGTTCTATCAGGGATCTTACGAAACTAGGACGGGTGTCAATAAAATGGGAGAGGGGATCAGGGTCTGTGTAGTTTTTTTCAAAAGAATGCTGTTTTAGGGTTGGGGCAGGAGGTTAGGGTTAGTGTCAACCCTGGCCTGTATAAGTAGATGTAGACACCCCCGCCCCCCCCCCCCCCTCCCTCCCTCCCTCCCTATCTAATTTTTTTTCATCCCTACCCACAATTCTCTCTTTAACACAATTGACAGTTATTTGAAATCAGTGCGCGCCTTAAACTCGTTTCGGTGCCTTTGAGCAGTTTACTTTTAGATATTGGTCACGCTGAGAAAATTTTCTTGAAGAGAGCATCATGTAAAGCTGTGAAGCTCTAAAGTTGGGGTGCAGGTTCAAATGCCGGCACGGTTACTTTCAGTTTTTTTTTTTTTTTTTCATCGTATTTTTACCCTTTGGCTTGTTTCCGTTTATTTTCATTGCTGACCCTTTTTAACCCCCCTCGAGATTTTTGCAATAACGTATTTCTGCTATTGTTTTTAACCCGTGACTTTTATTCACGTCCAAGGCTCCGAAATTTACAGAGACGTTTTAAACAGTCCGGGCCACAACCAGATCTGGATATGTAATTTCCTGCAATCTGATTGGCTCAGAGCTCAACCAAAACATTGACTTGACCGCGAAAGGACTAAGCTCGACGGAAATGTCGAACAGGGAACTCGAAGCAAATAGCTGTCGAGTGCTTTGGGTGGAATGTACCTTGAAGAAAAGTAACAGCAATACGGAGCCGATTAATCGAGATTATTTTATGCGTCATAGCGTTCGATTTGCGAATATCGAGATGTTAATGATCGAGAACGCTTTCTGTAAACACCCGTGGATTTCTGATAATATTTCAAGAGACCAGAAACAACTCGACGACTCCGATCGAATTGGAAGAACAGGGAATTTGAATACCGCGATACATTTTAAGTGGAAAGGTTTTATGAAGTCCTGTTTGGAGTAATTTCTGCGAGCACAGCTTCGACCTGGAGAAGTCTGTTCTATTCTACTTCGGGCGCAATACTGTACGCGCTAAAATTTAATCTCGATCGAACGATTGATAATGATAATCTTAATGCTAATTATTCTGGCTGTATATACATTTCCAGTATATTGAATCGTCACACATGTTGGAAATATGCGGTCAAAGAAATAAATAAAATTTGTAGAAATTGCACTCGCGAAGAGTCGTAAGCAGTCATTAACGAACTTCTGTCTTTGCTTATTGCGAATTGCAAAACCCCATTGCGGATGAAAATAATGCAAGTGGACGTATTCGTGTTCTAATAGCTGTTAAATAGTCACTGAGAGGAAGTAAACATAATTTGACGATTGTATTTTGAAAAACAGCTTTGACAAATGAACTAGATGTGCAGACTTTACTATTGTTTGTGTCAAAATATTTCATAGAATGGTTTTTCACAAGACAAGAAAATATTATATATATTTATATCTCTATATTTGTTTAAAAATTGTTCCTTTAAATTATTGTTATTAAGGGGGTGCATCAGTTGAGACGACTGATGCGGTTCTAAATCTCAAAGGAAGGTGTCACATTGGGATGCAGGGCTAGTACAGCATCATACCATGTGTCCACTACCTAGGATAGTTTAACGGTAGATAGGAATACCACGGCTGTAATATGGGTTACAGACGGATACAATTCTAGTTTAGTCACATTCTCACTTGGCATTGCAGTAGCAACATTCACTTTTATTGCACTAGCAATCATTTCCCTCCCTCCCTCCCTGTAGGGTTTTATTTTGTTCTATTCATGGACAGTGTGATCACTTTTATTATTTGATTGAGGTTGTTTTAATTCCTTTTTAGTTTGATCTTTCTTATTTGTTGGAGCATTTTATTTTTATACTCAAAATTACCTTTTAGTTATTTACCAAGTATTGTATTTTGTTATGATTAATAAAGGCTGTCTTGTATCCCAAACAATGCCTGGTTTTCTGAGTTTTGTTGATTTAGTGTAAAAACTATGCCATTATAGTAATATCCTGTAGGTGGAATACATACACACTGAAAAACTTAGTGGGCACTAAGCCTCTATTATTATTAGATTATGTTTGTCCTGTATCATACAGTCAAACCGCTCTTTACGGACACCAGCTTAATGTGGACTCCCTGTTATTATCGGAAGTTTCCTTGGTCACCGGGGAAAACCCGTAATATTTCTCTTTATTCAACCCACTTAATACAGACTGACCTGTTAAAGTGGATAATGGACGTTTTTTTCATCTTCAATGAACAGATTCTCATATAAAGTCAACCTCGCTAATCCACACACTTTATAGTCCATTGTGTGCTGTAGTCAAAAAACCTTTCACTTAATTGACGTCATGTCCACGTTCCCAGCATCATAGTACACCAAAATGAATGAATTGTGCGCAACAATAATAGACCATTTTGACACCAATCGAGTTGGTAAATTTAAATTTACATAATTTTTGATCGATTTTCTCGAGACTTCCGCGTGTTTTCATGGAAACAGTCTGCAGAATAAGAGCTTAGTGATGTTTAAAGACGTTAGGTGTGATGCTGTAGTATTTCCATAAAAAATGTGTATTTTTGACTTTTATAACAGGACCTACGGACACCTCCGTTATACAGACACTTCCTATGGCCCCTTCAGTGTCCATATCAACGGAGTTTGACCGTGATTATGAAATATGGAACAGTTTTGTAAGATCGATCATTTGGTGTCCTGTTTAAAGTGTATTTTCAGCCATTCTTCACATTTTCCACCTTGCATGTCATAACCTAAGGCAAAGTAAAGTAAGAAATAAATAATGAATTAAAAAATTACAGGCATTTTTTTAAGTACCTCAATCTGTGTACATTTATTTCATTGAAATGAAAGGGTTATCCAGGAATGACCAATGCTCTTATTATATTGTCAGCATTGACATTTTAATTCAGTGATCGAAAATTATATAAGTGGGAAGCTGGTTTGCACTGTTGCATACTGTCTCATGACAGTGATTAATCAGCCGTCATCATTTCAGTCAAGATTTTTGTATTCAAAGCTATCGTATTGTCTCCTACAATGTGGGCTCGCTTGGGGCTATTCTTGTTGCTTTCACTTCTCTGAACTCGTGACAAGGCAGTCATTTAACTGCGCGACTGACTTTTGCATCTTTAAAAGCACAGCACTATGTGAAACTGCTTTGCACTACACCAAACAGACCACTATCAACAAGCAAATTTTATGTAGATTTCAAAAAAAAAAAATTCCAACGGTCCAAAAATGACACTCACCTTCTTTTTTTCGATGTTTTGCTCCTTGTCGGGCATTTCTTTGAGCTGAAAAACTCTCGTGTTCGGTCATTTTACCTCCCAAGAACGCACAAACTTTCATCGGACGGCATTTTTTCTTCACACCCCAGATTTCTCATTGTCTAAAGTCACAGCTCTCAAAGTAGTATGGGGAAAGGACACTTCTAGGCGAGTCTTACGCGCAGCAAAGAGCCAGGAAGTGACCTTCCCTCGTGTTTCTCGGCGTGGGCGCCATTTTGCAAATGTGGGTGACGTCATCATATATCCAGATCTGGTTGTGGCCCGGACTGTTAAAAGCGAATAGGCTCTTTGCATGACTTGATCTTGATCACGTGATCAATTTTTCGGAAAACACGAAAACAGTTCACTTTTGAAAACTTTTGTTAGCACAAGCTAACAGAGCATATTAAAATTAGATAACCTGAGCATTTTCAGCCGCATATCTCAAAAGTAACGATTACAACGGCCGCCGACAGTTGGAAGCATTTGTAAGAGCAAAACAACTTTTGCTACCCTGAGTCTAGCCTGCGAGAGCATCCGGTTTTTTCGGCTCAAGTTTGTGAAACTAGAAACTTGAGCCGAAAAAGCCGGATGCTCTCGCAGGCTAACCCGTCACGCTTACATGGTTTTCCATACAAATCCTTGTAAATTCTAAACTGTCGTTAAATCTTTTCGTTACGCATTTAATTACCTGTTATGAATTAAGAGGAGATTTGAGTCCTGTAATGCTTCAGGAAATATTTCATGACAATTGAAAATTTCGAAATTACAAGGATTTGTATGGAAAACCATGCAAGGGTGACTGGATGGCCAAAGTTGTTTTTCTCATACAAATGCTTCCAGCTTTTTGCGGCCGTTACAATTGCTACTTTTGAGATATACGGCTGAAAATTCTTAGGTTACCTACTTTTAATATTCCCTTTCAGCTTGTGTTAAGACAATTGAACTGTTTTCGTGTTTACCGAAAGTTGATCACGTGATCAAGTCATGCAAAGGGTCTATTGGGTTTGGATAAGGGATATTTTGATAGAATTTACGGAACGTTTCTTCTCTGGTTATACTAGATCATGCTCCCTCAGTTTTTTTGTCAAGAATAAAAGTGTTAACACAATTTTACTTGTAGTTTTGAAGTAAAAACGCATGCCATTCATAAAAGTTAAAAAAAGAGCGCAAACAAAAATTCCGCAACAACATAAATTATTGTCGTAGTCAACAAAATATTAAATTAAAGTCTCATTTTACATACCACCTACAAAAGACTCTAGAACATAGAAAAAGACGAAGACTGTTTCAAATCATTAACAATTAGACATGTCTGCTGCTACTGATTTTATAATTTAGATACCGACAGAACAAAAGATAGATTCTGTTTTTGAAAAACGCATTAAACAAGACAATGCGAGGGAGGGAGGGTCTAGGGGGTATAGGGTATAGGGTCCTAGGGTATTTATACCTAGGGTATAGGGTCCTAGGGTCCCAGGGTCCCTAAGTCCCTTTGCAGGTATTTGCGGGTCTCCCTTGGGTTTTTCATGGAGAGCTAATTTGTATTCAACTTTGGGCTTGTGAACTCGCATAATTAACTGACTAACGGTGCGTGAAACGCTGAGACTGTAATAGTTTTTCATTTCCTCGAGATAGAACGGACAAAACGTCAGACAAAATTTAAATAGAGTTTTCAGCTCCACTTTGTGTATATGTGTGTTTGTTTAGTTTATATATCCGAGTTTTAGAGCTGAATAAGAAGACATAAACTAAATTGAAATAAAGACTTTTCAACTCCACTTTGTGTATGTGTTTTGTTTATATATCTGAGTTTTAGCGCTAAATAAGATATAGGAAGCCATTTCTCGCGTTGCTAGGTGATCCCTTTTCTTATTCCTATTTTCCTTTTAATAGACGGTCTGAAAACCGGGCTCAAGTTACTTAACGGGCGAGTCGAGGCAAGCCTGTTGTTTCTATTGTAGTAGAGTGATGCTTATTAGTAAACCTATCCACTTCATTATATATGGAGGAAGGCACTAAATTAGTATGGAGGAAACCCAAATTAGTATGCGGGAAATCCAACGGAAATCCAAAATGAGGTTAAGTTTGCTGAAGCATGACTACTAAGGTTTCCTGCCATTTTTTAAAGCAACAGAACATGCGAAGTGATTTCTTTCAACTGTTTGCATCCATTATCCAAAATTATATGTTTTTATTTGTCATGAGTTTATGGAATATGATCCTTCAGGGGAGTGTAGATCCTGAATAAGTCCTGAATATGACTGTGGTTGACAGGTAGTCAACAAGATTCCTATTCAGGGCTTCACCTACCCTGAATATTACATTCCACTTATTTATGACATGAATCCTTGGTTATGAGTTCAAACCGTTCACTGTATTTTAATTTGTTGTGATTGTGAATGGGTTCCTGAACTAGTAGTGTGATGTCTAAATATATATTGCTTCATTTGCCCTATAGAAATTTTAAATTTTGTCAGGCTCAATGAAACAGCAGACTGAGAACATAAATATGGATGAAACACAAGTATTCGAGCAAGCGTGTTCGCTAAGGCTGTCTGGTACGTAAAAAATGGCGGGAAATTTCATGTTATTTTACCGATCTGGGCGGACATACGTGGTCAATCTTGCAAAAGGATTCGGAGGTCCCAATCAAAAACTTACTGAACATTAAACGGTTATAAATGGACTGTGCCAAAACCAATTTGACTTGAAATTTTATCTGCGCAGTTTTGAGAAAATGTAATTTGAAAATGGCTTAAAATTGGCGAATCTGCTCAAGTCACACGAGACGGAAATTTGCATGCTCGCCAAAGACATAAAAATAACCCAGGATCATTCATTACATGAATGCAATTGGATCGAATCTCAAATAATCTAAATAAATCAAAAATGCACAGAAAACTTGCAAGAGGTAGGAGAAATCATTAACTTGCACAAGTTACCCCAAATTGACTCGGTAATCTTATGCAAATTAGCCAAAAACAAGGGGGATGGTCAAAGTCACAAGAAAAAAAGCCAATCAGATTAGAAAGGGAATATTTTTTTAATCATGTCACAAAGGTTAACTGTGGTAGGAATTTGAAAGGAATCGGCCGACCTCGACCCGTGGCCCCTCCCGGTTTTCTCTGACAATGACACTTAACTTATTAATTGAAATACCTCGAACTTCTTTTGTTTATTTTTAATGCTTAAATTTGTAGTTATAGTGAAGTCTAACAAGGACTAAGAAAATATCATTAAATTTATTCATTTTTTATTATCAATGCGTAGTCAGCGTCTTTTTTTTTGCAATGAAGTTCAATCAACTCTAAACTATGCGTGGTTGCGAACCCAGTTTCTTTTAGGATTCCAATGGCCCTTGTTCGGATACTTTTCTAACATAGCAGTGAATCGCTGAGACAAAAAATTTTTTTAGAAGGAACCGTCTTGAAACAAGATCAATTCTGTGGCGTACAGGTTCCTGTTAAAGGCACACTATCTAGTAACAATTCTCTTCGCCGATGCCATTTGTTTAGATGCTATTATTTTATCCATTAGACTAAGATTACTTATAGTGTTACTAATATTTCTTTATTAAATTCTTTCTGGCGGCTATTTCTGGTTGCTTTGTATTAACGCCCTTATCTTTATGAATCGACTCTCTAATATCACTAAGATCCTGGGCGTGTAGTGCAGAAACTTCCTTAATTTCTGTCAGACGTTTAAAAGCGACTTCAAAACCCTCGTTTGAAATAACACCGAGTTGATCTGTTGTTTCTCTTAATTTATCAAGTGCATCATCGATGGTCTTTCACTCTTGCTCGAAACTTTTCTCGTCCAGTTCACGCAAGTATGCTAAATTTCTGCGCTGTAAAACTGGACTATGAAGTTGCTTAAATCTCATTCGCCAATCCGGTGCTATTGAATTTTCTGTCATTGTAAATTAGCGATTGATGTCCCGTCTCAGCCTCTTTGACTCCTGACCTGATTTGTCTATCTCTCTATGGATTTCCAGGATCTCCTTATCTAAAGTTAAAAGTTTTTCATTAACAGTTCTTTGTAGGGCGTTCAAGTCTTTCAGGGACAGCTTGATTGCTTCCAGACCAATTTGAAGTCCTTCGAGTTCCTTGCATGAGACTTGACGGTCATCAAAAGGGTAAAATGTCCTTTCCCTCGAGTGCAGCTAAAAGACAAAACCAGATCTATGCACCAAAAGTAAGTTAAAGGGACTGGTTCACGATAATGCGCATGTGTGAGTTCTGACAGTTGCTGATTGTTTTTCAACCAATCGGAAGCGAGTTAGATGCACGCAAGTAAATTTACAAAATGCAAATTAATTGTTCGCGACGCGAGAGTATTTCCGGGCATTTGGTTTGATTTTATTTATCCCCATAATTCAATTTTATTCTTTGCTACTCCTCAGATATATGTTGCAGCCGATAAGAATAAGATTTACAGCCCTGTCCTGCTTTGAAACAAACATTTACCAACGTGTATTTTTACGAGGTCGTACCCACGCTAACAAAACAGTCACCGATCGGCAAACAATTTGTAAACAAACATCTTATTACTGTTCTCTCAGTTCGCCTTATATAAACCCAGAAATACCTACAAATAGCGCCGGACCGGTGACAAAAACACACAACGTATGAGTATAAAGATTATCCTTAATTGATCATAAATTTCAATTGCTTATCAGCAAATGAACGAATTCATTCGCGTTGCATCGGGTCAGTGTTCCGCAAAACAAATGTTATCGAATAGCACACATAAAGAAACTAGATTATGAACAGAATATTCAGGCAATAATTTATTTTAAAACCATCAATTCTTAAACATATACGATCGTAAAGCAAAGATACAAGGAACATTTCAAGTGTACCAGATCGGTGAAGATCGCGCGGCATGTCGCGGTATAACTACAGGTCGGAGTCAAAAATCAAATCAAAGTTGAACGAACTCATGCCTTTAACCACTTTCCAAGTGTCGTGTATTCTTTTCGTATGCCACACACTACTCCTAGAACCATACCAGATCGATAGGCTAAGCTTCTCTATCTCCAGAGACTCTTGAGAACGTCCTGTTGCCGGACGGCCACGATGCTCTTCTCAACCTCCATGATCAAAACATTATTTTTTGCGTCTTCCTAAAACGTAACCAGTCAAACGACACAACCACACGTTAATCACCACTACCGAAGTATAACTAGACCAGCCAAAGCGACGGATGTCCGAACAAAACGAAGGCTTTTCAATGATTGTACCGGTAATGGCGATTTCGAATTTAGTGTTAACCCAACAAATTTATTCTGAAGAGACAAACGGCGCGCATGCGCATTATCGTGAACCAGTCCCTTTAAGAGCATGTCCACCCTCGTAAGCCCTTAATTCTCAGAATTTCAAATTTAGAATTTCTACTACCAAGTTCATCTTGGGCTTGAAATAGCCATACGTTAACCATACCGAGAATCGAACCTCTTAACACAGTTGAAAGTATTAAAGTACACTATAACCGTTAAAAAAGAGGTCTGTGATTCTTCCAGCATTTCTGTTTTGTAATAATGTTCCTTTTCGGAAGAATATCCGGCCGAGGAAGATAGACAGATTTGCTTATAACTTATAACTATTATAATATTGATAGTCACTCTATTAAAATGAGAGATTATATGAACAGGCGGGTTACCCTTAGGGCCTGATGTTTACATGAAGGTGGGGGACTCCAGGTAGATGAGGCAACCCGTTTAGGTGATTCCTTTAGGTCCAAACCCTGTTTTTATGACAAGAATGAAAACCAAAACTCCTTTTAAAATAACATAGAAATTAGGCCCAGGTTTGCAAATTGACAAGGAGAAAATTTCTATAGTTTTTCTGATTTTTAACTGAAGGATTGAAAGAAGTTCGAGGTATGAAAAAGGACAAGATGTACCTTCCGTGAAGGTTTTAATCAGCAAATCCGAGAGTAAACATGTCTTTTTAAATATAATTGAACGTCCCAGTATTAACTCTAAGAAGTTGGTTCGAATGAACTCTTCGTGCTCATGGAATCTTTTTTGAACATTTTTCCTTAGCTTATCCTGATTGTCACCGTGTCGCTGGGAATTTTTAACAGTCTCCTGGAGTGCAGTTACTACTTCTTTCAATTTTTTATCCATAGTTTTATCAAGATCGTCTATCTTCTTCCTTATTTCTTTAATTACTTCAACTTTTGTTAACTTTATTTTGTTCCCTGTGCACAAGTACAGATTTGATAAAGCCTCACACATAACTCTATCCTCCATCAGTAAACAGTAAGGGCGTTGATCTTTCGCTGGACATTTTCCCTTCTTCCTTTTCATTTCATAAATAATTCCATCTTGAAGGTTTTGAATGCTGGTGACAATTTCATTCGCGAGTCCACTGAATCTTGTATCACCTTTGCGGACTTTATGAACTACCTCGCTAACAGCATTCTTTATTCTCCCAACGGACGAATTTAACTTGTTTGTCATGTTTTCTAAGGTCTCCAGTATCAGATCAAGCTCTTCTTTCTGGATCTGATCTTTATCTCGAATTTCATTGATCTTGGGTTCTTTTTTTTACATCTTGACATGAAGACATCGAAATATAAATCATAGTCATTGGCTAATTTTCTAATTTATGCGTAAGGGTGGGGAAGTGATGGGGAAATCTGCCCTAACAAGGCAAAATGTAGAGAGCGATAAGTTTACCCTCGTGTATACGGTTGTTGATAAGCCAATCAAAGTTTATTTGTTTGTTTGGTTAAAAAAGAAAAAATAAAACAAGACAAAAACGACTGTCCCCTCAAATTTATTTTAGTGTCCGTTAATATTCCTGTGTTTACACTCAGCAGTGCATTTTTCCCTGTTAACCGTTGTTGCGAAATGTCCTCATATCTTATGATCACTCGTGTCTTCTACTCATCCCTTTTTTTCCGCGCCTCATTCTATTTAATATCTTTTTTTGATAAAATATTCCATTTTTCAATTATAGATGGAAACAAGACTGAAATTGACCTTTTTTTGATGCAAGCCTTCCTGTTTTCTTCTGTAAATTATGTTGTTCGTATTTTCAATGGAAAAAAATGGCGCCAAAGAAAAGCAGCGCTGTGACTTTTGATTGGACGAGTTACCTTCTTACACTTGATTCGGACGAATTATTTTTTCCTTATGTGAAAACATCGTTCGCTCCTCGAATTGGCTAGAGCTCATTTGGGTTTTAACACGGAATTCACCAGGACATTGAGTAATTTTGATTTTCAGTGGACAAAAATCTTGTACCAGAAAAATTAAAAGCATATGGCATTTTTTCTTACATTTTTCAAGGCCTAAAGATGTAATAGATCGTCTGTAGTAAAACCGAAAAAAACATTTCTTATGGGAGCCCGAGAAAATGAACGTCAAATTTTCACAAAATTACATCTTACACATGAAATTTTTAGAATTTTGCCTGTATAATCACAATTCTTGTGAAATTTGACATTCATTTTCTCGGACTTCCAGGAGAAACTTTTTTTTGGTGTCACTACAGATGGTTATTACGTCTTTAGCCCTTGAAAAATGTAAAAAGGAAGGCAATATCTTCAAATTATCCTGGTACAGGATTTTTGTCCAGTAAAAATTAAAATTACTCAATTTCGTGGTGGATTCCGTCTTAACTTGTAAACACCCTCCGATGATTCCCATAACTCTTCATATACAAA
Source organism: Porites cylindrica (assembly GCA_964035525.1). NCBI lineage: Eukaryota > Metazoa > Cnidaria > Anthozoa > Scleractinia > Poritidae > Porites > Porites cylindrica. The sequence goes on along the minus strand of OZ037775.1, from coordinate 15,211,589 downwards.
AGGAGAATCCAATAATTGTTCTGTTGTTCATTCGAAACTTGCCAAAATTGTTTGGAGATTTTCTTCAATTCTTTCACCAGGTCCTTGACAGTTTCAAGATATTATGAACGGATGCCTTTTTTGTACTGAGGTATAAAAAGCTCTTCGAGTGTAAGGTTTTATTTCTTGTTTATTTCTTGTAATATCGTGGGTGACAAATTATCGTGGGTGCCAAATTACTCCTGAATCTTGTCACGAAATTTCACATGAGAAATTACAAAATTGTCATGGCAACGTTTCGTACATCTCAGGGCCAAGATGGCGTCAAAAATATTATGAATAAAGATATTAGGACATTAAAAGACGCTTGAGAAAACATAAACACACGAAAGAGCACATCAAGAAGGATTTTATCGGGTATTTTGTCAAAAACCCGTTCTGAAAGATAACAACATAAGCCAAACTGTAGGCTCTAAAGTTTGCTGTGTATGGGTTTCGACCGATACGAAACATGTCAAAAAACCAACGACTGTGAGCGTAATTTGTCACACATTATATTAATAGGTAATAAAATGGTATACTCTTTTTGTGGAAATCCTAATAATTTCCTGAGCATTTGATTACTCATACTTATTCTTTTAGGCAGTAATTCGGCTATTTCGTGTTCACATGGACTGCAAAATTGTCCGCCATTGTTTCCACTTCTACAAAGTTAAATCAGCTGAGCCACAGCGTCAATTGACATCAACCGTTCAGCAAGTTTGACGATTACCGTCAACCGTCGAATGATAAAAAAGCACTATTTAGTTTATTATAAAATATTAGCTTTGGATTAAAGGTAATCAGCAATGGAGAAATATTTTAAATGAATTTTAGTAATAACAGTCTAATAATAATTTTAAAATAGTTGTCATTACTATTATTATTATCATTAATAATAAAAATCGATGTAACTATGTAATATATAACTGCTACTTCTTTAATACCAAAACGTGTGCTTACCTTGGCCAGAACTCTTATTCCCTTTTGTCCCATGCCAACATAGGGATACAGAGATTCCTCATTCTGAATGTAATCCATGAATATCTTATTCTGAGTGATCTGCCTTCCGTTTAATGAAAACACGATTGGAACTTTCCCATCTCTTGCCAATTCAAAGTTGACTGTGCAGCTAATCAAGTCCCCTCTGTAGGCCATGGCATCTAAAAATATATTTTAACAGCTGATTGTAGAATCAGGTGCATGTTTAGTATGGTTTACTAAGATTCTGGCCAATAAGAAGCCGTTCTTCAACACCTGAAATATCGAGAGTTTTGTGTTGCCTGGCAGCTACTGACGCCTCCCTCGCTGTACCTTGCGCACTGCAGTTCGAGGTAATAAGGAATCTTATGAAGAAATGTCAGCAACGGCAAAGGTAAAGTCATAAAGCAATACGTTCAATAAGCAAATAAAATGTTCTACTTTCACTTTATATGGAGGACGTAAAAACAAAACGAAGAGTTTCTCTTTCTTTTTTTCAACGTTGGAAAAGGTCCTTAAGATTTCAACTACTGGGAAATTCGGCTAAACTCGACAAATCACTGGAGAAGGCCGGAATAATAAGGAAGCAGTTTTACTTCAAAGTATACATACATACATACAAACAGACAGACAGACAGACAGACAGACAGACAGACAGCAGACATACATGAGCCTAAATATCTTAACACGAGTTTTAGAGTAGACAGCAAACGTAACATCGCTGTGTACTGAACATAATTAAAAAAAATAATAAAGGAAAGAAAAGAAGCCTGTCTACGTATATCAAATGTATAACCTATATGCTACATTGTTCATAGAAGATTTTAATAGGCTAAATTTTTCTATAAAAGAAAATGTTTTGAAAAGAAATAGTATTAATGACTCCTAGCAAACTTCTACTAAATTAATTGGTATATCGTCATAAACAAAAATAATGTGACAAGATGGCACGATTTAGTTTCTCACCGTCACACGCTATTCCCCAAGTAGGATTTTCTGCGTCAAGTATTCTTCCATCGTCAATGAGATATCCCACGGATCCATTTTCCCTTCCCGGAAAGGAGTGATTTCCATAATCTTTTCCAACAATACCCACTCCTAGCAGACGCTGTTCCCCTGTTTCTTGAATAAGAACCTAACCACGAAGATCGATGAGATTTGTTTGCTGTTTATTCATCATGTTTACGTAGTCAAATGTTTCTGTACGGGGGGTGTGATTGGCCTACAAGAAAACCGCCAGTTTCGGGGGCGAGGGGCTGCCCACCCAGCATTGTTGGACCTACAAGGGGCAGACTCCCGAAGGGATACCTCTTGGGGTCATTAAGACATGAAAGTTTAACCACCACCACAGGAGGGTGGCAAGCCCAAGCTAAAGGTAAAGTAATGAGATTGCGCAAACGTAATTCATTTAATCGATAAATGTTAAGTATAGCTCTTTCAATGCTCGAACGTAAGTACAAAAAAAAAAGAAATAAAACAATGCTTAAAATGCTTAAACTAAATAATGAAAGAATGAAACTTGCTGCCTTCATAAAATTATTTGTATTGCCTGAGGATTCCAAAAATTGCTAAATTGATTAGTTCAGTTTGAAATTTTACTTGTTAAGTCGGCGAAGGATTTTGAAAACTATCTAAGTTTTCAGTGAAGAAAACAAAAATTTTTTTCTCAGATTGAAACAAAACTTATTCCAGGTTAAGCTACAATATCTATATATATATATATCAGTCAACTGCAATACATCAGCAAATCTACATACGCACCTCAAAATGTGGACAATCTGGAGAGAACGGGAATATGTATCTCGCGCCGTGATACTTTTTTGGATCATCTTTACAGGTGGAGCAAAACTCGCTTCCTTCACAAATTAGAAGACATCCCTGTATTCTGATTCCTTGACTTTGCCAGGCCTGATTTTGTTATTGCGTTAGGTCCAAAAAATGAAAAACAATAAACAAAACAGGTATGCTCATGCACTTCGGGTTATATGTATCAATATGGCTGCAGTGCAAGTGGTCTTGGTACCAGTGTGCAAACCAATGGGAAATGTGAAATAGACGTAACTTAAAAGTAAGCCCAAAAAATGACTGAAAAGCATTTTAATTTGAAAAAAATGTCTGGTTCCATTACAAGAGTAGTATACAATATGGGCTCACCAGGACAGTTTTTCATATTGAGCACTACATGCACTTTTTTAGGCACTTTTTTCTATTGGTTACTATATGTTTAATTATTTCTCTTTTGAAAGTGTTTAAGATTGGTTCTAAATAAAAGTACTTACCACATTTATAATCAGCTTTTGCTATGATTTGTTCTGGTTCAATAATGATAGAACCTTTGTATCCTTCACAAGTATTTTCTATGATGCCAGACAGTAGTGACAACCCACGGCATGAAATTCTTGGTTCTTTTAGCTGGTTTAATTGCTATAATGCTGATTTTAGAGCGGTTTTCTTGTGCTTTTGTACGACTTTTGACTTTATGTTTGAGACAAGGCCCATTTCATTGGTCAACTTTTGTTTACTAAGGCTCACTCTAACATTTGGAGGAATATACATAGTTATTAAAACTAGTGCCTCCAGAAAGAGACTGCTGTTGGGATAAAAGACGGATATAATCTTCCATATATATATTTTGTATATGATTATGGAATGTAAAAAGGGTCTCTCTAAGGTGAACTAAGACTAGCTTTTTGGTTGGTGGCACTATTTTTTTTTTCAATTCAATGGATTATTTTATAATGTATTTTTGGTGTTTCCTTCGAAAGGAATTCTCTATTACAAAATTTGCATGGCACTCTTACTCCCTCCATATAATCATGTATAGTTTTGGTTATAAGATCATAATCAATTACTCAGGAGAAAATAGTAGCCATTTTCCTTGTACCGGTGCTTCATCTCTTTTTGGGCTTGGCTCACTTGGTAATTATTAGTTGGAGATTTAAACTCAATACAGCGCCCACTATAGTCCTTATGATAGTTCATAATCATGAGATCAGGTTGTCGTTTGGTGTAACCCTTTTTCCAGCTGGATATTCGCTTTGAAGAAGTATCTCTGGTAAAATATCGCAGCTATAAATACCTCTGAAATATTTTATTCCAAGTTGTTTGACCCAGTGTAACAAACCGATATTTGACAATGGTTTGTTGATGAATTTTATAGTATTGTTCCTTGCGGCAATAAGGTGAAAGCATATTTTTGGTGACTCTCATTTTCTCCGCTGCCAGGGGATAATCATTTTGCAGATCGTGGAGTTCATGTGAATACTCCAAATCTACTTCCAGTATTAGACCCTTTCCTGCCTCAGGATCCACTGCACGAAAAATGATATTTACACATATTTACTCGGTGAAAATATGGTGCAAAAAAGTGCAAACTAGGGGGAAATTAAAAGCAAAGATGGTAAATACCACATTTGTTTGCCAGTTTACAAGGGGGTGTAAATTTTATGGCAAATGCGGTATGTACCATCTTTGCCCTTTATAACCTTAGTTTACCCTTTTTTGCACCAAATTTACACTGAGTAAATTTTTTTGTGCAGTGGGATTTAAACTATGAATATCCAATTCATTTATCTGATTTGGGGTCAACCATTTGAAACCACCTGTGGGAAGACATTGGGACATCGCTCATCCGTACATATTATTTGCATCCAGATACATAATATATTTATTGGGCGTCTTTGAATTGTGTCCCTTTATGTAAGGATTATTTGCTTCCAAATGCCTGTTTATATAATAGCAATATAAGAAATTCCACCCCTCATACCCTTTTCAATAAACTGGTATTGGTCCACTCTAACATAAGCTCAAGTTTGATGCCTGTCATCTTAAGCAATAACAACAACAGAAGCTTTATTTGCATGACTATAATTTTGTAGTTACAGTATTGCAAAAGCTTTAACATAAAGTTACAATTTATAACAATGATAATGCAATGCAATGATTACTACAGTCAATCAAGTGTCATCAGCATGATTTGATAACAAATTAGTTCGTAAATCATTACATAATGAGACATATTTCAACAAATGTGAATTTACGGAGAAATTCCATGAATTCATCAATTTAACTAAGCATTGCACTCCAGCTAAGGCCGGAGATGTAAAATAATACGCGGGATCTAATTTATAGTACTGAAGGTAAGTGCTTCTGAGGTTTTCAAAAACATCAGCCAACAGCAATACGTCAGACTTGAGATACAAATCATGGTACTCCCCCATTGACTTCATCTTAAAAGTATCCCAAACTTGCTGAGCATGCTGGTACTGCTCATTTGTAATGCCGTCTTGGGTCAATATACCAAAGAACTCATCTTTTGTGGCCAACCGTTTGTAATCAAACTTTTGAAAACTATCCATAAAGTCATAAGGATAAACACCCTTCTTTTTCATCAATGCTAATTGCTCTTTTTTAAATACCCCCGACTTGTACTCATATTTATCCTCAGGAAGATTTGCTGCAAGTCTATCAAGACCAGAGGACATAAATTGAAAGCTGTCTAGAAACGCTAAGCTATTACCCTGCTTACAAGCCATATAGCGCTCCATATTATTGGGGATGCAGTTTATATCTAAATTCTTCTCCTTACCAATCTTCCCAATCTCCTGCATTATAAAATGGGCATCATAGCCATGCACGGAGATTATGAAAGATCTCTGGTATTTTAATTTCACATTGGTGGGATTAAGCTTTAGTTTCCCCTGTATTTACCTGTGACATGGCAGTGATCTCTTACTCTCACATATTTTTCCTTGTATTGCTCTCGACAGATATGGCATCTGGTACTTGCTTTAAACATCTCTTCATCATCACTCATTACAAGTGGTTTTCTGAAGTATTTTCTTATTGCAGCCTTACAGTAGTCTACTTCCTTTAGCATCTCATGCATGAATTTATTCACAGGTTCTTCTCCTCTGTAAATCTTCACTGGTTTACTATATTGGTCATCATAACAGCATACTAATTTGTGACCATAACTGCATGCTGTATGCTGTTGATATTTGTCTGTAAATGTGTTTTCTGCACTTGGTTGGCGGCCAGATACTTTTTCCGTGATGGCTTCAAAATTAGCATAAACAAAAAATAGTAGTAGCATCTGCCCGTGGTGATCTTGAAACTGGACCTTACTTCCCTTCTTAGGCATCTGAATACCTTGCTTTCCGTTGATGCTGAAGCAGTTTTCCTTATGTTTAGCCAACACTTCTTTGGCACTAAATGCTTGCAAACAATGCAAGCAAAACTCTTTGTTTCCATGGTGTTTTGTATGACTACGCATCAAACTATTGAAACTCTTGATAAGAACTTCTCAAACTCATTAATAATTCATTAAGAAAATACAAAGGAAATTAATGTTTAATGAGTGTTTGGAAATCGGATGAAACACTGCTTAGTATTTTCATCCTTAACTTCTCCTTCAAAAATGATTTTGTTTGAGAAGAAATATCAAACATTCGACACAGTGTTTCATCACCAGATGAAACACCTCGAAGTTCGTCAAAAATACTCCGCTTCGCGTCGTATTTTCAACTCTCTTCTCGGTGTTTCATCTGGTGATGAAACACTGCATCTCATGTTTGATATATTACATAAAGATGTTTTTCCTCATCTGATATCAATAAAAGATTCAATTCTTCATGGCCACCAGCACTTATATAGACTGGAAAAAATTGTTTGTTTTCATTCCCAAAAACATTAATATTTACCTTGTTTTGGGCCTCAATTCGGCTGTAATGTTTGGTGCTAACTGGAAATTCCACACCTGTGTAATCATAATTATCAACCAATAATCTGTCTGAATTTTTGATCCTTTCGGGGAGAATTTCTTGTGGATTGAAACGCCGGATATGGCACCAGAGAAAACACTGGTTATCCTTATTTTTAATATTAACAAGGCCATACTTTGGATTTTTAGGCTCTGGTGATAAATTAATGTAACTACTTCCTTCCAGTGGATTGTACTTTGCCGTATTAACATAATGGTGCCCTCCTTGGTTTACGACCCATTCTCAGATAATAACTCACGAAGAAGCTTATTCTTCTCTCCCATATTATTACTATCTATTATATTATTTTCATTTGAACGCATCATCGGCATACTAGTACAAGGCGCCAACTCGACAAACCGCCCAAAACTGGTTCAAACCGGTTCAAATTCCAGGAAAATTCCAAGGTCACGCGAACATTCCGAGAAAACGTCAAATGAGGAAAAGTAGCAATATGGGCCAAATAATAAGAAGTGCATATAGTGGTCAATATGAAAAACTGTCCTGGTGAGCCCATATTGTATAAGACTCACAAGATAATTTACAAAATCTCGTCCAAGATGAACGCATACCTTTGGACCAGTAGTAAAGACGCCATCGTTAACTCCATTCGCTGCAAAAGTCCTGTAAGCTATCTGATTTCCCACTATGTGATTTGCCAGTTGACGGTTTCTCTGAGTTTCCTGAAGAACGTAGTCCATTTTTCTTTCATCTGCCAAAATATTATAGAAATTTAGCGCTTTTCATTAACTATTCCAGGAGCAGTTAAAAAAGTCTCCTTACTGAGCTTTAGTTGGAAAATGGTGTTAATATTGTGCACACTGAAACATTAGTGAACTTACGCAACAGGACCGGAGAGGAAGGAAGACAGCAAATCTTGTGTCACAAGCGTGACAATAATTTTGTTTGAAATAACTTTTCGCCAAACTTTGAGCCACTTTCCTTTAAACAGATCTTTTTGTAAAGGACCAGAAAACATTGGTGTTAAGTGAAGATCACGAGAAACACGCAAGTAAGGCCTGGTTCAAACGTCGCGCTACGGCCGTGCTAAGCTGGATCGACTGTAGCCGACTGCAGCACGACACTAGCACGACTTGGTCTCAAACGCCGAATTTAATTCAGTAGAAGAGAACGGCTGTTCCCGAAAACAAACCTCAAAAATAAAGAAATGGTTTAACAAACTTTTACATGTATTCTAAGGTATTTATAATTTATGACTTGTTCGACAAAGCTTGCAGTGCTACACGGCAATAGCACGACTTGTTTTCAAACGTCGCGGTACTGCTGTGCTTAAGTCGAATTTAATTCGATCAACTGAGTTCGGCACGGCCGTAGCACGACGTTTAAAACGGGCCTAATAGCCCTGTCACGTTTGTCACAGTGTTTTGTCATCCTCTTCTTCCTGCTGTCCTGTTGCGTAAACTCACTATTATCTTTACCTGTCAGAGGAAATGAGTAGCCATGACATGAAAAGTAAGTAAATTGGAGTTTTTCTACAACATCATCCAAAGACTTTTTCTGTCAAGAGAGATTGGAAAATATTCAATCAGCGTTGATAGGAAGTTCCACTATAAATGATCCTGATTAAAATCCGTTGCTAAGTCCAGCTGTGTACAACAACGTATTTGCTGCTCAATGATAATCTGATAATACACAAGACAAAATAACTTTACGTCTACTCACGTAACTCCTTTTACTCAAGGGTTTTTCTCTCGGTTGCCTTTTGCAGCGCCTGCACAGGCAGCACAGCCATTTTATCCACAGAAATAAATGTGATATCAAGTTAAAAGGTACTGGTATTGGATGGTATGTGCTGTATGTCTCGATCGTTATGGCTTTCTTGAACGACCATTCTTTCAGGGAGTTTTCCTGAAGAAAAACGAAAAACAAACATTTTAAGAAGCTGCACCGTGTGGCACATTACGGTTACGGATTGCGAGTTTTGTTTGTTTTCAAGCTTCAGAAAAATGTTCTCGTCAGGAAAGCATGCTGCAAAAATTTAATCCCCAGATTTAACTTAACTGTTGAAAGTCAATAATAACTTGGAAGTAGACAGTTGTCCGTTTGTGGGATAGAAAGCGCCTCTAAGACTGGAGGGGGCAAAAACCACCATTAGACCGGAATCAGAGCAATCGACTACCAACAAGAACAAGACATAATTACATAAAGCGACAAAACTGTAATTTCTTACAATGACAAAGGCATTTTATTTTCGGATATTTTCCCACTGTATTTTGATTCTTTAAATAATTTTCAATGCAATGACGGAGAATCACTTAAATCAATTCCTAGAGGACATAAAAAAAACAGACAAGACCAATGATGGTAGAAAAAAATTGCCCATCCACAGAAATTAACTCCCGCACAACTTAGAGTACAGCAAGTTTTGAAGCCTTAAACTGTCTCTGTTAGTTTAATGTCTTCAAAAACGATAGTAGCAGAAATCATTTTGAGCTCTCCCAGATATTCGTTTTCGCCTCAAGGAGCTGTTGAAGCTATCAATTCTGCAATTCTTTCAAATGCATTTTTCTCGACGTAACAAACTGGAAAACTTTGTTTTTACTCCAAAAGAAAAATCCTACAGAGCTATCAAATGAATATACCGACGTCCAACTCAGAACGTGTTTTCAGTGCCCTCTAAATGTGTTAACGGTTTATTTTGAGCGGATAAACGGGTTTCTAGTCAGGGTTAGAAAAATTGGAGAAGGCTTAGAATGTGATAATGCGATTTTGTTTAAAAAAACCCCTTAACTCTGTTTCAATAAAAGTCCATAATGATGTGTTTAAACAAATTTTTAAAAAAAATTCCTACAGAGTACAGCTATGGCTCCGATGTTACCTCAACTCGCTGATATGTGTTAGACAGTAGGGCTATCATCATATTAACTAGAAGAACTACTCCCATGATAAGAAAGGCTCCAAAAAGAAAGTTGGCGAGAGTTACTGATGCGCTGTCCACTGAGTCCAGAGTATCCAACTCCGCTATACCCAACAGAGACCAAGTTAGATGTTGCATGATACTCCACCAACTGGATTGACAGAAATAAAAGAGGAATAAATGAGTTGGCATTTTTTTAATAAATTGAAAAGGCCAGTTTGGAATTATTAAAATTTAACACTGGCTCCAAGGCTGAGGGGAATAAAACAAAAGAAATTGCTCTAGGATACATAGATAAATAGTTCATTTCTTTTCCTTTCCCATTAGCCTCGGAGTCAATTATAGGTTTTGTTATTGTTCATTCAAAATATTTGGCAATTTTTCATTGGCTGCAATCCCCCAGCTAATTCTTTATAACCAACTGGCGCTTATCGATTCTATGGTATATTTGATTGGAAACGAGGCTTCTTGGGCAATAGTTAAGTAAAAAATGGCGTTCACTGTCATGCGAAGAGGAAATAGCTGAATTTCTGACTAAAATAAGGAACAAATTCAAAAATACTTTTAAAATTTTGAGGAGTATCTGCATGATGATACATATATTCTAAAACCGAGCCAAGAAGTAGGCCAAAGTTTTGAAGAAAGTCTACGAGAAGCTAAGCAGAAATAATTTGAATGAATTATAAAGAAATTATTGTCCAGAAAATAAAAATAAAAACTTTATGCTGTCCCTCGGTTAATATTTAAACCAACCTTTTATATGTTGGCTCGGGTATTTCAGTGGGGGTGCATCATATTGAACATTTGGGGAACCCTCTAAGTGATCTATCGATCCCTCGTGGTTTTCGACGGACTTGACATAACCGGCAGAAGCAAGTCTTGTCTTTTCCCTCTCTCTCCCACCCTCGTCCTAGCCGTATGTGCCTTTGAATATAGATGCGGATTTTTTCCCTCACCTTTGCTGGGTAGGACCCCTATCTCTTTTCAGTGGTCTATAGTTGATGCTGAATTGACATGATTATTAAAGAAATTTGGGTTTGTTGTTTCAGTGTCAAACAACATTCCCATCAAACAGAGCAAGCCGCAAACAATAGTGTTTCTTGTTGTGGTATAATTTTAGGAGAGGAACAGGATAAAGCAGTTATTGAATTCGGAGGAAGTTATGTTATCCACCCCGGCCTTCAGCCTGGGTGGATAACATCCTCCTCGATCTGCATAATTCTTCACATCCTACTCAGCTTCATTCAATAATTGGTACATATATCGAGACTGGCCTAATGACATAAATAGTTAACTCTTTTAGAAACTCAAAGGGGCTATGTCATGCTACTTTGATAGCTTTTTAAAGCTAAAGTGTCTCTTCTCATCAACTGAATTCCAAAAATAAATACGGAATACTTCATGGAAAGTGCAGGCGTATAGTATTTATGCACTCGTTCTTTTTGTATCAGAAATCGAACGAGTGCGTAAATACCGTACAAAGCGCTTTCCATGTGGTATTGTGTTTATTATATGCATACTGAGACATTCATCATTTTGGCAGCCTCTTTATTTCAAATCTTTCCAAAATGCTAAAATTTGCCGCTACACACCGCAAAATGACAACGAAATCGAAGTATCAGCTTATTAGTAAAAACGTTTGTTAAAAATATAATGTCTGTAAGGATATGAAAGAACTACAGAAATCCTAACTGTTTGTTCCGAATGCACAATTGAAAATGAATGAATTAAAGTAAAATGGCCGGTTTGAATATAAGCTTAAGCTTATTAGGCTTAAATAGAAGACAAACTTGTAGCTCAGAAAAAATCACAACTTGAGCTTACATCTCGTTCTGATTCCCACCTTCCGCTGTTGTTTTGCCGGCTCTCTACAGTTTTCTTCATCGACAGCAAAACAAACGAAACTATACCACTCCAATTTCCGAGATGTTTTTCACATTTTTTATGAGAAAAACACTTCGAGAAAAACCTTCCTCGTTGAATGTCTGCGAAGTGGCGCTGCAAGCTGCAAGCGCCTATAAAAGGCGGGAATTTTGGCGCGAAATTCCCACCTCTTTCGCTTCTGATTGGACGTATAATTTTTTTTTCTTTTCTTTTTTTTTTTTTTCACGTGTCAAAACCATCTTTCGTTTTTGCTTATGAAAATTTACGACATAGCTCTTTGGTGAGTATTTCTCAATATGTATGTCTTATCTTGTTACTTGGGACTGTACATGTAGTTTGCCAAATTGTCTCATGCATTTCTGGATATGGGTGAATTAGGCCTTTGTACATTATCCTCGCATTTTTTTGAGCATTTTAGTGAAGCAAAAGCATTAAGCATTATTTGAGCATTTTAGTGGCATTTTTCCGGGAAAAAAATCAGTTCATTTTTAGAGAAAATAAATTAAGTAAAGTTGTTTTTTTTTTCAGTAAAAACGAACACAAACTAGAAAAACCTCGAAATTCAAAGTGTGGAGACTGGGGGAAAGTTAATTTTTGCTGTTTAAAACTTTGTAAACTTGTTATACCACGTATACCATTTCAGCACCCTGTTAAAACGTTACAAGTGATAAAAAAGCCTCTAGTGACTTTTTTGGGTGTGACCGTGCATTTTAGTGGGGAAAATGGAGCATTAAGGTGGAGCATTTTAGTGGGGAAAAAAAGCATAATGTACAAAGGCCTAAAATGAACTCTACAGCAGCACTTTGTTTATGCTAGAGGACACTAAAACAGCAATATCAACGTAACATAGCCCCCTTGAACCATGATAAGACTGTAAAAAAATTATTAAAAAACAGGCTAAAACGATAAGTCTTATTATAGTTTCACCAGACAGTATAAACAAACCTGCTAGCAAAGAAGATACCGAGCTTGTATTCAATTAACTTACCAAGCCGATCCACTGGACGTTTTGCATGCGCTATAATGGTGGATAAAGGCAGAAGAATAAATTAAAAATCTTTATATCACATGTAGTTATAAAAATATCACCCCCCCCCCTTCTCTTCAACGTCCACCCCAGAAGTAACCATTGTGTAAAGGTGGCCGTTTGGGCAGGTTGCGGTGAAATGCGATTCCAATATTTTTTAAGAAAGGCTACAGTGTATAATTAAAAATGTTTGGGTCTCCTTCCTTGACCCATTTAGCTTTCCAAAAATCAGCAAGGATAGCTAATTCCACTGGCACCTCCTTTACCAAATTTGGACCCATCCTGACAGAGTCACACACCAAAAAACAAGCCACATTTAGGGGAAAACCCACCGCCAATTTTTCTTTATACCTACTACTCTTTGCAGATCACATTTTTCCCTTTCCTGGAAGGTTAGCGAGCCAAAATTTCATGCGAAAACGAAGGCGGGCATAAAGTGGGCAACAAAACTGGCTAGAAAAAGAAGGGCGACGGGGAAAAAAAGAAAGCGAGAAAAAGGATCAAAATAGATTCACCAAAAAAGGCTATGGGCATGCGCGAGCAACAAAGGAAGTGCTTAATTACATCCACTAGCAGAAAGTTATGCTCTTAGTGTTCAAACCTCTTTTGCTAACTGGCCAAAAAGGAGAATATGGTCAAAAGTTCGGATTCTTGAGACTAAATAGCCTTTGCCAAAGGGTTAAAAGGCTTATCATAACGCGGTGATACATGAAACAACAAAAAATGTTGATAGAACAAAAACATTCGAAAATGAATGGATGTTTAACTTATGGCAATAAATACTTTTACTTATTGATCTGCTAAATTCTGAAAACAAAGTTTTTTTTCCACTAACGGCCCCTCTCTAGTTTAAAATAATCATAAATTTATTTACAACAAACAATTAGAAACCATAAGTAGAAAAAGAGACTTCATTACAATGTCAAACAGTAATTGTACGTACGACTCCGCGTCATTTGTCTTGGAAATAAATGATCTTTCTGCTATGTACACCTTGGTAATGGCAATAGAAAAAGCCAGAATAGTTGCAATAAACTGCCAGAATATCGTCACTACGTCACCAATGATTTGAAACAAAGCGATCTGAATGGCGCCAATCCCCTTGAATGTTTCCATCACGTGACCAAAGGCTCGAAGTGTGAGGAACATGGTGTTAAGGCCATACAGATATTCAGCGATAACGAGAGCTCGATTGCCGGTGACAGATTCTGACAAGCTCCACGTGACTACTCGGACAACAAGGGTCACTATGTAGTTGACAAGGGTTATGAAATCCAGAATGTTCCATCGATCACTAGGAGAAATCAAAAGTTAAGTTGAAGAAAATGATGTACAAATGTATTTATAGTAATCCTCTCTTTTAACTCCCTGCTTCTGCTTTCTTTCAGCTTTTCGGCTTTAATTTCAGCAGGTCGTTAATCTGAATCTCTCCCACGTGAGTTTTTGGCTTGAAATGGTATCCTTGGAAAAGCGTTTTTGAAGAATTTTTTTTTTCGTTGCAATTTACCCACAAGGCTGCTCCAGAACTGGTTGAAGTATAAATCTCTATTCAATTCTATAAAGCTCTCACTTAATTATCACTGAAATAAGCCTAACTCTGATGTATAGCAATTTTTGGTCCGTAAGACGCAACACTTTAGCGAGCATGGCAGGCGCAAACGAAAGGGGAGGAGGAGCAGGAGGAGAGAGGGAAGAAAAAAAGTCTCTTACCCTCTCTTCCCGGTCCCCCTCCCCTTTTCCCTCCCTCCCTATTCCCTACCCCTTCCAACGCCTGCTACCCGGGCTACAACACTTCCTTATAGGTAGAACGCTACGTCTCCTAACATTTTCATGAACAGGAAAATAATACCTCTTTTCAGCACGAAAACTACTTAAATAATGACAGAACTAAGGAACTTTCCCATCAAAGAGGAGACTTCACTACCTCAAATATTTCTTGTATCTTTGCAGAAATGGAGTTCCTCTAGTTGGGCTGCTTTCAATTTCTTCTTCAGTTTCACTGTAGATTTGGTACTTTGATCCCCTGAAATCCTTTGTTGCAGCTAGACGCCTCGGCCGTACTTTGACATCTAGGAACTGTCGACTTTCCATCAAGATCCTGCCTAGGAAGAACACTAAAATAGCCCACTCTAGACCGCTGAACGGGATGGTCGATGACTCAAGGCAAAGAGCAACGAGTAAACCAAGCAGTACCAGGTAGCTGAGCGTGTCTCGAATGAACACGAAATATGGAGTTGTAAAGTATTCACGGTAACTTTCTGTGAACACAAAATGAGATCAAATATCGTTTACTTTTTTTAATTGCCTTATGTTCAATTCACTGACAAGGAAATAGAGTAAGTAAGTAAGTAAGTAAGTAAGAAATAGTTTTATTAATGTGTCAATGTATTTAGTTTTCACACCTAATTGGGGACACAACAAAAAAGTTAAAATTATTTACAAAGAAGAAATAAATAATGTATATACAATCAAAAATATGTAGCATGTATAAATTGTACATTTAAACAGTAGGTATATAAATTGTAGTCTCTAAGAATAGCAAAGGCTAAACACACCATCATTTGCATTCAATGTTCTCAAAGAACCAAAGATAACCAAAATTCTATTGATGGGATCAGATATGTAATTTCTGAAAACAGTGCCTTCTCAGTAATCTAAAGCTCAATCGGCCAAACAGTCAACGTCATACAAACTCTGTCATGCAGGGACGTCCAGAAACAGAACTTACCGACCAAATCTTTTCCATAAAGCTCTGACAAAAAAGCAAAAATACAATTCATCATTTTATAAATCAGAAACTAAGTTGCAAATAATCCTAGTGCTACCTAAAAAATAATAGCGTTTTCCCATGAAGCTCCATTTACTGCGTGTATTCAATTTTTCCTCAACCTGGGTGAGTGCCGAGTCTTGCATCTTAATTTATAGGAAGGGAGTAGAGACCTTTAGATTCGAGGACGTGGAAGACTACGAGGACAAGATTTAACTTAAAGTCTTTTCGCGATTTCCAATAAAATAGACATCCTGGAAAGCTTCATTTTAGGTAACACGGTTATTTTGATTGAAAGAATTATTTGTAAAACAGCGGCAATGATACACAAAGCGCGGCTTTTCAGTCATTCTTTTCCTCTTTTTGAGAGCGAGAAAACCTTCACATAAATTGGCAACTACAATTCAGGTGCAAAAGACAAATACAAATTTAAAAAAGAAGCAGTAAATAATTCTAAATAATGTCAAAATTGTCATTTCAAAACAAAAAGAATTGTTCATTTCTTGTTAATTTTGCTTTTCAGTGTATTTTGTTTGTTTGTTTTGCTTTGCTTTATTTTCCAGGTAACGTCTTCGTTGGCGTCGCTTTTCCAGTTGCTCAAGTAAAATTCCCTGTGACTAAATTACAGCGTACCGTACGAAACACTCTTCCCGACGATTTTCGGATTTGCATATTCTCCAAAGTGCATGACCTTGCGTCCGTCACTGTTGATCTTCTCTAACTCCCGGATGTCTATGTGCGAGCCAATGCCCACTGGTACAATCTTTACTCCCATTTCTTTGATTGGCTGAATTTTTTTCTCAATAAACTCTTTGTACTGCCTTTTTAAACATATTTTGTGGTCTGTGAAAAACACCAGCACCTAAAAAAAGAAATTATTTGCTTGACCGGGCCAAGCTATACACACTTTAAAGAAGCTCAATCTACATGAAGTAACAGTAATTATGTAAATATCACCTGAAACAAGTCCGCACAGATTCAACTGGCCTTAAAATTTGGGGTCCAGAGAACAGCACCACTGTAGTGAAAACTTTTACGAAGGTAATTTTTCAGGTGCGTGCCGGTTGTGGAATAGTTAATTTATTTACAGAATCTAGAAAAGTGTATGGAATAGTATCAGATCGTCCCATAAATATAGAGCTTAGGTACTCAGGGGCAGGTCCATTGAGGGATTTAAAAACCATTAACGCTTCTTCGATCATCCCCGCCACTTGAAATCCGGAGTACCCCCTCCCCCCGTCTCTTGGACTTTTTTAAACTCACGCTGAGTACAAAATATTTTTTCCAATTTAGACTTTTCCAATCTAGCGAAACGCTGACAATATCTTACGTTTGCAGCCTTCATCTCGTCTGCTAATTGTTCTTTACGAAGTTCCTCGAAAAAGGCGGCAAGAGGAGGCGATCAGAGGAATATGAAGTCTTTAGGTAGTTATACTTGTTTTGTTTCTGTTTACATTGTAAACAATACTTCGCCCAGCAATATCTGGTTATTAAGCCTTCCACATGACAACTAAGAAAGCGGAAATTAATTTTATTTGCTATCTAGTACATACCTTTTCAGCGTCAGTCCGATTACCCTGACAGTGCGTAAAACCTGGACCCACTTTATCCAGAACTTCGTGAAGAACAGGAATATTAACCTTGGGATTCCTTGTCAATTCATCCACTTTATCTGACAATTCCTCAGTAAAACACATTTCCCTCGTTGTCGCATCTTCCTCATGAATCAAAATGTGGTACTTCACTTTGTGGTTCTTGTAATTGCACAACAAGTATTTCATTGTGTTTTTCGTCAGTTCGAAAGCTTGATCAGCGACATCAGATGTTGCGCTGATAATAAAAACAAGGTACATCTCTAAAGAAAAAAAGAAACAGAACATTTTATGCCATTGACAATCCAAAAAGGGCATCTCATCCTATAAACAAAGCAGCCTCCTAAAACCACGGTTACAAAATATCATATGCAGAAAAGGTGAACAAGATAAACACTAATTATTATATATGCGCGGGTTACACACATTATGGTAAAAGGCATTTTCCTACGCACGTTAACGAAGCCGTTGTAAATTTTAACGTGGGTTTAGATTACCCTGGTATGCGGTTAAACGTAAATTAATTCCCAAGGTAATTTAGTCGATTTTACGGCTTCATTCGCGCTATTGAGGTAATAATTATAATCGCCGTCGATCATGGCAGTATTTCATGTTATGTTGAAAATTTACGTATAATTTAGCTGAAATTTCACCTGGTAATAAGTTAGTCCTGATAAGTTAGCGAAGGTACAAAGCATTTTTTTAAATCTTTCATTTTACAGTTCAGCTGCATCCTACTGTTCGATTACATGCAAACAATAGAACATATTTTGAACAAATGTCGTTCCCACATCTAGCACAACAAACCAGTTCAAAATTGTGCCTTAAAATGTCCCTGTTACTTTCATCGTAACGTGAAATCTGCCAAGTCAACATGGATTTTTCAGGAGATTTTTCTCTCAACAGCGCGACAGATACCCGTTGAAAAAGAAATTTTTTGGCGGTTTCATGTTGTTGTCAAACGAAGAAACCTGATTGGATCTCTTACCTTGGGTATCGAAAAACCCAAGCTATTTATCGCGTTAAATGTCCTGGCTGGTTTCTTCCCTTCTTTTTGACGTAACCATGGATATTTCCCATGGCAAACTTATCTCGGGAAAGTCCAGTCACACACACTACGCCAATTACCCGCGGTATTATTCATTTACAGTACAATATTACAGTATTCTAAATCGTGCAAATGCCCCGGCTAATTCGTATAAAATGCGGACAAAATTGGAGAGGTTTGTGATATCCAGTAAAGTAACGTTAATAGCACAGAATATCACCAGAAATAGGAAAGCAACCGAGAGACCCTGGGAACTAGGTTGCGTTAGTTCAGCTGTTTTGGTAGAGCTAAAGAAAAAGGCGGAAAATTTAAAACGTTTTGCGGAATACTGCCCAAAAATATAGCATGAACTTAAAAATTTCGAAACTCGACGGATAGCAACTGCTATCTGCTCTACTAAAGATTCCTTTGTATCCTGAGTTTGAGGAGGGAGAGGCAAGTAAAGTCATTCTCACTTGCGTGAACTTGCCATCGATCGTGGAAAGCACCTTCTGTTTGAAGTATTTTAAATGAATGATAATTATCGGATGGGTCTGAGTAAGATCTGAATATATATGCAGATCTAGGAGGGTGTTGTCGTCCAAATCCACCATATGCAATCTGCATTATTCTCCTGGTCATATTCATTCTCATCCAACAATTGCTAAATCTTAAAAATCTCGCAAGTAAACAGTCTGAGGACTTCTTAACGGACACCCTCGTAAGCAAAAGGTCTGTCCAAAACA
This sequence comes from Porites cylindrica, assembly GCA_964035525.1. Classification (NCBI taxonomy): domain Eukaryota; kingdom Metazoa; phylum Cnidaria; class Anthozoa; order Scleractinia; family Poritidae; genus Porites; species Porites cylindrica. The sequence goes on along the minus strand of OZ037775.1, from coordinate 15,192,907 downwards.
TATTTTGGATACATTTCTTCCTGGGCAGTTAATTTTTAAGTTCGATTGCCCAATGGGCAAGTGTTGAGGCATTTAAAATGTAGGCTGTGATGGAATTAAAGAATTTGAAGTATCACCAAAGCATCACCATGCATGAGAAAGACCATGTAGCACTGAGTTACATCTTACAAATACAATAAAATACATGTAGGCCTTATTCTGAAATATCACAAATACTCTCTGTTTTCTCTCCAAAATTTTGTATAAGCATGGTTCTCAATTTCTGTGGGGACGACCGCAATTTGTGGAGAAGAAACAAAAAGTATTATATTTTTGAATAAGGCCTATGTACAATCATTTAAGTACAGTGATACATGTGCTTTAACTTTTTACATGAGTTTTTGTCGTTTAATGTGGGCGATGCAAGCACCAGTTAAAAGAGGATGTCCGCATACGAAAGCTTCGAATACGAAGGCTTTTGACAATTTTTTTCACCTTTGCTTCGGCGTGTAGCCTTCGTAATGTAATCCTTGATAGAAAACGTAGTGAACAGGAATGGAAACAAAACAATGTCAAATAGACACCAAATGTTGAGAACAATCCATTTCCACCATCCAAGCTCCAGCCAAGAGGATTTTTTCATTTTTCCAAATGATCCAAACCACTTTTTCTTCATCAAATTGTACATTACTGGATGAGCAAAAAACTGGGGAGAAAAAAAAGAAGTACATAAGCAACAATATTGTAAAAAGATAATGTACATTACTAGTTTTACGACATTGTTATGACCTATCATCAAAATTTGTGTTTAATCCTTGATTTTTGTATTGCGAATGAAAATTTGTTAAATATAGAAAATCTGAATTCAACTTACTTAATAAGAATCTTGTCCAACAAGGAAAGCCTTTAAGAAACCGTGCTGAAGCTCTTACAATTTCTTTCAAATGCATTTCCTAAGTTTCTAAGTTTCCTTCCCTAAGTGTTTCGCCTAAACGCGGTAAGGAGGTTTGGGTGCCTTCATGACCCTGGAAGCTATGCCAGTGGATACCTTGGTCCCTGGTGGGTTAAACAGTGCTGGGCAGGTTATGGGTAAAAGGCCATATAAATTGCAACGCCTGGCCCTCTGGGTTGGGGAGTGGGCGATGGGTTAGTGTCCCATCCTCGTAAAAAATATCATTACAGAAACCAGACACTCTTTTCAAGATAGCAGGTTGACAGAAACGTGTAAAGGTCTTTTGAGTGACGGAGCGCCAAGAGCCGAGGTAGGTAAGGTAAGCGTTCTCCAAGATAAAAGCTATTCCATTCTAAACTAGGGGTACCTTCCGGCAAGTGCCAATGAGGCGAATTCGTTTATCTTTTGTGGAATGTGCCTATTCAGATCCTCTTTCAAATTTTAGATTTTTAAAATGGATTCCGCTAGAGAAAAGGATGGCACCCAACTTCCAAACAACAACTTTGGCACATTCTAGGCTTTCACTTTTATTGAACGATAACAACATGGCTTGAAGCTTTGTTGGTAAATATGAGCAACTTATCACTTATGTTTCTTGGAAAATTCCATTGTATCAAAGCTATAAAGCTAGAAAGAAAAATATAGTTCAAATGAGGCCTTTGACTTCTGAAATTAAAAATAATAATTAAATTCCGAGCAACAGCGGCATCAGGGATAAGAAAAATATTTTGCGTGGTAATATACATAAGAAGAAAATTGGTGTAAACTAAAATGCGTGAAAAGCGCGCAAGAATGGGGCGGAATGTATTAGAGGTATAAAAATATAAACTTGAATAAAATGCAAAGATCTAATGGGCGAGTGTCATAGGACAAAGAGTCTCTTGAAAGGCATAATGATAGTCTGAAAAAAAAAGGGTCCGCAAATTCGTTGCACTCCCACGGGAGTTTTGGGCTGTCTCAGTGTAAATCGAACAGCACAAAAAACATGCTCGTTGACAAAATCTCTCGAAAAACATAAATAATTTTTAAAAAAAGGTCCGCAAATACGTTTCATTCCTCACAGGAGGTGAGGACTGGCTCAATGTAAATCGACCTGCGAAGAACACGCTGGTATAAGTTTTGAGAATATAACCCTATGCCTTGATCAACTACCGCTTAAAATTCAGTTCACAAAGGAAAAGAGAACGCTGAAAACCCTGGTTCTGAGTCGAGAAGCGAACACGCAACCTCAATATAAATCGAGCGGCAAAGAACAAGCTAGTTCTGACAAAAATTTAAGCGTAAAACCCTATTCCTTGATCAGCTGCTACTTTAAACACAATTTATAAAGCAAACCAGAGAACTAATTGGCCATTTCAAACTAGAAATCGTATTAAAGCTTGCTCACCAGTTAGGTCCTCTTGAACAGACAACGAACAGCTGCACACTGAATCACCCAATCTTGAACCATGAGTTGTAAATACAAGACCATGACGTCACTACCCAAATATGGGGTCTTACACCCAAATATGGTCAAAAATGCAAATTTTAGAGGGTTACACAGAATTTGAGAGTTTTTGCCTACATTGCGCGATGTTATAATTCTGCCGCCGAGTCAACCTCGCTTCTTACTAGCTCGGTTGCTTCGTTGGCAATGAGTATTGATGAATAGGTGACGTCGGGGCCATGGGTTCGAGAACACGTTGAAGCCCTGAAATTTTTTCGGGCTTAATTTGAAAATACTTTAAATTGCGAGAATAACTGCGAAGATCATGTCTTCCTTTTTTTGCAGCTCACACCACCTTCATTCTATGGACTTCATTCTATGAACTACAATGGTAGCTCTGTCTCCGAGCCGGAAAAGATTGCAAAATCTTTAATCTTCTTTGTCGAATCTATTGCAAGTTCAAATAAAGACAACGTAGAAGAGTGTGATCACTTTTAACTAAGGAACTTTATTAGTCGAGCTTGCCTTAGCAGAGCGAGACTCTTAAAATGCAGGCATTTTTTCTTTTTGTTTTTTCGTCGGTCCTCCCCAAATGGTCGGCCATGGTCCCAGGCGCTTAGAAACTGGGGATAAGAATCGTGACGACTTTCGTTGTATGCAAATGAGTCTCGTGATGAGCATGGGGTTTATTTTCGGCGATGACTGAAATGACGCATGTAAATTGTCAGGCTTTTAGCTGTTAATTTGGCAATGATGTAATTTTCCCCGATTCGACGCCCTTGTTTTTCGTGTAATTATGCACGCGTATTAAAAAGAAAATCCCTCGATGAGGAAATATTATAGCAGGGAAATCCTGTCTCGTGGTGTGTTGAGGCGTTACGTTTCTCAGAATATTGTCGCAATTACTGGAACTCTACGGTTGAATAGATTCACTTTGTTGTATGTATTTAATTGATAGATTTTCGCAGTTGTTAAGATGTGAAGTCGCGTTGCACTTTATAAATACTTGAGATATCAATGACCTAACCGTCGGCAACTACTGGAAGAAACTTCAACTACCCGTCTGACGTAGCTTTGTACTTGACTATTAGGTACTCTACTTGCAGCACCTTATGTCGATCCATGTCTATAGAATAGAAATCCCATATCGAGCTTTTCCGAAACGGGTTGGTCCACGAATTCTATCGTTTGAAAGCGTTGATCACTTTAGAACAAGTGACTACTTCAGTGGTCGAAAAAAAGAACAATCTTAACGAGCAAAACTTCGAGGTTTACTGGAAAACTAGGATCGATAATCCGTTGAAAAAACTTGAAATTAAAAAAATGAATAAATCGTGGATCGTGGTAATGTCATGGTGGGCCGCAGGCTGTAGATAAATTTTACAGAATCTAACCCAGTTATACCTAAGATTTTCTTCCGTAAACCCGATTATGTTTCGCTACCACAATAATCTGCTGCCTCCACCCTTCCTCAATCTGGTTATGACAAACAGTCAAGTCTACAGATATGACACAAGAACAGCCAGTAATTATCTAGTGCATTGCTGTCGTACGAACATCAAGAATCACAATTCTTTACCAAGGACCTAGAATCTGGAACTGTCTTCCTGCATCTGTTACAAACTTTTCAAGCTTTTCTATCTTTAAGAGCAAAGTGCTAGAGTTTTTATTAGAATAGTTACTGAATTAGTTTAGCAGCACTTATTCGCAGACCTTATTATTTATAATATTGTGATATCGAGGTGGCCTCTCCTATAAGCCTGGTGGTTTCTTGAGGTATCCCTGCCTAACAACTTGCTGTATCCTTTAAAATTTGTTCTAATACAAAGGCTAATAAATGATGATGATAATGGTCGAGTGTGTGGTCATCTACGAGCAAGGTAAATTTGGACAACATTCTCAGACTTCAAAAGAGGGCAGCGAGAGTGATCAGAAAAAGGACTCAAGTTTTTAAAATATATAACTTTTGCATCTTAATCTTATCGCGATATTGTGTGTATTTTAATCGGTATCTACATCATTTTTTAATACATTTTTATGACTTAAAATTACAAACCTTCTTTTGTTCCAATTCAATGCCAGCATCTAAAAGGTAATCCAAGGAATCCCCAAAAGCATGACGAGACTCAGTGTTGGACTTCAAAGGGTCTAGTAAACAACTTGTGAACTCGTCCACCGAATTCGCCAACTTGGTGAAGTCTTCTTCATCAGGTCCTTTCTTCCCTGCCAAGCGGCGGAGCTCAAAGGACGCCTGCGTAAGTTGATGGCAAAAAGGCGGGGAATGAGCTCGAGATCCTCACTATTACAATGTAATTTTCATTTATAGTTTTCACTGTTTTCATTTGTACTACAATAAAATGCTAAAAAAACGTGGACATTAATAAAACAAATTGGTATTGTTTTCACTTTACCTTTTGGATTAAAAATTTATCAATTTGTTTGGTAGTGGTACTCAAATAGAAAAAAGGTTGTTCGATTTTTTTCGCAAACTGGACTCAATCGATCTCAGTCCAGGATTGAGCTTCATTATGTTTTATTGCCTCCATAGTCGAACTCACAGGGAAAATACTGCTTGAAATTGTTCGATAGCTTAACTTAATTGAACTCGATTGAATTGATTGCCGAGCGTCAGGGACTGACTCCGCCGAGAGCCTAATGACTGACGGCATAACCTGAAACTGTACCTCTCGTTCAGTCCAGCTCACTAAACATTTCACTACCGCAGCTCCCAATAAGACGGTAGCACACCGAGGGCCAAAATGGTTCAAGTCTTCCTCTTTTAAAAAAAATAATGAATCGCTGCTCACCTCCATTGCCATTAGTAACGCGTTAGTACTGCATTTTGAGAGAGCCCGCGGTGTCAGTGTGTCAGTGATATCATCAACATCGCCCTCCTGGAGAGTCTTTCTTAGGGATCTTTCGAATTCTACAAGACAAATCAGGCCCGGTTCAGACGCCGTACTTTTCATGAGCCGAACCTAATACATTGAATTAAGTACATGAAAAGTTCGGCGTCTGAATGAATTAGGAACGCCCGTTTCAATTTGGAACGGCTCAGCCGTTCTTTTTGCCTAGCCCGGGCGGGAATTTCGCCTTTGGATCGACTTTGGAACGCCTTTGATTCAGACGCCGAAATTTTCATGTACCGAACCAAATGCAGAAATTCTTATAACGTATTTTGTAAGCAGTTTGACCGAAATGCGCATTTTTCGCCTTCTGAATTTAGTTCGGCTGGAATTAAGATCGGCGTCTGAATCACTTTAGCCGGTCTAAATAATTTGGGTCGGCCTTAATTCGAATTAGGTTCGGCTCATGAAAAGTTCGGCGTCTGAACCGGGCCTCAGTAAGCTGATTAAGATCAATTCGATATCGCAATCGCAGAATTTCAAAACGGCCATGAATTAAAATAGACTCAGAGAAAACTAATGAATCTCTTGAATCAAATAAAGCATTGTTTGCCTGTTCTTTCCGAATGATCACCGTCTTTGTTTCTTTGGTGACGATCGTCCATTTGTATCCCTTTACCTTGCTCTGTCATTATTCATTTGCCATCCCTACGAAGAAAATTGATTAATTCATTTTCCTAAGCTAATTATAACTTGATTTGCTAACTCGGGCTTTTTGAGATCTTGTAGGATAAACTGCTTTAGCGAGCAAACTTTTAGCTAATAACTATTCTCAGATTTAGTTCAGATTAATTTTTTTTTATCTGACTCATGAAAGCCAAAGGGCCAAAACTTTGTTTCAAAAGTCAACCATAGCATAAGCAATACAGCGCACGGTTGTACGAAAACAAATAAAAGCTCCTTGGCCATGTATTTATGAACGGATTATCTATGCATACCCTTCAAAATATTAATAAATGGATTTAACCATGTGTTTCTATGATTGCCCTGTATGTGGGCGTGCATTCGTCCGAAAGGATACAAAAATTGACTAACAACTTGAAATAGTAGAAGTAATTGTGCTGAAATCTTTCCTTTCTGAAACAAGTTGTTTTCCATTACATATAACAGTCGGGACATGACGAAGTCCAAACAAACATATTGCATAAATGCGTATTCCCCGACATTTTGAATGCAGAAACAATGCATATAACGACAGGATAACTGGTGAAACAAGGTCTATTCTCTACTGAACTGGTACGGCTGCTTCGGTGGAACAAAACGTTTGATATTGTAGTCGGAAGCAGATTTTAGAGCTGAACGTTAACTCACCTGAACGACTATTTCCTCAGACTCTGGACACAATCCTTTCAGTTTACACCGGATTTTGAAGCCGCTTGAAACCTTAACCGAACCGTCCTCTAGCAAAAAAGGGAATAAACTACAGCTGAAGTGTATCGCACTTGAGTAGAATATTTATTACGTCCGATTTCTTTTTGCCAATGATTGGGAGCCAAGGGAATAAATTGGCAGCAACAAGCAGGCGGCAAAGTTTCGTGCATCGCAATGTATTGTTATTTTGTCATTAATAAAAGAAAATTTCTCCTCTGGTAGATGAGAACCGCAGCTTATGAAAACTGAAGAAAATGCTTCATTAATGAATCTAACTTTCAATGACTTTCGATTATTGTTCTTGTCATCGCATTTGCCTATGAAAGGTGTCGAGTCGTTGTGGGCATCTGTTTTGTCTTTTACCTGAAAACCGTGTCCTAGCGGTTTGTAGAAGACTGATTAGGTCATTTATTTGGACGGTGACGTTCATGTAATCATAGTTATTAGAGGAGACTGGTTATGAAAAGCGGCAAACATCAATGATAAAAACAACAGTGCCGCAGTTTATGTTGGAAGCACCCTGAAAGTGCACAATCCTTTGTTTTCTTTTGGCAAATTGTTACGGAATATATTAATGCAACGTTTTTATTGGTCAATACAAACAAAATGATAGGAATTCTTTTGAACGTTGTGCACTTTCAGGTCCACAAAAACATATAACAAAGGAGTCTGACGGGTTTCATAACCATTCCACTCAATTAACTATGATGTAATTGTATCTCTACTACCAGAATGTTTTGATGTTTTGCTTATTGTGAAATTGAGGGGGAGAAAGACTAGAACAGAGAGAGTGGTGAAATTCCAACCTAGACGCTGTCAACAACAGTCGTATTCAGGACAACACCCACTCAGACGAACATACAATATTCCATACACTTAACCTATAAAGTGACAAAGCCAGTGAAAAAGAAGGAGAAGGGAGTTGGGAGTTGGGAAGCTAGGGCATAAAAAAATTAAATTGCATTAATCAGAATTGACATAAATTAATATATATTTTGCCGACATAGAACGGAGAACTGGGATAGAGGTGTCGCGGTTGGGGGTTTCAAATTGCGTTTGTTAAGTTATTTCCTATCAATCTATTGCCACCATCGCCACGTTAACTCGTCTCTTTAAATAGAGTTTCAGTCGTTCTATAAGACTGAATTTAGTTCTTTGCAAACTGTGTATGCTTCTTAGGCATTTTGAATAGCACCTCGTCTTCCATAGCATAGGTTAGGGTACACGGTCCCTACTTTTCAAATATAGTTGTTTTTCGTGTTTTCACCATTTTCACATAGACCATAAAGCACCTTTTTAACTTCCCAAAATTTCGTATAACTATTGTTTTCGCTTCCTCTCAGGATGATTGTCATAACCAGGAGAAATTGGAAACTTTGGTTTTGAAAAATTTGGGAGGAGGGAGTTAAAAAGGTGCATTATGGTCTATATGTGAAAATGGTGGGTTACGTGAGGGACCGGCTGACCGCCAAGCGTTAATTTGTGTGTTCGGTCGTGTAGTGGAAGCAAAACCTGCGTTAACTTGATATTGGACATCCATATTGGCCATTCCAGAAAATGCCATAACATACCATAATGCTCTTTGTTTGTCACTCCAAAATTTTGCATAAGCATTGTTTTCAGTTTCTCTTGGGGCCATTTTAACTCCCAAGAGAAACTGAAGACAATGCTTTTGCAAAATTTTGGGGTAACAAACAAAGAGCATTATGGTATGTTATGGCATTTCTGGAGTGGTCAATTACAGTCAATTGATAGCTTTTAAAACTGTTTCCGCTGACCAGTATCAAAGGAACATGTCGGTTACACCAACAATTAAGTTAATGTTTAATTAAGGTAAAAAAAAAAAAACCGTGTACGATCAATCTTGCTCAACGTCGGATCCAAAAAGATCGTGAACAGTCAAAATAGATCACATTGAAAACGTTACAGTCAAGAAGACTTTAGCAGGGACTGATCAAACAACGTGAAATTGAGTTTAGTTGCGATATTTCGACTGGCCAATACCAGTTAATGTGAAATACGTCACTTCGATTTGTAGTGCATCTGAGCCCGCGAAAAGGTCATTAAGTAATATCAGTCCATAGATGCCCCATTTTGAATTTTGAATACCAGTTAATGTGAAAGTTAATGTGAAATGTGACACTAACCCAGGCATTGTTTTAATAAGTGGTATGTCATCCACGTCAATAAAATTCAAAATGGGGCATCTATGGACTGATATTAGGGACCTTTAGCATCAGGTTTTTCGTGGGAAACGGCAAACCGCAAACCGCAAAATGTCACGTGACCACGGCCTTGCGGTCACGTTTGCAGTTTGCAGTTCACGTTTGAACCGCGGGAAGGGCTTCCAGCGGTAAGTGATTTACGGCAAGGTTTTTTGCCACAAAAAATTGTACAGCCTCGCGTTTAAAGGTGTGAACTAGCCTTTCGTATCCGTTTGCGATGTGTTTGTTGGATTTCTGATCTCGAATCAATGAATTATTGCTGATTTTTGGGCGATAAAGGTGATGCACTTCGACTTGATGAAAACAACATGGCGGCCGTAAACAATGAACGCGTAGTTTAAATCAATTTTATATTCCTTTCTGCCTTACTAACAATGGAAAGTATTCTGTTCCAATCCAGAGTTCATTTTTTTTTCTATCTTGAATTCATAACTTAACTCAGTCTCTGTTTGGTTCCTATTTTTAACGTATCACTCCGCGAATATCATTTTATTTTGCTTTTTTCTTTTAGACTGGTGAGCTCAGGCTTCATAAAGCCTTCTGGTCTCTTCTGGGCTCCCTTGCAATCTTACAATTCCTATATGTATTCTTGTATTGTATTGTATTTTGACTAAATAAAAGTGAACTGAACTGACCTGAACTGAACGCCTTGCTAAAGTTTGAAACCTCGGCAACGCGAAACTGCAAACGCGTAACTGCGGTTTGCGGTTTGCGGTTTACCTGATGCTAAAGGTCTCTATCACTTAATGACCCTTTCGCGGGCTCAGATGCATTACAAATCGAAGTGACCTATTTTTATGTTAAGGGTGATTACTTCAGCTGAGATTTGTTTTTGATCTGCGTTTTAGAAGAAGTATCTATTGGTGGCCCTGACCTGCAATGATTCCCTTTCGACACCCAGTCTTTAATTTTTTTCCACACCCTCTCCTTCCCAAGTTGAAGATAACATCAGTAGCCTCAATGCCTTTTAGCTATCTTTATTGCGTTTTCATAACATATGTTTAGGGGCTTTAATCCTTTAGGTTTACCAAGAGAGAATGATCTTGGGTTTACCTATTCTCTATGGGCAGTTGTCTATTACTTTGCACACGAAAGGAAGCTTCGCGTCGTTCGTCTTCGCCTTCCACAAGCCATTGTCTCCGCTGATGGAAACATAGTTTTCTTCGTCGGTGACGTCTGGTTTCCACTCCCCAAAGTCCAGTTCAGTGTCATCGGTCCAGACCCACGGTCTGTTTCGCACGGTCCTCCTGTTCAAGCCAATCCAGGCCATCGATCCTGAACCAACCATTTCCTTGATAGTTCGATTTTCATCCTGACTGTGGATGCTGGCTAGATGACCTCCCCTACTCTGACATTCTCTCTCAGCCGTGCGTGCCTTCATGGGAGTTTCAATCAAATCAAGCCTAAGGAATTTAGCTACGAATGCGAAGAAAAAAAGAAAAGTAAGTGGAAAAATTATTGCCAAGGCCGTTTTGAGCGCTACAACTTCTTCACAACAATCTTCCAAAAACATGTACAAGAAATGCATTACAAGAAAAATGTATTATTTTGGAACACAACAGAACTCTACAACTATCGAACTACTTGAATACGAATTCCCTGTTATCACAAGGACCCATGCACCGTCTACCATTGCACAAAATCAACTGGATTAACTTATACTTGCCTCTACCGAAAACTATATTCTATGGGAGGTCCCTTTCAAAAACTTCATTCAAGACCTCTAATGCCATGTTTTCACGAGAGATACTTACCTCCAGAAATGTTAAAATAAAACGTGTAAACTAAAAAGCATAAGACGTCAGTCAAGAGACAAGACCAGAGGTAATCGAGATTAACCAAGGCAAAAGAGTCAAGCTGTCGCGAGAACATGGCGGGAATCGGCCGGGTAACAGCGAAGAAAATTAAAATTTGCGAAAGTTTCCTTAAAATATGGTTAAAGCTCTCGTAAGCGACTACCTCGGTAGGGAAGGGAGAAAAAAACTTTCTATAAACGCTGGAGTGTGTCATAATGTGAGGCTACGGATTGTCGTCATTTTAGGTTAACGAGAGACTCCAGGCAAAAGTACACGGAAATGCGTAGTCATAACCTCATTAAAATACCAACAAACATTATAACATAACAAAAGTAAATCGCGCGCTTTGATTGGTCAGTTAGCCACTACCATTTGCCCGTGAGTCCACTCTAAGAAACTGAGCTAGCGCGGTAAAATTTAGGCAAATTCAACAAATCTCCTCTCCTGAAGGTAAAATACACCGATGAAATGCACAGATGAAAAGTGGAAGGTGAAGAAAATACTAAGCTGTCGTTTTGAAGGAAAAAAGACGAAAGATCAAGCGACAAATTTGCCCTGGATGAATTAATCACTGTCTTCCTCGCGGCTAGAATCGGCTGGAGGAAAATTGAGCGAGCGAAGATTTAAGGTACATTTTGTGTGTTTTTTTATAGAGGAGAAAGTCTGTTTGAAATGTCAATTTATCAATTACCATTGTGTTATTGACTTTTTGGTCAAACTGATGCTAAATTCAAGCAAATATTTTAGGAAACACGCTCAAATTCGAGACAACTTTGTTGTGAAGTTTTCATCGCATCGATTAACAATTTTAGTTGAGTTTAAACGGGCACATATCGCTGGAATAAGTGAATTTCATTTGAGTACAGAAACATTTGGGTTTTCAAATAAATTTTTCAAAAAATAACTTCTGTGTGTATTATTTTGCTCCTCAGTGTTCATTCATAACAGTCGTTCAGGGAACAGTCGAAAAACAACAGCTTCAGCGCCGGCTGTGTGTCGGCGAATTTCAGTTGACTTTCATAGCTGGATTTCCCCAGACAGATTTCGATACAAAGCTAGTTAATTTCTTTTTAAAAATAGTGTTACCTGTTATTCTAAAGGAATTACTGTCAAATTTTCTCATTTCTACTTTACGTTTATTTCAAAAATTGTCACATAAATAAGCTTGATAATTATTTCATTTATTTAGTTTTAGCTTATTTTTTAGAGTCTTTTTAGTTGGTGTTTATAGTTGCAGATATGGTTTTCCCTCAAAGTTTTTACCCTAATATTAAGAGCAAGTAGACAGATGCCATTCACAATAACAACAAAAAACGTTTTGCAATTTACCTGAAGACGGAGAACGGCTGATTCAGCGAAAGAAAAACTCAAAGGCAAGTTTTTGAAAAACATAGAACATAATTTGTTTACGCGCGGGCAGATGGCAGCATACATGAACTCCGACCGATGACTCAACTGAAGGCAAATGGAAAACAATGTTTTTCTCTTTTCATTATGTTATAAAAGAAATGGTAAACGTTGCAGCTGTGCAACCATGGAGTTATGGATGCACTTGGGAGGTTTGCTAAGCACTTAAGAAGCTAGAGTCGCACTCGGCTATCGCCTCGTGCGACTCTTACGCTTCTTTCGTGCTTAGCAACCTCCCGCGTGCATCCATAACTCCATGGCTGCACGCTGCACGTTTACCATTTCTTAATTATAGTTAACAGCAACAAAATACCCGTTGTACAAACCATCTTCCAATTTTTTATAGTGGCAGAAACGCAGCTCAACTTCTTGACGAGATACCATTCCAAACGGTTTAACATTTCCGTTTATTTCTGAATTGGGAGCTTCAAACGTTGGAGTATTCGCAGCGGTTCTCACAGCTACGTCTGTTACTTGTGCACCACAAACCTTTTGACACGAGAATCCTTGGACTCTTACCAGTATAAACGGATTCTCTATAAAAAAAAACAGAGTAAATGTATCAAATATCTTTATTATCATACAGGTACAGTGTACATAGCAGTACTTACAAGATGTAAAATTAGATTACACAATTAAAAAGCTAGAGAGTACTTTGAATACAATCTATTTATAAAACTTGAAAAACGTCCCGTGTTGATACAGGGTAACTGGCTACTTCGAATTCTTAAACCTTTCGAGGGTTCTTTAGCTCTGGGCCGAAGATTGTATAAAGGATGGTTAGACTGCCTACTTATCTTTCTGTAAAATAACCTGTCGGTTTTTTCGACCTAATCATACGTATCTAAAGCATGAGAGCGACGTTTGTGGCACCTGTGAAGGAACTGCTAGACAGTAGTAAGCTCAGGTGTAGAGGCTGCATACACAGATAAACCATTATACAAGATCTTAGGTATAACTAATTATTATATGGCTGAGTCTGTTCTCGCCATGCGATTGGTCAATTTGCGGTCCGTAACTTGCTATACGGACCAAAATTTTTAAAGAAAATGCTCATTTCGGAGCTCTAAATCTCTTTACCTCAGAAAAAAGGTTTAAATAAAGTTATAAGACGCCTGTCAACCTTGAAGACTTGGATGTTGACTTTGGCCTTCAACATTTTAAACTGTGTTTATTTGTGAACGAAGGCGATGAAGAAACTAACTCGTAATCTTATCGACGAGGATTCTAGTCAGTGTTTGAAAATTTTATCGTAGTACACAGTTAAGAAGACGAAAATCGACTGGCAGAGATTCGAGATGTTTTGCCTAAGAAAAAATGAGTAATTCCTTCAACAAATATGATAACAAACATACCTGCACCCGATCATCTTGACAAGCTTCTTTGCCATTTGCAGTATCTTCTCAAAGACCAAAGAAAGAAAGGTAGAAGCGAGTTCGAGCCAGACACAATAATGTCCAGTTTTCAAAAGACTCCAGCGTCACATTAACGAGTGAATACTTACAATGCTCTTAGTTTTCACCGAATAAACGTTGAAAAATGTATGTAAACCCTGAGACTGGGATGTTGACTTTGCCTTTCCAAATTTTAACCTAGCTTTGGTTTAATAACCTTACCGAGGAAGAGAATTCTAGTCAGTGTTTGAAAATTTAAACGCAGATCACAACTGAAGAAAAGAATGAACTGGCAGAAAGAGAGGTTTTCCCAAAAACAATTAACGAGCGAATCTTTCGACAATGGCGACAAACTTACCTTGAAAAGTTTCTTTGCCTTTTGCAGTGTTTTTTTCAGAAGAACAAACGGAGGAAAGATGGAAACGACTTCTAGACAGACACAGTGTCCGGTTTCCAAAATACTCCAGCGTTACATTTAAGAGCTAAAACTTACAGAGCTCTTAGTTTTGACCGAATAAACTTTTTTAACATGGCGAATTTGTTTTTACTTTCTCGGAAAGCCTTTGTTGTGTGCTATTGTTTTCGTGCGCCAATAAAAACTTTCTTTTTTGACACCTGTCAAATGACTGTCAAATCGTGCGTCTTGCACTTGTTTCCGGTCCCCCAAACAGGACGAAGCCATATAATAAACATCTTATTAGCCTCGTTTTTTCAGTCCGTACTGTAAATTACGGATCCTCGTTTTTTCCCATCGATTTATGGCCCAAGCGCGAAGGGCGCGGACCATAAATCGATAAAAAAAACTCGGTCCGTAATTTACAGTACGGACCGAAAACTCGGCTAATAAGAGGTATATATTTCATCTTGATTGTATCCGTCCTTTATAAAGCAAGAAAATTAATTACACATGGTTTCCTTTAATGCATTTAAGCCAAAGTTTATATCAAAAAATCTAAAAAGATTTAAAACACCGGCAAACAAGTGCTACTAAGTAAAATGCTGCTGAAAGGCAGATTTTTGCTATCTAATATTTTAAGGGAAAGTGTTTCTCGTAAAGAACGATGACGTGGAAACTCTAAACGGTGTGTGCTCCTGTCAGTTATGAACAAAGGCTCGATTTGGGCTTACCAAAGGGTGTAGCGTCAAAGAAATTTTCCCGTCTTAAACAGAACAAGTGCGGTTATTTGCCGATAAGGAATGAAGGAGCTAAGGAGACGATTTCTAAAAGCGATAATCACTAAATGAAGATGAAGCATAGAACCAGCACAAGTTTAATGTCCGAATAGCGACGTAAATTAGATATAAATAGAATTTTAAAAGAAAACATACAAGTATAAGTTAATAAAAATTTAAAGTAATTTTTTCAAGTTCACAAAAGTCAGAGTGCGAAGTATGAATCTTAATGATGTTTATTAAACTCCTGTTTCTTTGTACTTTATCTTTTCTTTGTAAAAGCCTGAAAATTAACCGAGCCTTACCCAAGGGTAAATGAATTCCATTGTCCACAAAGCCATCTTGCCTGCAGCAGAATTCTATCTTTAAGTGTCTGTCACTGTCAAACGAACCATCAGGGTATGTGCCTTCTTTTACTGGATATTTCAAATAGCCGTCAGGGACTGGCATAAACCTCCAGTCATCATTCCAAGTAACAGAAGCAGCCTCGAAATCTGATGATTAAACAATGTTTACACAAATAAAAAAAACATATTTTTCAAAATGAATGGCTTATTCACCCTCTCGACAGCTTCAGTATTTCTGTAACTTCAGTACTGTCTGGAACTCCGATAAAGGCACAATTCCGCGTTACAAAAAAGTCTTGATATTGCCGTTTCATCGGACACGTCCACTACCAAAGCTACGGCGAGTTTCATATTCCTGAAACAAAAAAACACAGGGCCTAAAAGCAAGTGAGATCAGGTTAATAGAAAAAGGAAGGTAGGGAAAACAGCTCAATGGAAACACAAGTCCAGTGAGTGTTTATTGGAGTTTACTGTTACAGTCAAATCGCTCACCTTTGACGTTTAATTCTTTTCAACTATTTGTTTAGTTTTAGGACAGCGAGGAACCCCGGAATCCGACGAAAGGCCAGTTCAACGTTAGGGAAAAAAAAGGATACATGTAACTTACTCTTAGGGCAACTTGGATTTCCAGGGTTGCTACTTTTCCTTAAGATGCAATATTTGCCACTGGGCCAGACTTGGCTGAAATATGAACTGCCAGGTTCTTTAGTCTTTGTGCAGAACCCATACTTCACTCCTACATAAGCCCCAACACCAATAGACTCAAGGTTAGTGGACGCAATTAAAACATGATTTTGGTCTGTTACACTGCCTGGACGCCACTTGAATCCAGTTCCCTGTGGACACACGTCGGTGCCGTCTTTACTAGCGGTGAACAACGAAAAGTATCCTGATGGCCAAGACAATTGAAGTTCCATGGGGTTATCTGCAGATATAGAAGCTACTTCAGTAACACGTGACCGCTGGGTAAGTTAAAGTGTTTGTTTCTAAGGCTACTGCTTTGTTCTGGTTAAGGTCGGATTGCCATTGACTCGTAATTGTCCCGTGCGTGTACACGCGTGTAAATTTTACTCGCGAACAAAAAAAAAATAGAGACAACGTATGAAGTGTTGCCCTTAAAACTGAAGTTGAGCGAAGTTAAACTTTTAATTTTACGCACGATCATTCATCATACATTCCCTTTCATTTATTTGCGAACGTAGATGTACGCAAGTAGAAATTACGCGACAGTGGCCATCCTCCCTATGGATGGATTTCCACTGTCGCGTAATTTTCACGTGCGTACGCATGTAAATTTTACGCTCGTAAATAAAATAGGGGCTATGTATGAAAGGCCGCGCGTAAACGTCAAAGTTGATCGTGGGCTACCTCTTAAGTTGACGCGTGACCTTCCATACATAATGCCTCTATTTTATTTACGCGCGTTAAATTTACGTGCGCACGCACGTGAAAATTACGCGGCCGTGGAAATCCACTGTAACGGATCCTTAGGATATGGAGATCCTAGCGGTAACGGTCAACGTTGACGTAGTAGTATACTTGTGATAACAATAACTGTAGGCTTAAGTTGCAGGTAGACAATGCTGTTAACTGCTTACTGTATATGATAAAAGGTATAAAGTTAAAGTGTGATCATACCCATAGCGCGTTTTACTTTCATTTCTTTCGGGTATGCCTTGATAGCTTGCTTCATGTTTCTCAAAAACTTTTTCAGCTTTTTCAAGCTCATTCGTTTACATGATTTCTTTTTTTGAAGATCTCCTAAATTGCTCCAAAACTTCGGCTCCAGCGTTTCTTCAATTCCTAGTAGTGTCACCTGAATTGGCTCAGGAAGAGAGTCTCCACCAACAGTGTAAACGAGCTGTTGTTCCCCAAAATCTTTTTTGGTCTCCTCAGATTCTTCAAATGTATTGACATCAACGCTGACAGACCCCGTAGCTCCTCCGTACCCTCCTGACACAGAAACACTGCTGCCGACCTGAAAAAATATTCAGTCAAGAGAATCGAAAGCGGTTTTTTTTTCAAAACAGTTATTCACCGATAGGAAGCGGTAAATATTGGACGATATATCAAACCATCTGTGTAAACGTCCTTCACTTTCTCAGAATATCCCCGTATAGAGGAGTCGTCATAAAGTGTATGTTATGTTATGTTAGGTGCACGAAAAAATATAGACTGCGAGCAGTCTCTCTTTTTCTTCAGATTTAGTGAAAGCAGTGCACGCGCGCGCGAGCGGCGAAGTCGCGAGCAACGCGAAACGAGGGCGGCAACCTCTCCCGTCTCGCGCTTTCAATCACGCGCGTGGTCATTTGCGTGTCTCGCGCGTTTTGCTTGATGGACTAAGAAAAAAGAGAGGCTGCTCGTAGTCTAGAAAAAAGACAGCAAGAACAATGCATACTCATGGGCCTTTTGCACTGGTCAGTCAAGTTGCAACCCTCAGCCTCTGCATTAGCGCTGCAGTGCTGTACCAACTGAGCTATAAAGATCCATACATTGGGAGAAGGATCATTTGCTGAAAACGCCTTAAGCCGTCAAAGGAATAAAACATAGAATGAAGAGTGATGTGAACGCGGAAATACAAATTTTAATAAGGATGTGGTCAGTCTATAGCAATTTAAGCAATTGCAATAAATTAACCCCAAGACCCCAACAATTTAATTTATCAATAGTATAGAAAATACAATCGTACTGTTTTCAAGCAATACAAAAATGAATTAACAAAGCTGCTGAAACCGTGCCAGATTACGCAAAAAAAAAATTACAGCGAGAAGCAGGAAATTTCACCATTAAAAAAGAGAGAAAGACAAAAATACATTCTGACTCTCGATCCCCATATTGCTTACGTGACTATTAAAATAATCACCTAGTTAACGCTTTCCTTACATTTTCTGAAGCATAAGACATAAACTCTTTCAGAGAGCTTCTGAATCTTGTGATTTTTTTGGTCCCCAATACAACTTTAACCACAACGTGCTGAAAAGAAATAAAACAAGAATCGGCCTTACACAAGCATTGTGACTTTTTATATTAAAAAAAAAACTGTTTGAGGACTTACATGTAAGAGTTCTTAAGAACTCGTTGAAACTGTGTCGGTTTTTAAGAAGAGGGGAAAAGCGGAGTTCCCGGAGGAAAACCTCTCGGAGCAAGGGGGAGAAATAACAAAACCTCAACCAACATATAGCGTAGACGCCAGGATTCGAAGCCGGGACTCATTGGTGGGGGAGCTCGGGGCGAGTGCTCTCTGTACAGCCCCCGAAATGATCCTGACCCCGAAATTATCCCCAACCATGAAATGATCCCCAAATCGACCCCGAAATGACCCCCAATTCTCTTCACTCCGTCCCCGAAATGATCCCCAATTAATTTTAGGAATGGAATGATATCCTAGAACTATGGATTCAGCAAAATGCACAACATTTATTTAAAGCCTGGTTTCCATATGATCGCTGTGATCGTCGATTTTAGTTTCACTTGCTCGCATTCTTTGATTACATTTATTTGGGATTACACTTCGAATATTTTTAGTAACACCATGAACTGTAAATAATAACCAAACTAAAACATTCAAATGCATATTATTTTTTACCCTAATTACTTAGGTGATTATTATATAGCCCGTGTTATAGACAAAACTACTTTGATGTTAAATCCTAAGAATGATGTTAAGACTGCATGCCTTGGATAATGAATTTTAAAAATGGTGTTTGAACACTTTTTTGAAATTTTAAAATGATTTTGAAGATGCAAAAGTAGACATAAAGGCGATTAGATGACAAAAGCGCTAAAAAATCACATATTAAACTGCTTGTAGTGACATGCTAAACGAGATTCAAGAACGTAAACGCTGCAACAGACTTGTAATAATTCCTTGGCGGAATACCATCCCATTCCAAGAATTAATTGGGGATCATTTCGGGGTCGACGTGAACAGAAATGGGAATCATTTCAAGGTCGGTATCATTTCGGGGGCTGTACATCTCACCACTGCGGCACCTTTGCTCCGCACCGAGTTTCTCTTTATTGGACCTGAGTAACTGTAAAAACTGATTACAGTAACCCGCATATAAGAACCTAACCTGTTAGGCTAAAATTTTTAGTCATTTTAAACCCCCTTTTCATAAGAAGGTAGGTAGGTAGGTACTTTATTAAATACATTGCAGCATAAGCTGAATTGCGTATTTACACAATGGTAATAATTTATACTAATAATTGTAAAAATGAGTAATAATTGTAATAGCTTAGACTAAAAACGTATAATAAGAAACCTAAAATTATTTACAATTCTGCCTGAAGCCATAAAAAACTGTTCTTAAATCTATTTGTCTTGCAACGCGGCAAAGTGAAAGTGCGCGCGTGCCTTAGATTATAGTTGCTGTTATGAAGAGGCGGCAACAACTTTCTTAACTTGTGGTTGTGGTTAAGAACCTATTTCGCCCAAAATTTTCAATGGGTTCTTATTTTACAAAAATGAAGGTACAGATGAAAATACAGAAATAAAATTTTAGTCTAGGTTTCAGTCGGTAAGATTCAAAATGTAACACAGCATTTTATGGATACAGCAGCAGGAAAGACACGCATGCTAATACTTTGGAAAGATAAATTTACTGTATGGTTATCATCTCAGCTGTATTCTAGATAATATTATTCAATACAGCAATATATTCCATATCACATATGCCCTGTTGTAGGTATCTGTGCTGATCGCTAGTGTCGCATATCAAATTAAGAACCTAATTATATAAGAACCAAAGTAACCTAAAATCCCACTAAATACCTTTTCTATAAGAAACTATTTAGGCTAACTTGGAAAAATCTGGGTTCTTATATATACCCGGGTTAGCGGGTTCTTACTGTATTACGTACTTCTTAAAGATAACAACAACAACAACAACAACAAAATTTTAGTTACTTCATATTTTGTTACTTTCGTCTTGATCGGTTGTCCTTGATAAAGCTCCCACAATGAGAGCTTCTGTATTGCGATTTACTTTCATGAGTAAAACAGATTTTCAGTTTATTTCACTTACCGTTCCCCAGTATTTCAGAAAATCAATGTATTTTTTCTTTTCCTCCCTCTTTTTGAATTTTACTGTTAGTCCACAAACAGAAGCAGCAAACTCATCTGTCAAGGTCCATCCTTCATTTTCAACTGATTTTAGTTGGTATCTTGCTTCACCTTTATTGCAGATTTCTGTGCAGTCCCGATAGACCGTTTCTCCTTTTTGAGTACTTTTTTTCATTTCCTCGTATTCTACAAGGAAATTTAAAATCCTATTTAGTTAATTACTTCTTCTTTCAATAACAAAAGGGCTGACTGAGTCGAAACAAAACGCTGTAAATTGACTGAACTAATCACCGAGAAATCGTTGTTAAAAGTTTAACTAAAATCTACGAATAGTATTAGCTCCATATTCAGTCTCGAAATATGAATTTTTCCTCCACAAACTCTATGGGGAATGTGTACAGGGTTTCGGCGCAGCGATTTCTGGGGTCATTTGGCATGGGTTGATAAGCGTGACGTATTTAACAATTAATGAATAAGGCTGACACCCTCCGAGATCTCCATAATTCTTCATATGATACGAAAGTCGAATTCAATAATTGTTTTATTATTCAGTCAAAATAATTCCTAGTTTAAAAACATGGCTAAAACATGCTTACCTCCATCGATCCATCGATGTTAAGTTCATCTTCGATAGTGCACGTTTAGGTTTGTCCAGCTCCGCAAATATTCTCAAAATAGCAGATGTCGCCCTTCGAGTTGTCTTGCTGTTCTTGCCATGTTTTTAATTATTTTTTCGCCCAGTTCTTACTCTTGAAACGAGTGAAATGTCCGCCATTTTTCAAGTTCACAACCAAAACAACTCAACCTTGTCCCCAGGTCTTCTCGGTTAACGGCGCCTTAACCTGCACGAACGCTGCATTTTTGACGTCATTTCCTCGTTAAACACAAAATTCTTCCAAATTTGGTCATCCGAAACTGGTTATGGTGAATTGTGCGTGTGCTTTTAGCCAATCAGAATCGGGGAAATATTTTGAATGAATAATAAGATTGATTAATGGTTGCCTTAATTAGCATCGACCAATCATAAGTAACGATTGTCAGACAAACGATGCCAGAAAACGCTACCTGCAAAGCTTGTACCCATTCATCCTAGAATTTCGGAAACTAGAAATTGGTTGTCCATTAACACTATTTTCTTCTTTATTATATCCATTTTGAAATCATTGTTGATCCCTGCAATCTGATTGGCTCTCAGCAGCGTGATTTATTCCCAAATCACACCTTTTTTGCTCTAAATCACATCTGTTTTAAATCGCGTCATTCATGTTCTAAATCGCCCCCGTTTCTTTTTAAAATCGCACCATTTTTGCTCTAGAATGCATCAGTTCTGTTTCAAACACAAAATGAGATGTAAAAGCTTTTTTATTTCCGCTTTTCAACAAACCAGCTACCCTGTCATTAAACTGTTGGTTTTGACTGAACTCTGCGATTTCAAAATGGATGTAATAAAGTGATAATTGAACTTCGTGTCGTGCAATTTTGGTGTGAAATCACACTTGAGGTTTCAAATCGAAGTCGCGCAAATTGCACTTCATTCAGTTCAATCACCACCATGAATTAATAAGACTGTGTTATGTGTAAAATTTTTAATGGGAGTCCACTTACTTGCACTTAAACTGAAGGAAAAGTCAAACAACCCGGAGTAGCCAGCTGATTTGGAATACGAAAAAAAATAAACAGATGTTAAGAGGTTCAGCAAAAAGATGGGACCCTTTACACCCCACCCCGTCTATATGTAATTTATTCGTTTAACATTGTCCTTTTGATGTTTAAGCGCCCTTATTCTCTACAGCTCCGTTTTCGAAAGAAGATGTAAAAGATTATTTTGGCACGCTGGAGATCGAAGAACAAGGCGTATCGTATTCTTAGGAAAATGGCGTGTAAACACCGCCTCCTGTCTCCTCACCAACCTCTATTTTGGAGGAACTTTTCAATAGTTGAACTGGGGTCAATTTAATAACACTTCAATAGTGGAACTTGCAAAGGTAGTTATGGTTTTTTAGTATATACACACTCAGTGATCTTGGTAATTCAAGCAATCTGATTAGTTAGCTATCTCGGACTATGACGTTATATTCCCGCGCTAGGCGGTGAATATAAAACAGAACAAAATCGCTGTCGTGAACTGGGTGTTTTGCCAGAGTTTGATAGTAAAGCCCTCTTGAAAATACACGAATATCCAAGTGCTGATGATTTTGAAGGCAAGAAAAGACCTCATTGTGTTTAAACAGCGTGATTTATTGAGAAGTGGTTTACCGTAGCTGACTTTTTGTAAGCTCGAAGCTATGTTTACCACTACAGAGGAAAACGAGGTCGCTTTATCACTGTTTTGTGATTTCGGAATTTTCTCGCAAGACCAATTTTGCCTATAAATAGAAGTTAATTTATGGAGAAACAAGAACGCGCTTGCAACGGCTCCCAGGTCTCGCCTGCTTGGAGATCAGATAGAAAAATGAGGAGGCGATTAATTCTACAAGAAACATGATAATAAATAATAATGAACTTTATTAAGGTATATGATCTGCTATAAACCCTTCCATTTGAAAAATTTATTTCTCAAATGATTAAGAATTTTGCAAAATAAAAATTACAGGCCTATCAAGCGAGAGCTGAGCTTTCAGAAAATTGATATGCGAGGTGTCAATTTTCACACCTAAGGTGTTATTTCCGATTTATATCGCAGGCTCAAACATTCAATAATTCCGTATTTCTAGCTTTCTCTCGACAGCTAGGAATAACAAGAAAATCGGAACTGACTTATGCTTTTGTTCATTTACCTTTAAATTCCCGGCAGTAGCCAGTAATTATTCCTGAGATATAGAGATGGAACTTTTTTGTAATGCCCCGTAACTTCAGGCCACCGCAAAAAATCCAAAATATTCCGGAAATTGCCGGGAATTCAATACATTTTTCCTTTACATCATGTGAATAAACCTGGCAAGTTTCAGCGCGGTATTATAAATTCTCATCTTTTCACATCGATTTGTTTTCAGTGCGGTCCAACAGCCGCAAAATTGCCCTTAATTTTCGTCGCGCTGCGCTGTTTTCTTCGTCGCCATCTTGAATTCTTACCAGTAAACTGCTGTTCTTAATGTTTGTTGTGACACTGATCCGATTGTAGCACGGAAAGTGGCGAGAAAATACGAAAATCTTCGTTTGAACTCGTTGCGTGACGTGCTCTCAGTATGGCGTGGTAAACAATTTTTTAGCCTTAGCAACGTGCTAATTTGCATAACAGATCATTAAACTGCGGCCTTATCTGTCATCGTCCTTACAAAAATCATATATCTGATGTGTCTGTAGAAGGCTTTTTATAGCCATAGAAATGATTTAGAAATATCAAAACAGTCGTACTTAATTTGGGGAAGCAGAATGTAAGCGAATGTTGCTATAATTTGCCCTGGCTTACTTGAAACTCATAACGCGTTATCGCGTGTCGCGTTGTGAAAATTGCAACATTTCTGTCAACAAAGGAAAGTATCGCGTCAGATTTCAGCCCTGTGATTATAAATATCTCCAAAAAAGCGCTTTTAGATATCAACTTTGGCCTTCGTTTTCTCGGCTTGTATTAAACGAAAATGCTTCACTTTTTGGAATTTGAGTTCAGGTTAAGAGTACATTTCAAATAAGCGATTTTATAAGCATGATCATTTTTTGACTTTATAGCAGTTCTAATAGTCTCATGTCTTATAGCTCAGGTACAGTGCCTTACTAATTGGGGAGACTGATTTATTCGCGAAAGGTTTTTTACTTCCTACTTTATCGACGTCGATACTTGTTATTTGTTTCTGAATTGATTTAGTACGCGCGTTAGCGACGACCAAAAATACCTCTCCGGTAGCAGGCTATACGCGTGTATAAATACACAAAAATTCAAGGGCCTCGATTCCAGAGAAATTACATCATTGCCAGATATCGAAAAGGTTATTTACATGGCACGTCATTTCAATCCTCGCCGAAAATAAATCGCATGCTCATCACAAGACTCATTTGCATACAGTGAAAGTTTACAACACCCGATCATCGCAATTTTGCTAATTGAGACTCTTATTTTTTTCGACCACTCAGCAGTGTTTACTTGCTCCAAAGTAATCAACGCTTTCAAGCGATAGAATTCGTGGGCCGACACGTTTCGGAAAAGCTCAAAATTTAATCTTTCCTAAGCTTTCTTCGCAAAACATGCGTGGCTTCAATAACGCAACGATTCTTAGACCCAGTTTCCACGGTCTCCGCAAGGAACGCCTGGCACAATGGCCTGCTTTTTGTGACCCCAAAAACGGACCAAAAATTCCGGGCGGGTACTTCCAGAAAAGTTGGGTGGGGTGTGCAGCAAGCTTCCTGAAACCCTTACCCTATTTCAGACCAAAATCTTTGATTTTCCCTGCCCTATTTCAGACTTGATCAAAAATTTGAAACCCTATTTCAGACCTGAAGCCCTGGAGCCCAGCGCGTGACCGAAGCATGACAAGCTGTTACGGCACGTACACGGTAGTTGGCGTAAACATTAAAAGGGAAATGGATTTATCGCCAAATGATGAAGAAGTAGCTAATTCTTCTAAAAAACATGCCAAATTCAAGACTAGAAGGCACAAGCCATACCCTGTTTTAGACCAAAATGGTCGAAATTGATACCCTATTTCAAACCAAAACGGCTTAAAAAAAAATCGTTTTAGCGCGGCACATACCTATACAGCCTATATAAGGGACTACCCCTCCGGGGCGAAAAACACGTTGCAGATTATGAGTCTCGCTGCTTACGCAAGCGAGACTAAAGAAGAAGGCAAATACTTTCGAAAATTGTTCGTGCCAGCAAGTTAACAAGGCAAAGAACATTGCAGATAAACAACGCTCACCTAGATCGCAGCCGCTGTTGACAGCATTTGCAAGAAGCGACAAAGAAAACTTTCTCATTCACGGTGAGTTGGCAGAAACAAATAAAGCTCTACTTTTCTTCTCAGAATTGAGTAGTAATTTAAAGTTTCGGCGTTTTCTTTTAAACCGTTGAGGCTAAAGCTTACAAAACTCGATACAAAAAGATTAAAACTATCATTTGCCATGTTTGAAGATACTGTAAAGATCTAACTTTTGCGTATCCATGAGACTGTTTGCGGCTTCGTGTTCACCCATGAATTCACCCGTCAATCAAACTAATCATTTTTTAATGGTTTCCTTTCTGATTCTTTTGAAATCACTTCGTGTGAATATACTAAAACAATTATTCACCTCAGCCTCAGTTAATATTGTTGAATAATCTCCTCGACTTCGTCTCGGGGATTATTCAACATTGTTATATTCCTAGACTTTCACTCAACTAAACAGGGACTGCCATTGGTTGATTCTTGGTCACGTGGCCTTGACTAAAATCAAATGTATCCCGATCGTGATACATTAAACAATGTATCCCGCTCGGGATACATTGCAGCACGTGATCAAAGCATGGTGGAAAGTGGTGTGACAGAAGGCGGGAAAAACACCGCCAGGTCCAGCCAGTTTTCTTTTTCGTGAATGAACACAACAACACAAAAACGAAACCTCAAGCTAAAAAGCAACGATTTTTAAAGTTATTCCAGAAGTTCCCAGAAGAAAAACAGCAGCTAGTGGAGGAAAAAGATGCAGATAATATGAGGAAAGTACTTTTGTTTGTAAATCATTCATTCAGTGGTTTTGAGAATTAAATTTGTGTTGTTATAAGTACCGAGTCGACTGTTTTGGTTCGCTCCGGTTATTCTTTTGTTGCTGTTGAAGTGAAAGTCTAGAAATATAACAAAACACTTAATGTCAGGTCCCTCGGGAAACCAGTTAGTTTTGTTTTCCCTCGAGTCCTGATGTTTCCCTCGACTTCGTCTCGGGAAACATCAGGACTCTTGGGAAAACAAAACTAACTGTTTCCCTCGGGATCTGACATTAAGTGTATAATATTAACTCCGCCTTCGGCGAATAACTGTTGAATAGTCTAAAACAATGGCTACGCTAATAAGTTACACTTTTTAGAGTTGTAAAAAAAACTTGCTTCCATGGCGTCAGGGGGACAATTTTGGTGCAGTAAAGAAGGCAGTCACCTAAGGGAACTAAGCCAATCCTGTGAGAGGCGTGTTGCACTTTTCGTATCTAAACAATATTTTTGTTCCAAGAATTTTACATACGTGTTGGACACGTGAGTCGGCGTGGAAGCGGATATCACGTGTAGTGGCCGAACGCTTGTCCTAATCTGTGAATAACATCAGTCTGACAAGGAATCATGCTAACGGGTTGGTTGCTTTGTTAAATTCGTAAAAATTACCTTCAGCGCTGACATCCACATTTAACTTATCCTGGTAGCGTTTGGTTCCCCCAAAAATCTTCGTTGATTTGGACATAGAACATGACTGCCTTTCTGCATAGCAAACCTGGATCGGGACGTTCTCTCCGGCATCTGTGGTCAACTTCAAGATTCTCTTTGTTTTATCAAATCCCGGATCAACTCCCCCCAGGGAATGTTTCCCCTCGGGGTTTCCCCGTAGCAGGTCATACTTTACACCAATAAATCCCAGTCCTGCAGGATTTTTGTTTCTTTGACAAAATCCGCCAGCAGGATCTGGAAAGGGGTCATGCTGTTCCTTTTGGCCCGAAGCTTCCAGACTCTCCTCATAGGGAAGTGCATTTGAAAACCATCGAGTTATAAGCATAAGGGTCAAGAGACTTGGTGTGATCAATATTAAGGATTTCATAGTTGATACACCTAAAAGATAAAATATTTCAAGTTAAGCAAGAACACTCTATATTTTAGTCTTAATTCTGGTCTTAATTATTAATTTACTTAGCAAAGAAATTTACTCAAAAGTAAAACCATTTACAAAAACGAGGATTATCAAAGCATGATTCATAAACACTGGCAATGAAAATTGCTTGTCGTATTTCAAAGCTAATGTTAACATATCAGTTTCGTTAATCACAACCAATAAATTTATCGACTGTAAAACACAAACCAGCTACTTATCAAGTGCCGTGTTAATAATTATTATTGTAAAGAATTTGCATACCGCCGACGTAAATGGAACATTTTGGGAGATGAGTATCATTAAAAAAAAGCCATAACTTAAAAAATATAAAAAAGACAAGAAAATTAAAAAAAGAAAAAGAAAAGAAAAGAGGGTTCAAGACGTTTTAGTTAAACTTTAGCAAAAAGCGTGGTGAAGTGGTAAAATAACTTTTATGCCGGCACGCTGAAATAGACGATTCGAATTTTAAAATAAAACAACAATAATAAAAAACAAAAAGAAAAGTTGAACTGACCTTCAAAATTCCCCAAATGAAACTTCGCGTGACCTTACAGGCAAATGAACTTGAAGGCCTTTGAGTAAAGGTTTGTATAAATCACTTTTAACGACTGAAACATGCACGCCTTAAACGATTACAACACATAGTTTCAAGAAACCTTGAATACGCCTTACAAGTTGACATGTCAAGCAGTTATTCAAGTTTAGAAATTTATTTCAACAAGAATACGAGAAAATGATTATGAACATGACCTAAAATAGAAATACAGTTAGAAAAACGTGGCCTCAGTTTATAAACACTAAAACGTTAATGCTCTGCAGTCGAAACTCCCCAGAATTCTTTGGGGACTAAGGAAGGTGACTGTTGTAGAGAGGTTAAAAAAAAAGTAAAATTGTCTTCCGGGATGAAAGGTTGCCACAGAGAGGGGGCCATCACCACACACTCGATTGTGTTTCTAAAGAGGTTTTTGAAATGATGTAGGTGAATATTGAAAAAAAGTTTTTCAAGGGCTTACAGCTGATCTTTCTTAACAGCGACAAGCAAGGTAAGGTGGTTTCATCTCCTAGGAGTCATCAACTTGTTCAAATTAAAGGAGAAATTAAGACTAGATAAGACAAAGTAATGGAGCATTCGTGTCATACAGCAACGTAATAACGTTTATCCGGAAATGCCGTAAAATTCCGAAAATAAGCCCTTCCTTATATAAGCCCCTCCAAATATAAGCCCCCAAACTCGTAACGCAAAAAACCCTTCGTTAAATCGCCCCTCCAAATATAAACCCCCGGGGGCTTGTACTTGGAAATTGCCCTCAAATACAAAGTAAAACAAAGCAAAAACCGTAAATTTCCAACTACAAGGCTACCTTATTTGCGCGCACTTAATTTCGCGATTTCGATGGGGGGAAATGATAAAAGATCATTAAATTTCGCGAAAGCGTTGTCAACGTCATTTTAATTATTTTCAAAAAAAAAAGTCTGAATTACAACCTTTCTAAACAAACTGGAACAAGTTAAGATTAGGTACATATTGTCCTAGAATCCGCAATGTTCCTAAACATCCAGGTCAAAGGGATCTTTCGGTGGAAGTTTCTTTGAGCCACTAACAACATCAGTTACGCCAGCCTTCTTCTATCCTTTTGCAATTGACTGTCTGCCTTCAGAGCTAGACAAATGGTTGTACATGCTAACGATCCAGGTTGCATGAATTGGTTTGAGAACGGAGTCGCAGGTCAACAGCAACATCATCGAGAACCACCCCTGAATCTAGTTGACTTTCATTTTGCGCCGAATACCAATACGTGAATTGGTCTTTCATAAACTTTTTTGCTTCTCTATTAACAATCAAATCATCTTCAGATGAAGATGAGTACTTAGATTTTCTGCTGGATATATTCATGTGAAATCTTTGCAAATCAACTTTATTGATCACACTTGACAAGTGCAAAATGGAGCTTACCAGGGAATAATTTATTATTTATGTCGATACATAAGCTGTACATGTCGTTGTTGATCATGTTTATCAAGTTTTTTGTGATTCAAATTTCTTACCATGGTATTTCATTTCGCGAGGCTTTAATTTTGCGATTTTTTTACAATCAAAGCATAATCTGATTCATAAACATTGGCAATGAAAATTGCTTGTCGTATTTCAC
Organism: Porites cylindrica; assembly: GCA_964035525.1. Taxonomy (NCBI): domain Eukaryota; kingdom Metazoa; phylum Cnidaria; class Anthozoa; order Scleractinia; family Poritidae; genus Porites; species Porites cylindrica. Next base: position 15,163,958 of record OZ037775.1, on the reverse strand, counting down.
AGCTGATGTTACCATATAATTGTCGTTAATCACAACCAATAAATTTATCGATTGTAAAACACAAAGCAGTTACTTATTAAGTGCCGTGTTAATAATTATTATTGTAAAGAATTTTTATACCGCCGACGTAAATGGGACATTTTGGGAGATAAGTATCATAAAAAAAGCCATAGCTTAAAAAATAAAAAAAAAGACAAAAGAATTACAAAAGAAAAATAAAAGGGAAAGAGGGTTCAAGACATTTTAGCTAAAATTTAGCAAAAAGCTTGGTGAAGTGGTTATTTCTTCTGGGGGTCATCATATGGTTCAAATCAAACGAGAAATCAGGAGATAAAAAAAAAAATAACAATAATAATAATAATAACGGAGCATGAACATCACCGAACAACAAAATAACTTTTATGCCGCCACGCTGAAATAGACGATTCGAATTTTAAAATAAAACAACAATAATAAAAAACAAAAAGAAAAGTTGAACTGACCTTCAAAATTCCCCAAATGAAACTTCGCGTGACCTTACAGGCAAATGAACTTGAAGGCCTTTGAGTAAAGGTTTGTATAAATCACTTTTAACGACTGAAACATGCACGCCTTAAACGATTACAACACATAGTTTCAAGAAACCTTGAATACGCCTTACAAGTTGACATGTTAAGCAGTTATTCAAGTTAAGCGGTGCGTGATTGTTACAAGCAATCAACATGTACTTTCTTTTCAAAGAAATTTATTTCAACAAGAATAGGAGAAAATGATTATGAACATGACCTAAAATAGAAATACAGTTAGAAAAACGTGGCCTTACTTTATAATTATGTTGTTTCATACTTCTTTAAGTGCCAGTATATCGTTGCTTAGTTTTGACTTTGTTTGATGCAATTATAACCACTCTAAAACGTTAATGCTCTACAGTCGAAACTCCCAAGAATTCTTTGGGGACTAAGGAAGGTGACTGTTGTAGAGAGGTTCAAAAAAGAGTAAAATTGTCCTCCGGGATGAAAGGTTGCCACAGAGAGGGGGCCATCACTACGCCCTCGATTGTGTTTCTAAAGAGTTTTTAGAAATGATTTAGGTGAATATTGAAAAACATTTTTCAAGGGCTTACAGTTGATCTTCCTTAACAGCGACAAGCAAGGTAAAGTGGTTTCATCTCCAAGTAGTCTTCAACTTGTTCAAATTAAAGGGAAAATCAAGACTAGATAAGACAAAATTATGGAACGTTCGTGCCATATAGCAACGTAATAACGTTTATCCGGGAATACCGTAAAATTCCGAAAATAAGCCCCTCCATGTATAAGCCACATACTCGTAACGCAAAAAACCCTTCGTTAAATCGCCCCTCCAAATACAAGCCCCCCGGGGGCTTGTACTTGGAAATTGCCCTCAAATACAAAGTAAAACAAAGCAAAAACCGTAAATTTCCAACTATAAGGCTACCTTATTCGTACTTAATTTCGCGCGCACTTAATTTCGTAATTTTCGTGATTTCGATGGAGGAAAATGATAAAAGATCATTAAATTTCGCGAAAGCGTTGTCAACGTCATTTTATTTTCAAAAAAAAATTCTGAACTACAACCTTTCTAAACAAACTTGAACAAGTTAAGATTAGGTACATTTTGTCCTAGAGTTCCCAATGTTCCTAAACATCTAGGTCAAAGGGATCTTTCGGTGGAAGTTTCTTTGAGCCACTAACAAACATCAGTTACGCCGGCCTTCTTCCATCCTTTTGCAATTGATTGTCTGCCTTCAGAGCTAGACAAATGGTTGTGCATGCCAACGATCAAGTTGCATGAATTGGTTTGAGAACGGAGAGTCGCAGGTCAACATCAACATCATCGAGGACCACCCCTGAATCTAGCTGACTTTGAATTTGCGCCGAGTACCAAGACGTGAATTGGTCTTTCATAAACTTTTTTGCTCTATTAACAATCAAATCATCTTCCGATGAAGATGAGTAGTTAGATTTTCTGCTGGATTCATGTGAAATCTTTGCAAATTACCTTTGTTGATCACACTTGACAAGATGCAAAATGGAGCTTACCAGGGAATAATTTATTATTTATGTCGATACATAAGCTGTACATGTCGTTGTTGATCATGTTTATCAAGCTTTTTTGTGATTCAAATTTCTTACCATGGTTTTTAATTTTGCGAGGATTTTTATTCGAGAGGCTTTAATTTCGCGAAAATCGCGAAATTAAAGTCGCGGGAAATTTTGAAACGCAAATTTCCCTCTGTAGATAAGCCCCTCAAAAAGGGCTTTGAAAAATATAAGTTCCGGGGCTAATTTTCGGAATTTTATGGTACTGAAATAGGCAATTTGGTCTTTAAAATGTTGGAAAAATAACCAAATGTAACTATCGAAATTCCCCAAATGACACTTTTAGCGACCTTACAGGCAAATGAACTCAAGATCTTTGAATAAAAGTTTGACGACTGAAACATGCATACATTTAACGATTACAACACAACCTTTCAGAAAATCTTGAACACGCCTTACGAGTTGACATTTATTCAAGTTTAGCAGTGCGTTATTGTTACAAGAAGCCCACATGTGCTTTCTTTTAATATACAATGAGGGAGGAATTTCATTCAACAAGGACAGGGAAAACAGTAATGAAGATAAGAGAAACATTTTTTGCTCACGTATATCTAGAAATACTGGAATATTTTTTAAGCTTCGTCACCACTTCTCTCCATCTCAACTCAGACAAATCTATTACAACTTATTCTGTCCCCATCTCTCCTATGCCATTATTGCTTGGAGCAGTGCCTGAAACGTGTAACTCGCGTTCAATGCTCGTGAATATTCACTTTTACCACATTTGGAAACCTCAGTGAAAGATTTCCATTTTCAACAAAATGGCTGCGACGCAATCACCATGCGGTGGTGTTAAGCCTAGAGTTCTGCATTTTAAGGTTAAAAATACACCGTTAAGAGACACAAAATGGAAAGAGAAAGTTCAAAAGAATGCTCAGTTTTCTTTTTGTGGAGGAAGGGAAGCTTTTCATCAAGAAATCGTCCATCGAGGAATTCAATCTTGTTTTCTTTATGGCGGAGCGCATGGTCTGTTTTGAAATGCAACTAAGGCAGCGAAGTTTTTCCTGAATTTTCAGGTACATTTTGCACTCTATGGCCAAGAAAATTACGTTTTTGAAAGGTAATTTATGTATTCTTAAATTTTTCATAGACGTTTTATACATTTTTCTCTTCAGCGCTAAAGAAAAATTACAATTTGAGATGGATTTTGTGTTGAATTTGCCATGCGCTAAGCCGATTGTGTACTTGGGTGTCGGATCCACGATCCAGATAGTGTTATGCGAATTGGTTTAAAGGATTAACTTTTTGGATTTTGAATAAAAATTTTCAAGAAACGGCTTTTCTGTCTATTGTTTTGAGTTTGTTCATTCATAAAATTAGCTAACTAATGAATTTTATTCGAAAATATGTTTTACTTTTTATTGTAGACTTTTAATATGAGAATTTTAAAAGCCTATTTGTAGTATAAGTTTTAATACTGCGCAGAGGGTCACCGAGGTATCGTTTTTTGAAGTGACAACTTCAAGAAGTCGCGCATCAGTCGTCAATGGGTTTCTTAATGTTAAGTTCGGTCCGGGTGGTCAGCCAAGTTCCTGCTTAGTATTTCGGTAAGTTTCCTGGTTTCAACCTTTGAAAGCTTACTCGGCTTTGGGGAGTTTTCCCCCTTTTGTCGGCCATTTTTTAAGCAGGCGCGGGAACGTGAAGTGAAATTACGTCAGGGTCGTTTACGAAGTTTGATTGGCTGGTTATCTTTTCCCCTCGTTCCAAATATGGTACTTTCGAAAATGAATACTCACGAGATTCGGACAAAGGGAACATATGAGAGTTACACGTTTCAACCCCTTATGAGTTTCTGGTCCAATATAAAAGTTCTTCAAATCAAACAAAACCACATTGTAAGGATACTATTTTTTTCTACTTTGTATGGGAAAAATACAGAAAATCTGTTAATCATATATATGAACTTCAAGCATTAAGATGTATCCGCAAATGGCATAAACAAGAGCTCTCATCAATCTTTAACAGTTGCTCCCATTATGCCAAAAACATCCACTGACAAAACACAAGATACACTTCAAAAGACAATCTATATATGACATGTTTTGGAACAAATACTGGCAAACAAGCGATATCTGCAACAGCAGTAGACCTCCGGCAGGAACTAACCCCCAACTTTAAACCCTTAAGCACTTCTATTTTTAACAAAAGGGTGAAACAATACTTGTTAATTAAGCAAAATTCTTCTTCTGACATCTAACACCAACTAGCCACCTCTTTCTTCGATTCTTGTGCGTGTATGCTCTATGCTTTATGCTATGCTCTCTTTTTATGTATTTTTTTTAGTAAGCCATTCTTGCCATACTTTAGCTTATGCTCATCTATTACATATTTTTTTTCATTTCTAATTTTTTTTTTGTCTTTTATGTATTTTCTGTTTGTGAATTAAGCTACATTTCAAATATATACATTAAATGTCTAGAGAGTAACTCGAAAACCTGGCGGTGCATTTAGGCTCTATGCATTTCCTTCATTAATACTTTTTTTTTGTTATCTTAAAAATTAACTAAAATACGTAAATATATATAATAAAAATATATACACAATGTAACTTAAAAAGATAAGAGAAATGCAAATGTTGTTATTAGAATTCCTTTGGGAGAGGTAATATATTGTATTGTATTCGATCATTACGATCGAATCACCTGCGCCATGTTGGCAGTAGAGCCAGTCATTTACGCGAGTTTAAGTTAACTAATACTAATTGCTACTCAGCTCATGTGTCCCAATTTGGAAACGCTATTAAATATAATTAATAATTAATTTAGACCATCTTAGCATTCAAACAGGCTCCGCAGATGAAGATCACGCTCCTAAAGGTAGAAGTACCGGAGAAAATGAGCTACACGCTTCAGATTTTGTTTGTTATCGCCCCTATGGTTTTTGCAATCGAGGAAAACGTCAAATCTGCTTATTCCATAGTCAAAGAGAATAAGCGTATAACTAACCAGACATTCAAAACAGTTGGTTCATCTAGTTTGATGTCCTGCAGCCAGGCGTGCTTAAGGCAGTCGTGGTGTACCTCTACTAATTATGACTTCCTTAAGAGGAGTAGTGAAGGAAACTGCGAGCAGAACAAGCACAAGTTCTCGTCAATAAATGATGACATCAAGCTCACTGATGAATCAGGCACCACTTTCACAATGTTTCTTAAGGTAAGAAAGCTCATAAACGTTTGGAAAAATTACCACCACTGCTGCACTGGATAAAGTTGAAAAATTGTTATGGACATAGAAGTTGTCATAGCAACGAAATGACGCTATTACTTTCTTACTTGCTGCCGTATTTCTCGGTACTGAGAACTCTTCTTTCAAAATCGTTCACAGGACCCTTTTCCTTCAATAGCCGCCTCGATGTTCGAGAACTTTAAGCGAAATCTGAAAAAGCTTTATTGAGATATTTTGGGATGAAGTTTTTATGGTTAGAAATGCGCTAAAAACGGGACAATCTTGACAACCTTATCTATAAAAAAGAAGGGCTTTTGAAATGCAATTTCACCTCATAGTAGTTTCAATCTTTTCAAAAACGATGTGTGAAAGATCATGGAGATAATTCTAGCCGATTGTTAGAAAGAAGGACTTGATTGGTTTGTACCGAGGCGCTTTTGTTAGCGGTATTGTAAACACTTTGGTCTACTTAAACAAATTAGCGAATAATTTTAACCTACTGGAGAGATTTTTTTTAAGAAATTGGAGATTCTCGAGATTAACCGGCCATCTTCTTATATGACCTTTGAGTTTCGCGATTATTGGTATATTGTAGAGAAGTAAAATAAGCTGTACAATTCGCGAATTTTTGCCAGAAATTATAAATAAATAATAATGAATAAATTAAAAATTTCTATGGCGCTCTTTCCAGTTGTGATCAACAAAGCTTTACAAAAATTTATTTAAAATTAAATACAATATTGAATAGAGAAAAATTAAAAAAACAAAATTTAAAGTGATTCGTTAAAAAGAAAGGTCTTGATTGATTTCTTAAAACTATTTCGTGTTTACAAGTGAGAGCCTCTCATTATTCAGTGTTACTGTCTCCAAGTTTCATTTTCACGTGAACAGCAGTAACTAACAATGCATTTGAAATACGCAGAAATGTTAGCTATTGTAGTCCACGAAATTGTGAAACTGTTGTTGATCACAGAGAGATATTGAGGAAATTAAAGGGACAGGTTCACGTTTCAGCTCATGCTCACTTGTCAAAATGCTGCTTTTCTGCCGGGACACGCTGTATCGTCTATGCAAGCTACATGATCATGTCATAATGTCAAAGAACCAATCTGCACACTCCCCTGGCAGTCACTTGCACTTGATCAACTTAAATATTTGCAAAATAGCTGTAAATTAATCAACCATGGAATAAAACCGGGTCAACAATAAATTCCACGTCGGTAGTGTTGGCATTATCCACTAATTTTTTCTGCGATTTTAGTACTCCTCCGTCCTACTTTAGGTTACTCTGAAATACACTTCTACTTTGAAATACACTCTGACATCGCTGAGATACATGTGAGTGGGATTATTAACCGACATGATTTAATAATAAATCGGAAAAAATTAATTTAATTAATGAGCATGCCCTTAACCGTGAACCTGTCCCTTTAAATCGTGAAAAACAAGAGCGATTATTACAAGAGAGAAGTGACTCCAGAGCTCATGAATTTACGGAAATACATCACTTAAAACCAACGCTTATAGCAAATTTGTGAGGTCAATCGAGGAGAGTCTTCTTTCCCGTATTAGGGAGCTTACGAATTGACGACTTTCGCTCGACGACGCCGTTGGGCCACGTCATAGTCCTGCGTCGCCGTCATCTAGAAATTTGAATTTACGATTTTAAGTAAAGACGACGATGTTGGTGCGCTTGCTGCAAATTTTCCCGCCGTTTCTGAAGTTTGTTTTTTATCACTTCATGATCATAAGCCGGGTTGTTCAAACCAAAATGCCTAACTTCAGAGAAACAAGAGCTTGTATTGCTTACGCTTTTCGAAACAACTTTTTAAAAGAACAAGAATTTGTACTTTTATACGATGCTCATAAGTCAAAAAACCCAGAGTTTCCGTACTGGAACTACGAAAGGTTCGATTTGGACGAGAAAACAAACGACGAATGCAAGGTTGAGTTTCGTTTCTACAGAGATGACATTTATAAACTTGCGGAACAGCTGCAGTTACCTGACGAGATAACCACTTACAATGGTTTAGTAGTACCTTCGGTACCTGCATTATGCATGTATCTTAAGCGCTATGCCCACCCTTGCCGATACGGAGATTTGGTTTACCATTTTGCCAGACCGGTTCCTGAGATTTCTATCATAAATAACCACATAATGGACTTGATTTATGAGCGCTGGCATCATCTGCTTACAAGGTATAATCAGGATTTGTTATCCCCTCCCAAGCTTCGCCAGTATGCTGATGCTACCCAACAGGCAGGAGCTGCCCTAGATAACTGCTGGGGATTCATAGATGGAACTGTACGTCCAGTTTGTAGGCCTAACGAAAACCAGCGATCCATCTACAATGGCCATAAACGTGTCCACTCCATTAAGTTTCAGGCTGTCGCTTTGCCTAATGGATTAGTGGGGAATTTATTTGGCCCAGTTGAGGGAAGACGCCATGATAGTTTCATGCTAGCTGCCTCCGGATTCTTGCAGGAACTGCAAAGGTTTTCCAACTGCCCCGTAACTGGCCTTCCCCTCTGCGTGTACGGTGACCCCACCTATCCGATACGTGCACACCTACAAAGGCCCTATAAAGGCGCAGTCCTGACCCCAGCTCAACAAGATTTTAACACCTCAATGAGCACAGTTCGCTCTTCCGTCGAGTGGATATTCGGGGATATTGTCAACTATTTTAAGTTCTTAGATTTTAAAAAGAATCTGAAAATCGGATTGAGTGCTGTAGGAAAGATGTATGTGACATGTGCGTTAATGCAGAATGCACGAAGCATTTTATACGGTTCTGTTACGTCAGAGTATTTTGGTGTTAATCCGCCAACTCTAGAGGAATACTTCATTTGATATAATGTGCTTAAGATACACTTGTGATACTCCAGTTATACAACATAAACACTCTAGTCGCTTGAAGGTTTAATTTGAAATGCAATAGAACTCAAGTTCAAAAAAGAATACATGTAAAGCCAATAGTAGTGTTATCACGCGTGCCAGAACATCTACGTGCAATAAAGTGATGAAAATCAACATCAAATGCTAAAGGTTGCTTGTTCATACTATAATATTACAAAACCAAAAACAACAACGAAAAAATAAGTTGCGTGTTTACAAAAAACTGAACAATAACTACTCCGATCATAACTACGGTCCCTTTTTTAAGAGTTCATTGACTGCTTGTGTTTGCGCTTGCTGGCTGTTAAGCATCATTTGCATCATATGCATAAGCTGCTGTTGCTTCTGTTGCTGTTGCTGCACCTGTAACTGTTGCTGGTCCCGCAGCTGAGTGAACAATGCTTGCTGGGTAGCAGCTGTAGCTTCGTCTTGCCTCCTTTTCATGTCTAGCTCATCTCGCCTTAACTGAGAGTCCCTCTCCGCTGCCTCCCTTAGATAGTCAAGGGTGTCACCACTTTTTTGGCGCTTTTTTCGTGGTTCATCTTTGCCATTTCTCTTCTTAGTCTGAGCTAGCCTCTCCATGGCTCTCTCCCTCATCTCCTCGCCTGCTGCTTTATCTTGACCTGCCTTGTTTCGATCCACATCAGTGCGGGATTCCTTGGTCTTCTCTTCCTCCTCTCTTCTCTCCATATAGTCTTCCATTATTTGATCTATTTCTCGGTATTCGGGGGAAATTCCCGAGCTCCTCTCGGCCTCTCTCTTCCTGGCCTTGGAATCCCTTTCCAGGATTTTCAAGCGGTCCCTCAAACCCTTTTGCGAAACGCAAAATTGGAGCTCTTTGATGTTATTCAGAATTTTACATATTTCGTCTAAACAGTTTCCCCGCTCTCTGGTGCCTGAACGGTACTTCCATAGTTCCCAACTAAGGAGTTCGCGACCAAATATGGTGTCATGTTTAACTGACCACTTCATTTTCGGCATTCTGTGAAAAAAATTATAACAATATATAAATATAATTTACTGAACAGTTAAATCATTAACTTACTAAGCTAACTGTTAAGGTAACGTTTCTACGCTAGCTATTTATCTATGAGAGCACACTCGCTGGTTGATTGTCTCACAAGCTTAAGAAAATAACACAATAGAAAATGAAAAACAACAAAATCAGTTCGCACAGCGAGCAGAAAAGCAAACACAGCTGTAAGCCAAGGAAAGTTTGCGTGTTTCTACAACACCAAGCTAGCTATAAGATCTCTCTTAACAAGAGAAAAGGAGTAAAAATAAACTTTTCATTGACTTTAAAATTGTTTTGAAAGCTGGCAGGGTAAGAAACTTTTTTTTTGTTCAACGAAGTATGTAAACTTACCACAGCCAACTCGGCTCTGTTTTTTACTGTTGATGAGACAACTCAAAAAAAAAAAGATACGCGACTTTTCGGTCCTTTCAAATTTAATGAGCACCAGAAAATGTCTTATACTTTAGTGCAGTGTGATTAAAAAGAAAGATGTCCATACAGCAATCAACTTTTCATTCATACCTTTTCGTGCCTTCGCCAGCGCTTTCATGAGTTGCCATGGCTGTAGAAGGTAGAATTGAATGAAAACAGACCAAAAAAGTCAAAGACATTCGTAAAGAACATGTTACTAATATAATACTTTGATTTTTCCGGCAAAAACACGTGAATTATCGCTAGAAAACTTTGAAAACTAACCTCACGTCCTGCTTTCTTTAAGACGCCGGCAAATCGCTCTTACCAACGTCGTTGACTTTTGCTCGACGCCGGCAAGTGCCAAGACAGGCATGCGCAGTAGGTATGTCACGCGATCCAACGGCGTCGTCGTGCGAAAGTCGTCGATTCGTAAGCTCCCTATTTATGGCGATAAGAGAACTTATCAGGGTTAGAAAGCGGCGTTTACGGCAGCGTTCGGCCACACCCCAATATAAATTACCTAAATGATCAATTAAGCGCTGCTACTTGAATAGGCACCGCCCCTTTACAATAAGTTAGTAAGCGCTTCTCTCGAATAAGCGCCGCGGCGCTAATTTGGATATTTACGAATTAACGCCCCACCTTCGTTACGACGCTTGATATAAAGAGATCAAAACCATATTGCTTGAGAAATAAGACCTTGACCAACTCGTGAGTTCTGAAGTTTTAATGTAGGGAAACTCTTGAAACCGGATTCATATAACAGTTCGACGTGTCTCTCCATATTCCCCTCAGTGTTTTACCCGTAGTTAAAATAAGCGCTGCTCTCGAATAAGCGCCGCTCTTGTACATGAAATGAAATAAGAGCCGCGGGGCTTAATCGATCATTTACGGTAATAATAGTAATAACTAAAAATTTATAACGCGCCTTTTCCATGCAAATATGATCAAAAGCGCGTAACAACTGATGCTTTAAATGTAAAAAAAAAAGAAAAGAAAAGCTCAAATGTATCCAAATGTTTAGCTCCATTACTTGCTTATTTCCTCGGTTGTGAAGCAAATACCCGAGTTGATAAAACCTTTCTATTTTGAATAAAACGAGGAGGGAAATTTTTAAATAAACGTTAAAGCAAACATTCTATTAAAGGTTAATCTCATTATCAGGCCTTCCCAACGCAGGGATTAGGGGAGAGGCCAAACAAATAGTCATAGACTATAAGAGAATATTAACCATTGCCGGAAGAGAGTTTATGCTGAGGGGAGCTTATTTAAATACAGATTTCATATACTGTACTTCAACTCGTAATATCTTTACTCTTTAAATACCTCTCAATTCTGAAAAGGTACTAATACCCCGGCTTTCGGGCAGAGTCTGACCCCGTATAGCCCATTGAGATAGAAGGTTTTTTTTTCTGTTTCTGTGTGAAGATCAGTCAGTTTCCATCTTTAGGTTGAACCCTTGATCGGCAATGGAAAACACATTACATTAAAACACTTTAAGTCACATTAAAATACGTGCTACTTTCCATAAGAATGACATACTTAAGCTATGTAAACAATCTGTGGGATGTAGAAGTTTAAAAAAGGAAATAAGAAATTAACTGACAATATATGATTCATTCATATATTAACTATTATTCCATGGGTGCGCGTTGGATATGAGACGGTAGATAGCCAACTCGACGCTACGCGCCTCGTTGGCCATATTCATATCCAACAAGCACGAGTGGAATAATTGTTTTATTAAAAACGCCCTCAAAATCTCGATAAATCTCCCCGACTTTATTTTGTTAGAACAAACCGGAAGAGACAAGGGACTTCAGCATTTCACATGTCACACGTCTATCAAAACTGTCAACGCGCGAACGGACTGAATGATAGAAAAATCAGAACATTATGAAGATGAACACTTTTAAAAATTCATCGGGATTCTAGGATTTTACACAGCAGGGCAGCTAAAAAACTCGCAGATGATGAGAGAACAAAACTAATTTTGAAGTGCAGCCGTCGACTTACTGTGAATTTGGATTCTTGGTGCAGTTACAAAAGTAAGAACAATGAAGGAAAACTATTCCCTCGGTCGCCCAGTCATGTCTTATACCGACGCCTGGATTGCTGTAGTGAATGGCCGCATAGCCTGTATTTGTAGCTAGTTGCTTGTGATTTATATTCTTATTTCGGATGAACAGGCTGCAGCTATCTATCGGCGAGTGGCTTCGCGATCATGAAGAAACATATACTTGTCTTCTTTTGTAGCTGGTCGACGTATTTTAGTTTCATGTATTTTCATGTGTTTCTCGATAAACTTTCAAACAAACTCTTGTGGCTTTTTTTTCCCCGATGAAATTGTATTTTCTAGTATTCTACGAATGAAAACGATCTTCTTCGGGCGCCATTCTATCCTTCGCGAAAAAAAATCTCAGCTAGCTCTTCCAATTTTCAACTGACACGTACACTGACCATATATGGAGAGCATGGTATAATGGCTCATATACCATGATGGCTAAGACAATCAAAACGCTAGAATTGCATTATCCAATGATTCAGTTTTTTTAAAAATATATTTATGAACTATATATATCTTAGTATATTTGTGCTGATACTTTAAAAATTTTTCAGGGCTGCCTTATGACCGGATGCCTTAATGGAGGCTCGTGTTCTTTTAATGAAGAGAAGGACAGTTTTTCCTGCTCTTGCAAACTGCCATGGAGTGGAGAAAATTGCGAACGGGGTAGGTCTTGTAAATAGTTCCGAGACGATTTTATACTAAAAGAAGTGCGGTCCAAAACTAATAATTTACCGTTGAAAGGAAAATGGCATTTGCCATGTGCATTGTGTTTCACAAAAAAATATACACAAAATTTTTAGCCAAGCCTAAACCGGTCTAAACTCTAAAACCATAGTTCCCGTGAAAGCCTAAATGTTCACTTCAAACCCAAAAAATTTAAGCCCTTGAAAACAACATTAATATTGAGTCTATAGACCTTGTCACAGTTTTCGACGCCATCTTGACGAGTAGGCAAACGCGTGAGAAATTACAGTGTGTTTGTATGAGAATCTAATTTCGAATAATTTCTGTAGAACAGCTGTTCTGAAAAAAATATGATTTGTAAACTAAAACTTCACTCCCAAGGATTCTACTGAAAAAAATTGAGGGCATTCCATGCATTAGAAGACCAAGAACCACTTTTTAAATAGCCTATACATTTGTCTGTTGGAAAGTAGCGGGAAAATTACAGACAAACATATGGAAAATCTAAAGCAAGCCTCTGGAGAAATTTAAGCACAGGTACGCCTCCAAAATGTTTTAGAACAATCCTTTGCTTTGTAGCTTTAGTTTACAATTGATATTTTTTTCAGAACAGCCGTTTTAAGCAAATTATTCGACATTAGATTCTCATACAAACACTATAATTTCTCACACGTTTGCCTACTCGTCAAGATGGCGTCGTAAACCCTGACAAGGTCTATAGAACTTTAACTCAACCCTGTTTAAACTCGTGGGTGGAAACAAAGTGGCCCTGACTTTTATGATTCATAACTTTGAAAAAAACAAAAACAAAACAAAACAACAATGTGCATCCCAGAACAGTAGACGGAATAGATACACCTTGTTTCCCTTGATGTAATCTTTTTACCCTGCGAATCTTCGCATCTGTGCATTCAATTGAAATCCATGGATTCCTCTATCGCAGCAAATCGATTTTTCCAAGGCCTTCAAGATCGCTAAATTAATAATAATAATAGTAATAATGATAATAATAATTATTGTTATTTTGTTGTTATTAGTATTATTAAATTTTGTATGCCCCTACCCAGTCCTGCCCTAGGCGCTTTACACAAGGCTATGAAAAAAAATCGAAACTTAATAATCATTAAGGTAATTCCCTTGTTTTGCACTGCGCACCCTCTACTGCGCATAAGATTCCGACATCCAAGATGGCGGCGGTTCTTCCCACTAGCACGAAAAAAACAAACAAGGGCCGCTTTTGCAGAGCTAAAGCTTTTATTCGCAATAATAATGTCGCAGATCGGCTAACAGCTTCCTGGTTTGCTATCGAAAAACAAGAAAATGAAAGAAATGTGCGTGATCCCGAAGTCTGCAGTGGTTTTTCACTTCGCGGCCGTCGAGTAGTTGAATGATTAAAATGTCCTGGCTGAGGCTTTGGATTATGGGGGCTATGAAGCCTGTGGGACAGCTCTACGGCTCTCCAACTGCATTAACGAGCCAGTATCTGGCCTGTGATCGCTACTGTACATATGTTGTTCAAACTTCGAAAGTGGAGAGACGAACATTTGACCCACCGTAGCACCAGAACCACGCAAGGGAGACCAGTCTTTGATGCAAACACGAAGTTTGCTGCTGAATTCACATTTTGCTGTGTATAGAAACCAAACAAGCGAGCATATGAAGAATAGGAATAAATAGTCTTTTCTTCAAGTTTCTTTGTCAAGCATTATTGTGCAAACGAAGTCGAACCCAACTCACTGGAATTAAACAGAACGCCGGCGCTACAAAATAGTCCAAAATAAAGATTCATAACTCCAAAATCTCATCAATCTTGACTTACCTCATTCCTTGGTATTTAATGTACTCTTTTCAAGTTTGAATTTCTGTGTTGGCGATATCAAACACATAAAAACAACCGAAAACAAGCTTGATCTCGAGTGCATACTTTGAACACGATGGGCGTTATTTTTGTTTCTCACCCCAGTCCCCGCCGCGCAAATTATCTATCCTGACTGCGATCTCAAAACCATGTCCACCTTTCACAGCAGTTTGTGAGGAAACAAGCACGGTGACCTCCGATCTTTTTCCTAGGTATTTGCTAAGAACAGTCTAATAAAGAACATATTCGAAGAAGAAAAAAAGTTTGATAGTACAACATGATTTTTTTGGCGAAAATAGTTTCGTATTTGGTGCATTTGGGTCAAGGCGAGGACTTCAAGCTAATCACGGAACTGTCCGAAAAAGTGCAATATCCCCACAACCAGGCAATCAAAAACGAATTAAATGAAGCAATACTGCTTATTTGAATAAAAGAAGCTTTATGTTCAAGATAAAATTTTTTGTGTTTCAAGTAACAAAGACTTAATTCTGTAAGAAGGGGATTCCAATTTTTAACGCGCAACCAGTAAAAATACCCCAGTTTAAGAGCCTGCTGACGCGTAAACAAGCACGGTGAGCCCAACTTTTTATTGCATTTTTTTAATGTTCATATCATGAATGATAATTATGCCAAGTTTCAAAAAAGTTTGATAGTAGAACAATTTCAAGGGAATTACCTTAAACATTCCAAGCAAATGGTCGTTGAGGATAACAGTCACAGTTATTATTAACGGATAGTGTATCTCCTCAGTCTACATTGTAGTATCCGTAAAATACTTACCCATCCTTTCAGCTTTTTAGATGGTCAAAACCTGTTCGTTTGACAGTTAAAAATTCTCATGCGGAGTACCGGACATATTGAATGATTTTAAAAGCACTTGCATTTTGTAAAAATTAAAAAATAATTGGGAACCGTCTTTCTGCAGTTGCGTTATCATGCAGCGATTTAAAGAAGAGAGACCCTACAGCGGCAAGTGGAAACCACTACATTGATCCAGATGGCGAGGGAGATCTGGTGCCATTTTCAGTGTACTGTGACATGACTTACAAGAATGGAGTTGGCGTGACAGTCATCAGTCACGACAGTGAGAACAGGACATATGTGCGTGGATATGAAGCTTCAGGCAGCTACTCACGGGACATTCACTACTCCGGAGTTAGTCTTTCTCAGCTGGCCAGTCTCACCAGAGTCTCCTCAAGCTGTGAGCAGTTTATAAAGTACGAGTGTTATCATTCAAAGCTGTTCAAAGGCGGACAAGGTTGGTGGGTGTCACATGATTCTTTTAAGATGGGGTACTGGGGCGGAGCATCACCTGGCAGTGGTAAGTGCGCGTGCGGGATGACCAACTCATGTGCAGACTCCAGTTATGGCTGTAACTGTGATAAGAATGACAAAGTATTGCGTGAAGACAGCGGCCTCCTAACTGACAAGACAAAGCTTCCAGTAAAACAGCTCAGGTTTGGAGATACCGGCCATAGCGGATTTGGCGAATATGGGTACCACACTTTGGGAAAATTAAAGTGTTATGGTGTAGCATAATGACATTGGTGTCACTTTTTGTTGTTTAGAGGAACGGAAAAGAAAGTTTGAGAATCAACTCAATAAAACCTTTGCAAGTGTAATTTAGAAGTGTAGCTATTGCCGTTTAGACTTAAACTAGAAATACGTTTATAGCAACACCTAGCCCTGAGTAAATCGCAGTGTCGCTGATTACAAAGATATGGGGCAGGTTAATGTAAATTACGATGCAACGCACTCGCCTAGCTAAGCCCGCAAAAACAAAACTGAGAATGACTCTAGACTGCTCCATCTTAGCGAAGGAAATCGCTATGGTTAGTTGAATTTTTGTCGAGGGAAGGAGGCAGGCATTGCTTTATTCTTGCAAGTGACAAAAATAAGGAAGATCAGACGATGATTGCCCCAAACTGAGCAACGAACCCAATGAAACATAGAAACAAACAAAAACGGATCGAAATTCTCCAATTAAAAACCATGACCTTTTGAACTCGTTCAAGTGCATATCTGTTTCCTAGGAGGGTCCAATAAGACGACTGACGGAACAGAAAAACCCCAATTCCTTCGAATAAAATTCTTTACTGCTGGCTGGGTGACGTAGTCCTGAATAGGACTGTTGCTGTCAGTGACTGACGTTTCGACAACCTGTGCGGTAGTCAAGTCAACGGCATCAAGTTAGTTGACGGTATTAAACTCTGGTTATTGACCTGATTGGTAACTAAGTTGTTTTTGACATGACTGCAAAACTCAAGAAAATGGCGGAAGGGTTCGGGTTATGTGGAGACAGAATAGACAAATTAACGACTAAATATGAACGTAACGAATGCAAGAATACACCAAAAATACTCGATAGATGTTATATGATTTATAGTCGGGTACACAGGAAAGCAATTGCGACACCCACGGGCATTTTTGTCTGATTTTTGGCAACATGGCTATTCTTACTAACTCGAGTACGCTGATTGCGAACACCATTGTTGCCAAGCTCAATTCTTGTGTTAAGGTAGAGTTTTGGAGCATTTCATTATGACGTCATTTTCCAAATAAGGAGTTTTCTTAACTTTCATAAATATAAATTCAATAGATCTAGAAATTGCTTGACAGGGTGCTAATTATATTGTCTTTCATCGAACTTCGAGGTGCCAAGTGACAGTTGACCACATACTTTGATATAAAACTGACATAGCTATGGGTAAAATTGTGATATTTCTTGTGATTCAAGTTAGTTCAAATCGTTGAGGATACCCGGATTTCTTAAAATGTAGATGCATGGCAGCATCTAAAAACAAAAGGAGCTGCAGTGTTTTTTTTTTAGTTCGGACGCGACCAGAGTTGTGAAAATCTGTTTCAAGCTGCAAAGGCAAGGAAAAGTGTTTGTGATGAACACTGAATATGGAGGCAGTTAAACGCGTAACAGATAGATAAAACCACTCGTGATGGAATCATTTCTGATTCATGCTGTCGACAATCGCACTGGAATTGTTATTTAGACTTAATAAACAACGTGAAAATTGAGAAAAGGTCAGCTTAAACAACCCGCCATCCAAACGCAGGAAACTGAAGGGCATGTTTTGACAACGAGGCGACCTCCATCTCATAAAGAGGGCAACACGCAAGAAGTAGTAGGAGAAGTGTCGCACCTGTAGAGTGCATTTTGCTATCAATCAAAATCCCGGGAAGTACTCATATCAGTTACGGCATTCAATGGTTAGTAGGAATTCAATTCTTGCAATGGACAATACAATGAGATTCTACCTTGCTGAGGCCAGCGACCTCATTGCTGCACAAAGGAAAGTGTCACAAGAAGTGCCTGAGCGCTTAAAAGTACCACAATAGCAAAAACAAGGAATCTTAAAGGACAGACATCGCGATGTTCTTTATCTGTTCTGAGTTCCACTATGCTGCAAAGCGTAACCAAATATTCCAGCTATCTGACGTATGGTTGAGGTATAACAAGCAAGCCCAAGAAACCAATATACAAATATCGCAGTCGTTTATCAGCAGGGCAACATCATTTAAAGAGAATCTCAAAAAAACGGGAGCATGTTCGAATTCGTTCAGCCGCTGACGCGGGACGTTTAAGAGAGAGAGAACCATTACTTACTTTGCGTAAATATTGCCATGAGATCATTGCAGACAGTTTCTACCAGAGTAATGGCACCACTAATTATGACGAAATGCTCACAATGCCTCACAATGAGCCAACTTTGTTGTCGTCAATTCATGTCGTGTTAAAACGTAGAAGGATACCCCAGTGCCCCAGGGATTTGACGTTTCCGAAGAGGCAGCGATAGCTCTGTGCCAGACAGCTTGTACACGAACATGTTTTTAAACTTTCTTTTCGGGGATCAGAAGCTTCAAGACATCATTTATAGTAATTGCAACGCACAAAACCATCACACTAATGACTACTGTCTTACCCATCGCACAAGGTGTTGCGTACGCTGCCGGTGATGGAGCAGGTGTTACTGGGCACTACCCTTTCTGACGCGATGCGTTCAAGGCCGCTAGTAGATCTGTTACACAAGGCGGGGCATATAAAGCTACGGGCAAATCCTCAAGTTGGACACCTTACTAGCGCAATAAATTAGAAAAATGGCACCATTATCGTACCTAATTTAAACCTAGGCAATTTCACGAAGTTCACAGCTGATAACATTGACAAAAACGATTTGTCACCGGATGGAAAGAACACACCTTCAGCGCATCACAGGCAGCTGTTTGACAAAGAGACCCAAGTAAAACAAAGCGTTTGGTAAGCTTGAGGCCTGCCGACAAAACTGACCACCCTTGTAATTCCCGGCCCGAAGCATTACGCAGCAACCACAGTTAGCTGATATTATGTAAGGCAAAAGTGTCATGGTATTTACAGAACCTGTTGAACTGAAGTGCTATACTGTTTTACGCTACGGTTTGGCGTCAGGTACACATTCCGAAACCAGTGCTTTTGAACCCAGAGGAGA
>OZ037775.1:15117782-15132782 GCA_964035525.1 Porites cylindrica | reverse complement strand
TTACCACGGGATGTTCGTGGGAAGGCCACGAATAAACTACATTTTTTGGAAAAAAAAGAAAAAGGAAAAACCCGGCTGATATTATGCTCAATAAGGCTTGCGTGGATTCTTTTTGTCTTTCACCTTGCATGAAATTGTAGTGCCGCCAAAAAATTCTGACTCGGACTTCAGTTTTGCGGTGGAAATGTTATTAACAATATTTCTCCTTGCTCTGTATAGGAGCAAGGCGTCCTTAGGAATTCAGCAAAGATTGAAGACCTGGGGGTTCTCAACAAAGTTCTATACAGGGAGGCTCCGCCCCGAGGTCCAACCCCTTACCCTTTTATATACCATTTTTGACAGAAAAGGTCCCCCTTCGGTATACCTTCTATAGGCAATGGTACCTCTTTCACATGCCTAGTTTAGAACTTTGCATCCCTTTCAACTGCTGTAAATGCACTGTCTTTAAATATGAATACATCACAAAACCAGACCTTTACTAAGGTCTTTTCACAGCCATCTAATGCATCTGTAAGCCCTTTTTGGGTTTTTCAACCAACTTCAACAAGTGAAATCCCAACCTTCTCATATACTTGAAGCCTGACAATGGTACCCCTTTCGGGTGGAGCCTCCTAGTATAGGCCATTTTAAAGAGTACCCCCCGAGATTCAAGACCGCTTTGAATTTTGGTCAACAATATGTCCAATATGTCCAATATAATTAAGAAGAATTGAAATGAGCTTAACTAAACAAATCGTTAGCATTTCAGAATTGTTTCATGCTCCCTAAATTGACATTAAGAATTAAGCTTGTAGGTTACTTGAGGAACGACTGGTGCAGTGGTCATGTAAGAAATATCTGCTTCGCAAGCAAAGCATAATAGTGCCCAGTCTCCTTTTGCACAAATTGCTTATGTTCCTCAATCCCTTGTGCCGGGCACATTTGTACTTGGCAAAACCCGCGTCCCCTTACAGGACCATAGTCATACACTAGATACCAAGCATGAAACGATGAGGAGCGTAAACCGTATTGTGTGACTGGCCCCCTGCGTCAAATAATCCCGCGAAGTTAGAACAAAAAAATGCAAAATATATGTGCGACTAAATAAGCGACTAAGTCTCCTACCTTGCATGACACGCAACACGAAAGTGCCGCCAAAAATCTGACTCAGACTTCAGTTTCGTCGATTCCAGTGGTAATTCAATTTCCCCTTGTAGACTTGTTCTCTGCAGGAGAAAGGTCTTCATACAAATTCAGGAAGACAAGTCGGCTTTGAAACTCTTCGATCAGCAAGCTGTCCAACCGAACAGATCAAGTGGCACTTACCGTCTAAACCTACATAAGATTGGGTACACCGTTTTTCTGATTTTATGCTTAATAAAACTTACACGAATTCATGAAGATTCTAATATTTACACAGAGGAAAGAAGAATTATAAAATCAGTGCAACGCTTGTGACGTGACACATTGCGTGACTATGATACATTACCTTGAAGACAGTGTGTTGGACATGTAAGAGAATCCAACAGAGAGAAAAATTGATAACATTTTTATTGAGAGGAAGGATGATATTTTCCTATCATGTTTCTGAAATATTCACCTAACAAAACTCCAATTTTCAAGGAGAAAATTGTCCCAAAAACCACAATTTTTGGCAAGAAGTCAAACAAATGCCACAGTGAGTAGTTTCATCTGAAGTACTAACTACACACAAAGTATGAAGGTTTTGTTTGACCATTTCCAATTTTGCTCAATCCTTAGCGACATTCGTTCTTAAAAGCTATGCAGTTTTTAAAATTAGAAATAAAGAGGCAAACGACATAGTTTCCGCAAAGTCTTAACATACAATTTACGTAGCTATTGGGAAGAGATTTTACTTTGGACCTAGCAGTCATCTTTATAGACATTTGAATGCAGTGAAACCTATTTAATACGGACACCAAAGGGACAGAACCAAGTGTCCGCTTTACAGAGGTGTCCGTATTATAGAGGTAGGGAACGTCTGATTTTTGGCATTTCTTGGACCAAACGAACTGTCCGTAAGGAGAGGTTAGACTGTAGACCAATCATAGAAAATAAATAGCCTTCACATAGCCCTGAGAGAGAGTTTACATAGTAAAATGGAACGGGGAACAGTTGACTAAATATAACTTTTGAACAGGGTTTGCTTAGATTTTAGATAGCCTAGGAATGGAGAAAACATGATAAAAATAGTCTGTATATAAAGTTCACATATATTTTGCATAGCATTAAAATAGGGAAAACACAGATTAAATAGTCTTTGCATAGGTTTGAAATAGGATATTAATAGCATTCTGGTAAGTAACATCATATAACTTTACATAGCCTATGATTAGAGTTTAAATAGAATTTACATAGTGTTGTCATGATTCAAAATTATCAAAAGAATAAAAAAAAATTATATACACAGTGAAAACGTATGGTAAAGGATAGCTATTCACGGCATGGCGCCAGATTATCTTTGCAAATTAATGAGCCGAAGAAAATCAACTGAATATTTCGTCAGATCCAGCAAAAAAGTTACGTTTGAGGTTCCAAGCGGCAAGATACTCCCAACACTTGGTGGTAGAGCATTCTGTTATGCGGCCCCAAAGCTCTGGAACAACCTACCTAGCGAAATATCCAGCCTTGACTCTCTGTCAAATTTTAAATGCCATTGAAAACATATCTTTTTAAACAAGCTTTTAATTTGTAGTAGTGTATTTGTTTCGTTTATTTTATTATTTATCACTTATTGTTATTTTATTTCATTTTTAAATCTTTCTACTTGCTTGTAAATTTTATTCATTTTTAGTCGTTCTTTTTAACTTATTGTAAAGCGCATTTGATCATGTCCCATGGAAAGTTGCGCTATATAAGTTTTAATCATTATTAGAAAATTTATAGAATATAAATTACAGTTAATGATAATGATAATTAGAGTCAAGCTAACAGTAAAAAATAATGTATTTGTAAATGCTAGTGTTCCCGCAACCAAAAAATATCTACCGAAACCAAAGTAGGAACAATTCTTGACTGTATTAGTTTCCAAATAAGCTTTACAATCGTATACAGGCGACCATCCAAAATTGTACGAGCGACCAAACCTAAAGACAAAACCATGTACTCACATCCGGGTTTTTACACTTAATCATTTCATTTAAGCGTCACTAAAATCTCTCATATGAAAATTAAATAAACAGTGTCACGTCCATTTCCGGCTGTAACAGCTAGCAATACAAGGGTACAAAGGTCATTTAGCCTACATGGCTTCACGTGCAGTCAATTATATTGTCCAATAACAGCGTTGATTTTTCTCCCTGTCAATCAAAGTATGATTGTCCGTTTGCTTCGGTTTATTGATTCATTCAGTTCTTCAGCTTTGACAAGAATCACAGTTTCCAAGCTAGTTTGCACTGTTTGCTACAAGAGTTACAGTATTTCTTTCGTTAATATCTCAACATCCTGTCTGAGTTCAGTACAGTTTTACCTGCCATCATGCCATCGTCGTGGAAAAGAGGCAACCAGCAACTTAATAGTGAGCATCCAGTACCACGAGGTCGACCACCGAAGCGCTGCGCCGGAACCAGTCAAAACCCAAATCAACGCCAGAATCATCTTGTTCTTTCACACGAAGTGTCTAGTATAGATAACAACCCACACAGCGCTGGTAACTTGCAGCTCTTCTCTGCGGATCAACTGGAAACGCTGAGAACCATGATAGAAGACAAGGTTTCCGAGTCAAGCCGCGATATCGCCACTGAAGCAGCTCGTGCCGCCGTGACTGCTCTACGGAACCAAAACTCTGTAGCTGTCGGCACAACTCCACAAAGAGATACAAATCCAAAAGGAGCTACCGATCCACCAAGGCATACAACTTCACCAGGCGATCCAAATCCACTTTGTGACAACACTGAGTCACCACAACTGCCAGCAATTTCCGTCCCAAACCAGGACATCCCTGCGTCGTACGTGAAAGATATCCAAAGTGGTGAGTTTTTTAATCTGTCAAAATTGTTACCAAAAAACCTCAGCAGGTATGACGAGGATGATAATTTAACATTGACTCTCGACAACTCAGCTATTAAGGTTACCAAGAAGAGAAAAAGCAGCCCGTCTCAAATAACAGAAATTGAAGAACGGACGACGGCGTTCACTACGTACACGAGTGTATTCACTTACAAATACCCCTTAAGGGCCCAAGAGTTTTTGCAATACTTGAGTTTAATCAGATACGCAGCTAGAGTCCATAAGGGACTAGGGTGGGCTATTTACGACCACAAATTTCGCCAGAAGGCCAGTCTTGACAAGTCTCTTGTGTGGTCGCAGATAGATCAGCATTTGTGGCTGACTTTTTTTACAGTGTCACCTTTGGCACTAAAAGAGGAGTATCCTCTTTTCAATAGTGTACCCCAAACAATGCCTAAAAGGGGGGCGTCCGAGGCATTTGCCACCAATATAACAGAGTTGGTGTCTGTAGTAGGGACCAGTGCGAGTACCAACACATCTGTAATAGATGTAAGGGCCAACACCCAGGGCGGGACTGCAGTAGGGACCGCAACAAAGGAGGCTATGTCTGAGATCAGGACAAGAGAACCTATGCTAGGGCTGGTGAGGAGGTCCACCATCCCTCCAAATCTAGTAGTTCCTCAGGCCACCACAAACTATGAGTTTGCTGGGTCACTCCCCACTCCTATTAATGTAAATAGACTTGAGATTGTTTTAGCTGATCACCCCGACAGGGTTTTTGTTTCCAAATTATTGCAAACCTTTAGACTGGGAGCTAATATAGGTTTTTTTGGGCGATGTTCCCCAAGATTTTCAAGTAACCTGCCTACTGCTTTGGCCCAACCTGACATTGTGAAGGCCAATTTAGATAAGGAAGTATCTCTGGGTCGGGTAGCAGGCCCCTTTTCAACACTACCATTTCCCAACTTTCAAGTCTCAACTATGGGATTAGTACCCAAAAGGTACTCGGATAAGTTTCGCACTATTTTTCACCTCTCATTCCCAATGTCAGGTGTCACTAGCATAAACTATTCAATTTCAAAGAAAGATTTTAGCTGAATTATATCACCAATGACACAGCTATCGAAGGAATCTTAGAAAATGGTCGTGGTTGCTTCCTTGCTAAGACTGATGTGGATTCTGCCCTTCGTCTGATACCCCTAAGGCCTTGTGACTATCAGCTCTTTGGCATGCAATGGGAAGGGAAATTCTACTGTGATAAGGTTCTCCCCTTTGGTCTAACGAGTGCACCTTTTCTGTTTAATCAGCTCTCAGAAGCAGTTGAGTGGCTTCTTCTCAATCACTGTGGCATCTCTTTTGTTTGCCACATTTTAGATGATTTTCTTGTTATTGAACCCCCATCGCCTATTGCACCCCACAACTTAGCTTGTCAACACAGCTTATCTAGCATGTTGCTTTCTTTTAATCTGGGAATTCCCACCGCACCCCATGAGACACAGGGTCATTCTACAACCCTTGAATTCATGGGGATTGTTCTTGATTCTGACGGCATGGAGGCACGCCTTCCTCCTGATAAGGTCCAACGCCTCACTTCCTGTTTCACTGAATTTAAAGGCAGCAGGTCCTGCACACTCAAGGAACTACAGTCTCTTATGGCTCTGTGAATTTTGCTTGCAAGGTTATTCCCCCCGGGCCGGCCATTCCTGCAAAGTATGATCCAGCTCACTAGGAACGTCTCTTAACCTCACCATTGTATTAAGTTGAGCAAGGGTTTCGTTAAAGATCTTAGGATGTGGGAGGATTTTATATGCAATTGGAATAGGGCAGGGTTTTTTATGCAATCTCATTGGGTCACTTCAGATGTCTTGTCTCTGTACGCAGATGCCTCTGGTTCTCTGGGATTTGGGGACATTTTTCAAACCCACTGGTTTCAGGGCTCATGGGAACCCCATCAAAAACTAGGTCAGCCAGGATCTCGATTGCATGGCAAGAATTGTTTGCCTTTGTTGTTGCTTGTCATCTATTGGCCAATTTTTTCTCAAACAAGCACATTCAGTTTTTCTGTGACAATGAATCAGTTGTCAGTATTGTTAACCCAAAGAGGTCCCGTATCCCAAGGGTCATGGATCTTGTTCGTCATTTGACCCTTCTAACTCTAGGGTCCAATTTTTGTATTAGAGCTGAGCACATAGAGGGTAAGAGGAATGACATAGCTGACTCCCTCTCTCGCTTTCAGATGGATCGGTTCAGGGAGCTAGCACCCCATGCCATCCGAGATCCATGTCTGGTCCCACCCGAACTCCTGAAGATCTAATGGCAGACATCCAGCGCTATCTTAGTTTGTCCGTTGGCTGTGGTTTCACGATTCTTTAATACTGTGCTGTTGTACTTCCCTTGAAATTCTTTCTCTAGTGCTTCCAGTACGCTTTTTTTATCCTTGATGAGCTCCAATCGCCTGAAACAGCTTTTACAAACCCGCCTTTGATCTTCTTTTACCAATGGAAATTGTACTGTTGTCTGGAGTATTGCGTTCAAGGCACACAACAGTTCAGGACGCGACAAGGCGTAAAAGTTTTCATTCCTTAGAATAATTCCGCAAACTAGGCAATACTTCGAGGAACTAGGTGTAGATCCTTTTTTACCGGTGTTCTAGGGGAAAAATTGGGGTTGAGCAGCCGCTTTGGGGAGCCCGCCGGCGTTGTACAACTCACGATTTTCGGTCAACTCCACCTGAACCTGGGCCGGCCATGCACAAGTCATAATTTTCCCGCGAATCAAGAGGAAGTGACGTCATTTGAGGTTTGACGTAGGCGTTATGTGCACGTGCATGCTCGATGGAAAACCAACGGTTGCTCGCAGTGGTTTCTCTCCCGTAGCGTCCGGCCTGGAGAAACCACTGCTCGCAGGGTACTAATTCTACAAAGCAAATCTACAGTACAGGGGGAAAAAGTTTTATCGAGTTCCTCTCCCTCTATAGGCCTTTGCATGCTCAGTCTCTACCAACAGACGAGGACACTTTGATACAGTATGTTGCTTACCTTGCTAAATCGGTCAAACATTCCACTATCAAGGGATAATTGGCAGCAGTCCGTCATTTTCACATCCGCCATGGCTACCAGCTTAACCTTAGGAAGTTCTTTCGCTTGCACCTTGTCTGCCGTGGCATTAAGAGATCTCAAGGTAGCACAATCAGAACTCGTTTGCCAATTACAGTACCCCCACCTCAAATTTTTCTACTCCCTTCTAGCAATCAGGTACACCGCAAATTATGACTCTAATGATCTGGGCTGCTATGACGTTAGCTTTCTTTGGTTTCGTTCGGTTAGGTGAACTGACATGTAACTCCCAATTTAACTCATCTTACACCTCTTGATATTATCTTTCACCCATCTTAGTCCAACCCCTCTCATCTTTTAGTCAAAGTCAAGGTTTCTAAAACTGATCCCTTCAGGATGAGGCATACCCTTTTAATAGGACAAACTAATCAGAGTATCTGCCCTGTAAATGTAATGAAGCATTATTTTACCAGGAGGGGAACTACACCTGGACCTCTTTTTATTTTTGCTTCGGGACGTCCATTGACTAAGGATGCATTAACTGCTGAGACTAGGCAACTTCTCTCTCATTTGGGTTGTCAAGCATCAGATTATGCCTTTCATAGCTATAGAATTGGTGCAGCAACAGCTGCCAATATAGGAAAGCAAACAATATAGGAAAGCAAACAACAGCGGCTATGGCGACCGAATTGTGGCAACAGCTCCCTACCCATATAAAAGACCTTTCAACTTATAACTTTCCTGAAACATTTAACGAATACTTGTTGGCCGAACAATTAACTTACTGAAATTATTTTATTTTAATCATATCGTCATGTACTATGATGACTGTTTTCTCTTCTTTTTTTTGCCCTCTATGTGCTTTCTTCTTTTTTTTATGGTGTGTGTATGTCTTAAGATGTTTTGCATGTCTAGTTATTGTGATGTCCTGTACATTCGACACTACTTTCAAAGAACTAGTTGCTAGCTCAAAAACCTTACGGTTATCTAGCCGCTAGGCATTTCCTTCTATGTAATAATATTTAGTTTAAATTGTAATTGAATATTCTACTTGTTAAGTTACTAATTATTCAATAAGTTTGACAAACCCTGTAATGGAAATGTGAATAAAGTGTTGTTGTTGTTGTTGTTGTTGCAGCTTCAGGGGGCCTTCCCCCATGGTTGGTTAAAAGATTAGGCAGGTGGTCATCTCATTGATTTGTTATGAGAGATACATCCAATGCCCGCAGGCAGTTTTATCTGGGGTTGCTTTGAAGCTACTTCAAAACTCTAGTTAGTTATTGTTTTCATTGTTTGTGCAGCAACAGCTGCAGCTTCAGCAGGCCTCCCCCCCCCCATGGTTGATTAAAACATTGGGAGGGTGGTCATGATTGTTATGAGAGATACATCCAATGTTCACAGTCAATGTTCTCTGGGGTTGCTTGGAAGGTATTTCAAACTCAAGTTAGTTATTGTTTCAATGTTTACATTGTTTGGTTGAGCAAGAGATGCAGCTTCAGCGACCCTCCCCCCATGGTTGGTTAAAACATTAGAACGGTTGTCGGCAGAGGCTAATTTTCGCACGACAGGTCACAGCGAAAATGTAGCATCTCCTCGCAGGGTATGTAACAAACTTTGCTCATCACTGGGGCATAAGTTTCCCAATGCACCGCTCATGGTTGTGCTCTCTACTCTTAATTGGCTTATCAAGGATCAAATAACTTCATGTGAAAGACTTGGTATCAAAGCTTGTAAAGTTGAAGTGGAAAACTCGACTTCTTTGCTTGAAGTATGTGATTACGATATCTTGTTTGCAAGCCCAGAGGTATTTGAAAATCCATTGGTGGCAAAACGTTTCACGCGGTACTGTGACCGTATCATCGGAATTGTTATTGACGAGTCACATTGTGTTGTACAGTGGTGAGTTTTTTGTTTTTTGTTTTTTTTGTTGTAAGCCAACGTCTGTTTTTAGCGATTCATGGAAAGATGTAAGCTACTCTACACTCTTGTACATGTGGTACAAGTCAAATATTTGATTACCTTTCAAACCGATTTATTTTGATATTCCATTTAGTAATATAGGAGCTAAAGTAACTGTTTGTTATTAGACAGTGAGAAAGATTTTATTTGTATACCGGTAATTAAATATGTTAAGTATGATATTACAAAAACTGTTATACATTGTATGAAATAGTACATGATCCATTCCTAGCAGTATGTAGCATGTTTAGTACGTGAATGTAGCTAAGTGGTCCACGAGTCTCCTGTACCTCACTGCTTGAGCATCTGGACTAGTTCATACACTGTAGGCGTGATTCGTGTTGGGAGTGTACGCACTGCATTTCACTGACTGAAAAAAAAAACATCTTTCTCTTTAAAATAAATAACTTATTATTTTACAATGTTTGCTTGTTTCTCTTCTGTTGCAAAAAGAATCTTGATCCTTTTTAAATTTGTAGAAAAACAAAGTTAACTTATCAGTTTTTGAACATAATTATGCCCTTGTGTATTTTTAATACCAACCATTTTTGTGGGTTCTACATTGTATTCCTTGAGCAGGTCATTTTTACATGACTTCACAGGGACCATAATCGTGTTTCTGAGCTATAAAACTTCACCTATCTTGGTTAACCATGCTAATCCTGTGGGAGGTGTGAACTGTTTTCTCATGTAAGCACTTTTGTTAGTTCCTGTGAATTGAATGGCATAGCTGCTAGCCACATGAGTTAAAATACACTAGGGGTTTTTTTTCACAAAATTTTAGCATCTTGCTTGCTTTAGAACATTTTGCTTCAATAGGCTCAATTGCTGTTCTTAAGGTGGCTCGACTGGATTTTTTGGGGTTGATGCTTCCCAACTTTGAGCATTAACTACGTCGGCATGAGTAAAGATATGGAAAAAAGGTTACCACAACTGTATTATATAAAGATGAAAATTTCTTATGATCTGGGTTTTATTGCAATCGGAGTCGCCATGGCAACGTAATGACGCCATTACGTTTTTCATTAATCTTTGTGTTTCACTGTTCCACGAGTGTTTTGAAGAAGTCGCTTAAGGGAGTATGTACCTGCGATAATTGCCTCCATTATGGCATAGTTTGAACAAATTCTATGAGAGCGTTTTCGAAATATTTTGAAATGTAGTTTTAAGAATAATAAAAACAGTGAAATAGCATGTTAGCCACACAATTCGCTAATATTTTAAGAAAATGATAAGCTTTGGGAACGATTCTTCTTACTCGCGATCGCCCAGAGCAATTCCCGTCTTTTTTCGTATGCTGTTTTCAATGGAATCAAACCACTATGAGATGAAGCCTCGTTCCCAAAGCTTATCATTTTCTTAAAATATTAGCGAATTGTGTAGGTAGCATGCTATTTCACTGTTTTTATTATTCTTAAAACTACATTTCAAAATATTTCGAAAACGCTCTCACAGAATTTGTTCAAACTTTGCCATAATGGAGGCAATTATAGCAGGTACATACTCCCTAAGGCGATTTCTTCAAAAAACTCCTGGAACAGAGAAACGCAAAGATAAATGAAAAACGTAATGGCGTCATTACGTTGCCATGGCGACTCCGATTGCAATAAAACCCAGATCATAAGAAATTTTCATCTTTATATAATACAGTTGTGGTAATAGTTAATGCTCAAAGTTGGGAGGTATCAACCCCAAAAAATCCAGTCGAGCCACCTTTAAGTCTGATGTTTGTTTCTGCCTAATAGTGGACTTTTCTAGGGATATGGGCTTATTTCCCAATTTTCAACTGATAAATGAACCCTCTTAATAGCCTTATTATAAAAGAAGGGAATTCTTTTTTAAAGGGGACTTCAGACAGTTGCCAGTCAGAGAAGTTGCCCTTCAGAGAAGCTTATAGCAGACTTGGCAACCTGCGAAGTTTTGTTAGAGCCCCGTTCATGTGTCTAACAGCTACAGCTAGCAGAAAAGTACGGAGTAAAATTATTAAGCTTCTCCACATGACCAACACAAAACATGTCAAGCAGTCACCTGACAAAAAGAACATCACGTATTTGGTCAAGAAAGTCGATGAACTGGAGGAGACTTTTCAGTGGCTCGTAGATCAGCTTGCAAATACATCGCAAATTCCATAGACTATTACATACTGTCGTTCCCTCAAAGACTGTGGGGAAATTTACTATTTGACGAGGTAAAGGGAGGTTCTAGTAACTGTGATACCTTAATACCAGTGGTAGCAATGTATCACAGTAAAAGCCCTGACAATATCAAAGAATTGGTCTTCTCCTCCCTGTTGGAGGTTGATGGAAAGTGTCGTGTGGTAATAGCAACAAGTGCCCTGGGTATGGGGGTGAACATCCCAGATGTTCGTTCCATCATACATTATGCCCCCCATCAAATGTGTAAGAGTATATCCAAGAGGTAGGTCGTGGTGGAAGAGATGGCAAGAGGTGTGATGCAACACTTTACTTTAGACCAATCCATCTTTTACACTGTGATGATCATATGCGAAAGTACATGAAAAACTCTGAGCAGGTATGTAAAAGAGTCATGCTGATGGCCTATTTCAAGGAAAAGATCAATTCACCCGATTTAAAGCATGAACGTTGTAATGTGTGCCAGAAATCATGTCAATGCACTGGTTGTATCAAGGGTTCCCCCAACTCTGCTTCTCTTGTACATGTGGCAGAATCTATTGACCTGGCAGTAGGACATGTGCCTGCAATCTCGAGACAGGTGGACGACATTGACAGGCAGTTTCTTCAGGAAATGTTGTCAGAAATTAAGATCGAAGCAGGCAGTTCCATATTTGGAAGTGTAGGACTCTCATGTGGGATTGATGATGAGGTCATTGAAGCCATTGCAAAGAAATGTCAGTACATATTTTCTACTGACTATATAATGGCCAATTTCCCAGTATTCAGTAAAGAACTGGCAGTTGAAATTCTGAAGGTTGTATATGGAATTTTCAATGACATTGCCGAAGTGGAGTTTATAAATAGCATGGACGAGAACATCATAAATGACTTTTTTTTCTCGATGTTGAAGAACAGGCTGTTCATAGTGAAACAGATAGTGACTCTATGTAAGCTGCATGGAGACCACTGATGCACACTTAAGAATCTAGTGTTATATTACTGTCAAACTCAGAAAACCGTGAACACCTGAAAATTTCAGGAATGTTGATTGTGTACTGGCCAATCACAATAAAATTCAGGATGCACAAGCAAACCTCAAAACCACAAACTAATTAACGTTGCTGATTGCGGTTTTGTTATCTCGCGCCTCATTGGCTTATTTCACACTTGTACACAATAACATCCCATAAAATAATATTTCTGGTGTTCACTGTTTTGTGAGTTTCACAGTAAGACTTATGAAAAAGTGAAACCACACAGTTCCTTTGTATAGGTTAGCTTGCTTCAAAACAGAAGGCATAATTATTGGCAACAAAAGATAAAATCAAGGTATTCAATTTTTTGTTAGAATTGGATTAGCATCGAATTAACCTGCATCCAGGATTGAGGTACATTGTATATATTTCACTTGTCCAATGTAGATGTACCGTATTTCCTCTAATAATAGCCAGGCGTATTATTCGAGGGAAGGTGATTATTTCAAATATTGCTCACTGAAAGTCGTGCCCTATATATGTTGTTTTATTTTCCCATTCAGTTAAAAAATAATCACATTAAATAAACTGAATATGGGCATTTTAAGTGTTCCAAATTTAGTTCCTTGATTAATTTTCAGAGCTTTAATCCTCACTGACCAGTTTTGCTGGATCACATTGCACTTAAACTTGACAGGGAGGGGATTAATCCAGGGACGGCTATTATTCGAGGAAATATACTATAACATGAAAAAGAAAGGTGTAAAGGGTATCTTTTCATCTTGACAGGTTCTTTTTTTTACCCTAGGCGTACAAGTACTTGAATTTGGCCCATCTTTACATTGTAACTTCTACCAACCATTTGGGCAAAAACTGCTTCTTCCCTCAATACTCAGATACAATGACTCAGCCACTTAACCATTCAGACTTACCTCCTTGTTTTCATGATAACAAGATATTGCTTTGTGAGTTGGGGGCGGGGGGGGATTTCTTGTCACCTCTTCTCTGCAGAAAGAAGTGACGGGAAGTACATCTGCATTGATTTCTCAAGTTACTGTGCCCTCTACTGTGCACTCTTTTCTTGTTTTTTGATGAAAGAGACACTTTTCAGTACTTGCCATACAAAAGGTGCTTCTTTTTCCAATTCACAAACTAATTTGCTCATGTCAAAGGAAACCAACTCCGCTGGTTTGGTTTGGCGAAGAATGCTGTTAGTTTGCTTTCTGCACAAGTGTTCTAAGTCATCATCCATCTGCTTCACTACCAGCTCTTTAACTGTGTTGTGCAACACTGATGCTTTCATGATGGCTTTGCAGGAAGTGCTGAACAAGCCAAGAGCTAAGTACCTTACGACATTTGTAATCTCTCCATGGACAGTCTTTTTCAGATCTCCTGAGGGATAGCAGATAACTACCTATAAAATAAAGGGAGTTGGGCCACATGATCGTTCATTCGGTACTGTAGCAGCTAAGGTGTCTCCTCATTGTTCGCAGAAAACAATAACACAACATTGTTTATCATTTCCATTGTTTTACGCTTTGGATAGCAAACCACTGAATTTGCTTTTATGGTTAGAAGAGCTGCTAAACATGACCCTTTCACTTCCTCACTGACATGAAAGTTCGGCAAAAAAACTTTTCACTATAAAAAGATGACACTGACTTATGTGAGACCTGTCAGTAGAGTTTATTTGGGCGCAAAATTATCACGAGGGGACTAAGCAAAGCAAGTTTTGAAAATGCTATGTTAGATTATTATAATATACCTTATTATACTTAAGCTTATATAGATGTTATTCAAAACATGAAGTACTAGTACGTATTGAGACTCGCTGTTGTGAAGAAATCAAAGTAAAAAGGATCGGTCAAGATAAGTGAAAAAAAAATTTCAAACCTAAACAGGCACTTTTTGGGATAAAGGCTCACATTCACTTGCCACATTTATAGCCATCTCAGTTTGTGGATGTACTTTTGACAGATCTTTGGCGACATGTGGTGACTGTTTTATCTCGATATTATTATGGTCGTCACCAGGTATGTCTTCGCAACTGGTCTCCAATGACTGAAGAGTTAAAGGGCTTCGGAGTTTCTTTCTGGCCCTAGGTGCTGGGCTAGCCTTTGAGAGTCGCTTGACGCGCGACGTCTTGTGACGCGCAGTCTGGTACTTTGCTCTAAGGTCTTTCAATTGCTCTGTCAGCACCTCTTTCTTCTTTGCAATGGACTCAACTTTACGATCGCAAGGCCTGCAAACACTGCTTGATTGAACATTGGTGTTAAGTTGATCGTCGAGGAGTCTTTCCATTTTTGAAGAAGTCCCACGTGTTGTAAAACATTGAACGTGCATCATTCGCCCATTAGCGAAGTCCCGCATAGCAAACAAATGGTGTCTTTTCATACGGCACTGCCTGCCCTCTTGACCGGAGTTTTGGGAGATCAAAGAATTCGAGGTGATCCCGAAGAAATGCTCATTCGCAACTCTTAATAACTTTGAATCGCAAACAAGTGCATAAAAATACAGAACCACTAACATGAATATTAAGCGTGGGAGCTTACGAGCAACGAAGAAATAGCATAAATCGGAAGCGAGGCCTGGGGACGACAATGGATATGGCTTGGTTACCTTTTAACTTGGTGCATGCTCAACAAGAAAGTTTGAAGATGTCGGCAGAGTCGCCTTCCTCTTTCCCAAATTATCTAGGAAAGATCAAAGCGACTCTGCTAGCAGGGTAAACTCCCCCGTGACTCCCTGCCGACTAAGCTGTCAGATTTCCACCAACCAGTACGAAGCGAAAAAGAATGCGAATGTAAACAACCATTAGCAAACATGTGCCAAGGGTAATGATGTCATTACGTCATCTCCACATACGAGCATTTCACATCAACTTTTTTGACACAGATATTCAAATTCCGGCGACATAGATGCACATTC
>OZ037775.1:15092782-15112782 GCA_964035525.1 Porites cylindrica | reverse complement strand
AGGATTTTAGCATAAAAACTTACCGTGCTGTTCTAACTTCTTCTGAACTTCCAAGTACACTGCATTTTTGTCTTTCGGGCATTTTGCTTTCTCTAGCCCTATTTGAATGGTCTCTTTGGCAAAAACGTCCAATAGTAGGCCAACTTCTTCATCAGTCCACACGATCGTTTTCATTTTCTGCGTTTTTGACACCATCGACGCCATCGTGTAGAGGAATAGTGCACATGCGCGAAACCACCGTAAAGCACGGCAGGCTCACATGAAAAAGAAGGTACGGATAGTACGGAACGAGGATGCGTTCACACAGCGCTTTCGATCAGGAAAAGGGGTCCTGACTCGTTTTTTTTCGGTTTTAGGGCCATAGCCGCCTATGGCCCCAAAACCAGAAAAAAGCGAGTCTGGACCCATTTCATAAAAACATGGTACGGACCCATTTTTTTGTGTAGTGTAAATGGGGCTTAAGTGGGATGGTGGAAAATATCACACATGGGGTCCTATAGCTGCCTTAATTACCCACAATTTTTTCCCCATCGAAAAGGTTCCCATCAACCAGAATACAAATACTTAAAACGGGTTGGCATTTATTGCTAGTATATAGACTTGAACCTTGTTGCAACTTCACTTGATCATTGCAAAATATATAATAATTAATATGTAAAGAAAATATAAAAATAAAGTCATCAACAGTAGATTTTACAGTCATTTCCTATGAAAAAAGAACTTGAGCCCAAGAATAGACTGAAAAGATGTTTTAAATTTTATTGCTCTTATTTAGATTTCTGCACTTATCCGCTATTTTCTGCTGAATTCCAGCTTTGCCGCTCCACTTTTCTTCCACCTCTTCTTCTGTCCACTTATACTGCCTTCTAAGCTGTCCTGCAAGACAAGAATTAAAATTATGTTGCAATTAACTAACGCCATCTTCATAATTCTGTAAATTCATTAACAAACTACCAATATTAAATGAGGTCCAAAAACGAGTATAGTAATAATCATAACTATAACAAAATTCTCAAATCTGATTTGTTAGCAACAGCCCTCATTTCAGCCTTAATAGGACAGTTTAATATGAGAGGACCCGTCATGCCTGAGTAATTGGACAGTACGCGCCATCACGCAATGGCTTTTTTTTTCATTGCTAGCAAAAAAATCTTAGATTTTCTTGTGTTTTGATTTTAAAAAAGAGCCTTAATTATCACAAATTTTGTTAAAGTTATGATTAATATTGGTAACAGAACTTTGTGTCGTCCAATTCGGTCTGTAATCATACTCGTGATTAAACAAATAATTAGATTCCCGCTATACAGTCGTCCGATTTTGTCAATCACTTGTATGATTAAAGACCGAATTGGACGACATGAATTTTTGTTACCATTACAAATTGACCACATTTTGTAAGAGAATTTTAAAAATAAATATCTTCTTTTGTTTCATCAGACGTCACTATTTCTAAAACAAAAAAAATCCACTTTAAGTTTGATCCCTAAAGCTTCATTTCCTTTAAGTTTCTACAGCAAATGAGCCAATGTTAAGCTCTGACTTTCAGACTGTAATTGCGCTGACTGTGGAGTGACTCTTATAGCTACAACATACTGTCTTGAGAGTGACATAAGCAAGGGTTGTTACCTTTAATTGCAGCAAGGATTGATGTATTAAGGGGAGTTTTTCCATTTGATCCCTTTATGTTTGAAATGCGCTGAACCTCTTTTGGTATAAGAGCATCCAAAAGGTTTAGTGCAAAAGCTGGAGCAGAAGAAGAGTGTTTGACAATGTTGTCAAAGCACTCCCTATCCAACTTGATCCCAAACTTGGGGTCTCCAATGATGGCTGTCTCTAAAAATAAGCAAATGTGTGGAAATCTAGGTTAGTATCACTTTTATAAATACAGTTTAATTTTCCAGGGTTAAATGCTATTAAATGAAAATTTTGATTGCTTTCAATTGTTTATACCTCACCACCCGGTGATGCATGCATATATCGTCGTTTTAATGTTGGGGGGAACAAGGTACCTGCAGCTGCATCTACTAGCTGTATCTACTATCTGTATGATGATACAATTTTATTGTGTGTTTTACATAATTCTAGAAAACTTCTTTGATATACACAAATTACTGTACACTTTTTTGGCATATAATATACCTGTGTTATTGTCCTTTTCTGGTGAATTGTCTTCCACAACTGTCACTGTTGACAACTTTGATAGCACTGATGCACTGTTTTCGGTTTCATCATCAAAGGTGAAAATTTCATTTTCCTCATCCTGGCTTGATGCTGTAAATTTTTTTGATGTAGATGTTGCCCGCTGCAGGCCTGTTTTTGGTGTTGCGCACAATACAGGAGGAGAACTTGTTTGCGGCAAAACTGGAGATGCTGGTTTTTCATTGTTTTCCCCTGATTTATTTACAAAGACTTGCACAGGAAGAGAATGTTCCTGTGTGTGTCAAGAAGAAACAAGGGTATACTCAGCATGACAATCTTTATCCACTTAATACCAAAGACCTGATCTTGATGCATATGGTTAAATGTTTAACAAAAATATACTACATATGATTTTTAAGGCAGTCAGCTAGAGTCTGGTTTTCCTTTCCCTTCTTAGCATAGCCGAATTTAAGTCCTGATACAGGCTCGAGTTGACACAAAAGTACTTCAGTACTGATTATCCATTTTAAAGATATATAGGTTGAAGCAACCTTGCATTACACGTTTTGTAAAACAATATATTAACAAAAATATTTTTAACAATGATACTCTGCTAACAACTAGTATAAAGCTTCAGTTTTTTTCGGTTGACTAATAATAATAATATTAAAACATGAGATACATGCCTTTCGTTTCTCTATTTTTTTTAGAAGCCTCTGCAAGTTCTGACTCTCTCTGTCAACCTTTTCTTCTATTCTTTCCAGACGAGATGTAATTTGTTTCATAAAGTCAAAGAGCATATCCTGCAATTTTAATACAATTATATAGATTAGATGAGTAAGAGACCCTTATATTGAATATAGCTCCTTGGTGTAGTTGGAGTGTGCAAAACATTAAGACAAAAATTATCTGGGTTGTTTTACAGTTTATCGTTTTGGGCTGCATCTGTAGGGAATTACAAAAGTAATGTTAAAAGAAAGAGTCAATAATAATCTTCCATTACTGTAAAAAGTATGGATATTACTTCTACTAATGTCATGTAAATGCATACCATGCTTTCGTCGGAGACTTTCAGCAGCTCTTTGCTCTGCTGCAGGTTGTCTTCATGTTTTGCCTTTTCCTCTTCCCGCTTTTTCTTGTTTTCAAGTTGCTTTGCTGCTTTTACCTACCCAAATGATAAGAAAGTTGCCTGATTTTATCAAACATTATGGTAAAACAGGAGAGTTAGTTGCCATTCGCAGTTAATAATGTAACTATTCTTTTTCTCTCTTCTGAGCAAAGGTGGAATGCAAATTCATGTCATCCAAGCCATTGACCTTGATTTATTTATTGTTATTAAGCTGAAATTAAAAATTAATTCAAAGTGCTAAACGCAATTTTTTACTGTTCTTTGTTCATTATGAATCGACAGGAAATCACAACTTTCTTAAATGTCTTTTAACATCAAACATAAGCTTACCTCTTCGTCGACGTAATTGGCAACTTGGGGTTTGGCGGTCTTTTTCATTTCTTTCGTCCGCTTCTGTTTCTTTTTTTTAGGGGAAACCTCCCCATTTGCAGCTGCCAAATGCAAGCAAAAATTTTTTTAGTATATTTCCGACACTAGAACTGAACGATAGGTTTTAATAATTAGTTTTGAATTTTAAATCCTGGTTGGAGTAATGAGTCGTCTCAGGTTCACTTTGTCAGAGGACTTTGAAGAACGAGTTCTTAAACATCAAACATAACCGCTTCAGAGCACGCTTTCCATAGGCCCAGTTTCAGTTTAAGGATCCCTTGTTCTTCATTAAAACTACACTTTGTACACTCTTTGATCATGCATGATCATGTTTAAACTGTTACTTCTCGATAGCCTATATAAAGCTGTGTCATTTTCTTACCTTCAACTTCTTCCAACGCTTCAAAGTCGTTTGTTACGGGAATCGTTTGATCTTCATCTGCTTCTATCTCCGCTGTAACACCGGAATCATCCCAAATTTCGATAATTTTGCCCTCGAAGTAACATTTTTCTCTCTCTCGTCTACAGTCTTCCAGTAGCACCAAACTTTCTGGTCCACTCGAAAACTGAAGTTGGCAAGAGAGCCAACTAAGTGTTTCCCGCCTTCCGAAAGTTTTATTTTCCACGATTCCAAAACTTTCATAATCATGCCGTCTTGCGTAAATCTTAATTTGATGTAAGGCTTCTCTTTCAGCCAGGAAGGAGCACATCTTTTCCTTTGAGATCTTTGCATCTTTGGACTTTTAAGGAAACCACGAATTATGATTGCTACTCAAGTTTATAACTTTGTTCTGTCAGAAAAGTGCGAAATACTTCTGAAGGCATAGCCGCAGCTGCTAGATGCAATTCACGTGTGAGTTCTATACAGGAGCCAATCAGAAGCCTAGTTCCAGGAATCCTGCTACAACACTTTGACTCCACTTTGATGTTTTCCCGCTCAGTAATCACTATCATAAAGATGGCCGACAGAAGGAAGCGAAAATACAAATCCTGGATTTATTCCAAAGAAGCAAAGATTGCAAAAACTACAGCTTGGAGAAGAAAACAAAACGAAAGTACTCAAATAAGTTTGTCTTCTACTAACTCAAATGACGAAGAAACGTCTCGATCAGACCGATCTGATTTCTCTGAATGCAGTCTTGACAACTCAGCTTCTGTAGACGTTTTCGAAAGCGGTCAATGTTTCCCTCGATGTTGTAGTTCTCCTAGGAACTGTGAGCAGGTCATTGAATCATTACCTTGCATTAGTAATAAGGAAGATTAGTTGGATGAATTTTTTTCTGTCCTCATTGATAAAGAGAGCGATTCAGACGTCAGTGATGCATATGACAGTGGCGATGTGCAGGATCTTTGGGAAACAGATTCAAGCTCTAGTAGCGATCACGAAAGGGACAATCATGATGAAACGAGCTCAAGCAATGGGATTACAGATACTGAATGCATTGGGAAACAAACGAATGATGATGACGATGTTCCGTTATACGAAGGAGCAAAGGTATAAAGACTTGGGGCACTGATTGTAGTCATGCTCTTTAGTTTAAGGCATCAACTCTCCGGTCAAGCTCTAACCGATTTGGTGAAAGTCATACGTTCTTTATTGCCTGATGGTCACACATTTGTTGCCTCCGCTTACTTATTAAAGAAGTATTTCGCTGATTTTTTGGGAGAACCTGCGCCAAAGAAACACTTTTATTGTGGCAACTGTCTTGGAAGAATGAAGAATGATCAAACCCAGTGTTCGAAAGAAAAATGCCGAAATGCAAAGAAGAAGATTGAATACTTCTTGGAACTTGACTTACACCTGAGGCTTTGTCAGTTGTTCAGAGGTAAATAGCTCGGTTTTTTTTTCGTAATAAACCTTGAACACAGTCATTCTTCATAAACGATAACATCTTTCATTTTTTTTTTCATTTTGTTGACCCTTTAAATTGCTTTCCTGTAGAATGCTTAGATCAGAGACCTATTGTACAACGAACTTTTTGGATAATGGAAATAAGGCTCTGATTTAAGATTGTATATAACGATAAAAGGAAACACTGGGCAGAGATTTGTCCCAATTTTAATAAAAATGTAGAAAGCGTCCGACTTACAAAATGGGAAAGGGGCAAAAGTAGAAATGAGTGGGATCAACCATCACTCGACCCCTTGCTAGGTGGGAAACGGTAGCTATTTGTCACTTTTGTGGACCCAAGTATAGTGATGAAAAACAAATGTAACTTCTTTTCAAGTTGTGCAGTTGTTTCCATGATCCCTAATGTATTAATTCAAGAAATTGCCAGTGCTTATAAAGTTTGCATTGTACATGGTGCCCTTCATTTTTTCTCAGATTTCCCAAAGAGCTTTTTTGGACATCGTTTGAGACTGATGTAACTCTCGCATAGTTTCAAAAAATTCCTCACACCTTATAATTAGGAATGACTGAAAAAACGGGTAGTCACACTGGACAAGCTTAGACTTTGATATTTTTTTATGTGTTCTCAGTAATATAGATGTATATACGCTGAATTTGTTATAACAAAAAAAGAGATCCTAATAACTCTTTTATCACATACAATACCATTTCGTTTTCCTTTTACTGTGCTGCACCTGATGTTCAAGCTTATAAAGCTTCCCTTCATCTTGTCATATTGTCTTGTTTTTTTCACCAAACAGATTCAGAGTTTGTCAGGCTTCTAGGATACAGATTTGAAAACAACTATTATACTGATGATGACATCCGCGACATATATAGTGGACAAGAGTATCGCAAACTAATGCATCCGGGTGGCTTCCTCAGCAAAGATAATCCATTCAATCTGTCCTTCTCCTTTAATACTGATGGTGTTTCACCGTTTGGTCCTCAAACAGGCAAAATTTCTGGCCCATTTTTCTTGTAATTAATGAACTTCCTCCAAGGCTTAGGTAAGTAGCATGCAGTGGTCAGAACATTATTGTATTACATAAACATATTATTATTATTATTTAAAATGTATGTATAATCTTTAATTTTGGCTTATTTTAAAGGAGGTACCCTTATAATACAGTACCATAGTGCTGTATTTTTTGTTAATTCCCTTCTTTTATGATCACACATGTTACAGTTGCATGCTCGTATATACTTCTAAAACCCTACACAAGTTAGTGTGGTTTGTTTTTGTTGATTATAATTATTTTCAGACCAAGACCAAGACCTCAAATTGTCAAATTTTGTAAGAGGTTAAATAATTTATAACCACATTACATTTATAATAATACTTTCCTTTGCATGCAGGTATTCCAGAAGATACATGTTCCTTGCTGGCCTTTGGTGTTCAAAGAAAAAGCCAAATATGCAAACATTTTGTAGAACAATAGTTGAGAGCATCAATGGCCTCTATCATAATGGTAAGATCAACACATATTGAGTTTTCAGAAGTGGCTATTGAGATTATATGATCAAATGTTTTATATTGACATTGCTTTTCTTTAAGTTAAATTCTTAGCACTGCAGCTTTAATATGTAAATATGTAGTACCAGCTGCAGGTGTTATAAGTTGAATTTAAGTTCATACATGTGTAATAATGACAAAGAGTAACAATTTCTTGTACCTGTAAATGTTTTACTTCCACTTTCGGTGTTATTGCATTAAATAACTATGATGTTGAAATGCATGTCAATGAAAAATCCCATACAAAAGCTGCTACATGCACAAAACACTGAAAGTGGCCAGCTGAAACAACATTTGTGTAAAGAGCAAAGAGTTGTAATATTATTGTAATTTTTACGTCACTTGACATTATTGTCTCACATTACGTAACTGTTGCAGGTCTCACTGTTGTGACTCCTAATGGTAAAGAAAAACTCATGCGAGCAACTCTCCTGTTGTCATCAGCTGATCTCCCTGCAAAGTCACGCGTGTCTAATATGAAGCAGTTTAATGGAGAAAAGGGCTGCTCAGTCTGTGACGATGAAGGGAAGACGGTGGGCAGTGGCGGATTACACAGAATCTGGCCCTATACTACCAACATGGTACTGAGGACACATAAATCTGTGGTCGAATCAGTTCGCAAAGTCATTCAGAGCGGAAAGCCAGTAAGTTTTGATCACCCAGTTTATTCCTAATAAGACCCTGTGCAGGCTCCTTGGGGAAAAAAATTAAATTACTCCTTTACCATTCAGACCTTGAGCAGTCATGAGCTATCATGTATGTGTGAAAGTTGTTTATGAAAATTTCACTGCTTACAATGTCTTCTTGAAAGAGTCTTTTTTTAGGTTGATACAAAATAACAAAGTTTGCATAATGAATGAGACATGTTAATTCAGTGAGTTATTATCTTTGAGAGGTGACTTTATACATTTTGTTTTTGTGTTGGTAATCATACAGGTAAATGGAATAAAAGGGGCATCTGTATTCCTGCTCTTTAAACCATTTGACTTGGTGAAGGGTTTTGTGGTAGACTGGATGCACTCAGTATGTCTTGGAGTGTCAAAATCACTGATGAATCTTTGGCTGAATACAGAAAACAGGGAAAGTGAATTCTTCTTAGGATCAAAGGTACCTGTACAACATGCAGATGTATGGGATTTTTTGTTTTGATTTTTGAAATGACATGGAAAAAAAATTATACACATTGCCTTAATCAGTTTTTTTCAAGTACATCCTGCAAAGGAAATTGGTCTATTTTCTTGGTATGTCTCAGATTGCTGTGTTAAACAAGAGATTACTCTGCATCAAAGTTCCTGACGTCATCACCCGGTGTCCAAGAAGTCTTGCAGACCGTGCAACATGGAAAGGTAAATACGTCAATGCTTAAAAACTAAATAATAATGATTAAAGGACTGAGCAAAAAGAATTATTCAACATCAATGTAACCTTTTTGGTCTGCATGTTGCAACCTGGTTTGGTTCATTGATGTTATCTGAGCAATGGAACAGTCACAGTAAACCGCCATAGAACATCCACTGAATATAGGTTTAAGTATGTGCAAGGTACTGATTGATAGGCTTGGCCAAAGGGACTATAGAAAATAAGACTATCATCATTAAGAGAATATTAAAGACCTGTAGTAGTGTTAATCATGATATTAATGTTCTTTTTGTAAAGCAACTGAATACAGAAATTGGCTTCTTCACTACTCTGTGCCAGTGTTAAAAGGTGTCCTTCCAGGAGAAGGGAGTCAGACCCACAATTTTCATCTCCTTCGGCACCTCACTTTCTTTGTACAGTTATTTGGTCCACTTTGGGTCTACTCATGCTTTGGATTTGAAGCACTTAATGGCTTTCTGGCAACCATGATTCGTGGAACTCAGCACATTTCTAGCCACGTAATACAAACTTAGTCATTTTTACTTCATCTGCTAATAGTTTTATGCAAGTTAGTAGATGTAATATATAAAAATAATTATCAGTATTTGATTGAAGCATTTCCGGGAACTGATCATAGCTGTCCTTTTTTTCCCCCTGTAGATTGCCTCAGCTGTTTCCATTTATCGTAACTTTCCCATGCTTATTTCTAAGATGAAAACAACAGTTAGTTCAGAAACTGTGGTATCTCTGGCAAAACAGCTTTCAGGAGAAAGATCCTTGTAAGTACTCAATATTAAGCACCTTGTTTGGAAAGTATTTTGATATATGATATACATGTTTACATGTGATCTTTTGTACACTAAAGATCATACCCCATTGCCGTCCAGGACTCAAAGAGATTTTTAAGCAAGTGTCATTTTCTCCTACATGTAGTACATTGTCAGAAGCCTGAATTGGGAGAAAGAAGACTGGTAAAAACCCAGCCGTTTTATACAAGTTTAGATACCTAAAAAGCATTGACGCATATATGATAAAATGCACTGAGTTCTAATATTTATTTAATGTGTTCTCTTGTTGTTTTAGGAGGCATTAGTCAAGTCAATCGAAGACACCACAGATGGAAAGTCAGCAGTGGAGGCACTAGCCAAAAAGCTGTTTACACCCAATGAACTGCAGAGCTCTTCAGTCACTGGTTTTCAATGCAACAAAGTGTATGAATCACGACCAGGCCTGAGTCCATCAAGAAGAAGTCTTTTAGAAAGTTAGTTTAGATTTCTCTATATTTTTTCCCTTTTTTCAACATGCTTAATATACATGTAGCATTTTTTTGACCTGAGGAAGTCTTGTTGAGGTAACAAAATCCCAAAATTTGTTTGGTCATGCCAAACCACGGCTCATCTTACAATGTAACCAGCATCTGGTGTCACCATTTAAAATTGCTTCTATGTGGTGAACATTTTTCTGTTAATATCTTATTTCCCAGGATTAAGTACTTTGCAGTGAGATACTAGTCAAATTATTAATAGTCACTAAATAAATTTAATAATTAAATAGAGGTAACAAACATATCTACTACCATGCAGTTAACATGCATTAAATTAATTTCATTTGGCTGTTTCTATCTTACAGGTATTGTGTTAAAGAAAAATTTTCTGGCAGCCACAAGGTCATCTGTTAGAAAGGACCTTGGCCTGAATCTTAAGAAAGCGAGGGCAAGCAAAGAAAACAACAAGGCCAAATGTAAAGGACAAGAACCCAGAAAGCTATGAATGAACACTCTTTTTTTTCTCATAAAATTATTATCTGTTTTAAATTTCTAAAGTTACTGTTTCATGATCAGGGCACTGACAAACAAAGATCACATGTACATGTAACATATATTTCTGATAATGATGTTTTACATGTTTCAATTGAATTTGAAATAAATACATATGGCATTAGGAAAATGAAAGTCATGACTGTTGTTTTTGTTGGGCATGGTTTTACTGTTGATGGAAGTTAATTTGTGAATAGTTACACATTTAAAAGCATCTGGAATAATGCTTGCAAAAGCTGGAATAATGCTGAAAAAATCTGGCATATGCTAGAAAAAGCTGGAATTGAATGCACTGTCTTCACTTGCTTACATTTAGGAGTGTGCAAGAATTTTCAAGAAAAATCTAGAAACTGACATTTTGTAATAAGCTGGAAAAAGCTGGAAAAAACCTGATTTATGCCAAATTTTGATTTCTGGAAAAAACTGACAGATTCTATCCTAATTAGCATGTTTCATTAACATTCTAGAAAATTCTAGAATTTTCCAGAAAAGAAAACTGGTATATTCTAGAAACTTCTAGAAATCTTTTCTGTAATATTTCTAGAAAAATTCTTGAAATTCCCAGAATATTCCAGATTTGTTTTACAAGGGTACTCCTCCTGGTGATAAACAACAAGCATTTGTCCTTGGTACTTCTAAAAATGAAGTGCCAATTAAACAAGAGATGTTGGCAGCAAA
This sequence comes from Porites cylindrica, assembly GCA_964035525.1. Classification (NCBI taxonomy): domain Eukaryota; kingdom Metazoa; phylum Cnidaria; class Anthozoa; order Scleractinia; family Poritidae; genus Porites; species Porites cylindrica. Next base: position 15,101,885 of record OZ037775.1, on the reverse strand, counting down.
CAGATTCCTATCCTGCAGAGGCTTTTGCTGAAGGGGATAGAGTGGAAACATACCGAAGAGCATTTATAAATGGTTCCTTTTTCAGCTGTGCAAAAATGTGCACTAGCAAACTAAAAAATTCATACACTGTCCAGTATACAGATGCAAGTGGGAGAATTCAACTTGGAGAAATTCAAAAATTCTTTTTGATTAAAACCCATCATGTTGCTATTGTGACAAAGTTAGTGCAAATTAGATCTTTGGCATCAGGAGTCACATCATCGTCAGATGAGTTCAATGAATTTTGTAATTCAAGACCTTTACTCCACCATATGGCAGTGACCAGAAGATGACCGTATCTATTTTGTGTACCACTGTCTCAAATAGAGAGAAAACTAATAGTAGTTAGTAGCCTTGGAGATAACATGCTTACTGTAAGCACATTCCCAAATATTGTTGAACACGATTAAATTATTCTTTAACTTGACTTAAGTACAGAATTAAATGGCTGCTAGTCTTTGTCAAAGAAGATAATCAAAGTTTTGCAGATCTCATATTTTTCAACAGTGTATGGACCCTAAATGGGACAGGTGGGATCCCGCCTTGGATTGCAGGTGGGAGGCAGCATCCCAGGTTGGACCCTGGGCGGGACTGGCGGGATCCCGCCTAGGATCCCAGGTGAGAGGAGGGATCCCACCTAGGATCCCGGGTGGGAGGCGGGATCCCACCTTGGACCCCGGGTGGGAGGTGGGATCCCAGGTTGGACCCCAGGTGGGAAAGGCCGGATCCCACCAATGGTGGCGGGATCCAGGCAATCCCACCTGGGATCCCAGGTGGGATTGGCGGTATCCCACCTGAATCCCACCTGCCTTTTTACCTGCGAAGTAAACTAGGTGTTTAGGCGTCGAAATTGACAGTGATCTTACTTGGAAACATCATGTAAAAGAGTTATCCGTTCCTATTATGAAGCTGTTTACGAAATATGAGTGCAACTATAACTTCCGGAGGAAATTGACCTTATTTTCTAAAGGCAAAGTAAGGACAAACGTTGCTTGAAAGCGAATTGCAGATCGGTTCAATATGACATCCTCCGTCAACGTTACTGGACAGCAATGCTCGAATAAGTGGAAGAAGTTAGAAGAGAAATACGAGAAAGTCACGGAGCACAACAGTTGTACGAGGAATGAAAGAAAGGAAGGTGAATTTCAGAATGAAATGACAGAGTTTTTCGGATCTAACCCAAAGATTGTTCCAGCAACCACTGTTTCCTCTATGGCCATGGAAGCAGAGAGAGCGGATCATTCCCACCATGAGGACGAGGAACTTCCCCACTAGACGCTACTCAAAAAGAAAAAGTGAAGGTCGTCAAAGTCATCCGCGTCAGAGATGATCAGGTTTCTCAAGGAATTTAAAGATGAGAAGCGGAAAGAGGAGCTGGAAAAAATGTCACTGTCTCAAAAAATCACAAAGAGAAAATGTCATAATGCCATAACTATGGTACACTGAGTAAACACCAGCATATAAGAACCTACAATTTTCGAGATCAGGCTGAACAGGTTCTTATATTTCAGGGTCCTTTGGGAAAAATCATGCTGATTAGGTTCTTAAAAGGTTCTTAATTTTGGAGAGTTTGTCGTAGCATTATACATTCACAGAATTATTACACTACTAGTACATAATGGTTTAGAACTAGTTAAAATAACAAACATATGCTTGCCAAGCTAAATTCATAGACCCAATAGCATATTCTTAGTTTCATGTACAGTTAAAATCCAGAATTTTGATTATTGAAATTTCAGTGATCTTTGGTATAAGAACCACTTTCCCTCGCCAGGCTTAAAAGGTTCTTATAAATTTGAGTATTAAAATGCCAATTTTAAGTTCTTATATGCGGGTGTTTACTATACCACAAATGTTGACCACTTACCTGCCACCAGATGAAAATCAAATCATAAATTGATTTGATCAATATTATACCAATTGTGTCCTCTCCGCCTTTCATAGTGTTATATTGATGTAATTATCACACGTACACAAAACTGACCTGACAGCGTGAAATAATCACATAGAGCATTATTAAAATCTTAAATGGGTGCAGCCCTTCCTCTTGCTTGACGGTAATGTAAACTTTTACGTTGGTGGAAAAGTCATTTATCATGGGAACAACTTTTATCATCACACAAAATCCGTGGAAACAATTTAGGCTGATGCTAGGCTCCATATTTATTTGGAAACTTTTAGTGAGCCCATGCCCCATGCAGATATTTTTCATTTACATGTAAAATCAAAGAAAGAAGTGTTTGCCGAAAAGCCAGAGAGGTTGTCCATATCTGATTCGACGTTATATAAGTTATGGGATAGCAGAGTTAAGATCCCAACAAAGGTTTGTCTTATTGTTAATTTGATGTGACGGAAGTTTCTCCATGATATAAGGCGTTTCTAATTCATTTTCAGAACATATAAATTCCAACTGACTTAGTATTGTCACAATTTACTCTGACCCAGAATGGTAAGCATTTGGCATTAGGTCTGTCTCTTCGAAAAATCAAACAAAGAAATTTTTTTATCTCTCTGCCATGAAGCTGTTTTAAGAGGTTGACTTCATATCTCATAATGAACCGTTCTCCCTTTTCTTATGGCTAGATACAGATTTTACAAGTTACCTTTATTTAGTAAATTGTTATAAACAATTGCGCTAATGTTATTATTGTTTCTTCTTCCGTGATAGAATCACATTTTTGCAAAATGTCCACAGTGCCAGGGCCTACGAAAGAAGTGTTTTGAGTGTGGAAAAATGCTGCAGCAATAAGTGCCCTCAAAAATGAGAGGAAAAAACACACGGACTTGTACATGTGAGACTAGCTATCATTTTTCTGATGATCAGATGGCTTTCAACAATAATTCAGTCTTTGAATTTTAGCATATTTGGAATATTTAGAATATTTCACTCCCCTGTTAGTAATATCACTTTGCCCACTTGAATGAACATTACTTTGCCCATTGAAGTTCTTTTCCTGCCCTTACATTAAAAATTGTTGACATCACCAGTTGCTTCAATTTTTTCCAAAAAGGGGCATGGTGAATCATATTGACAGTTTTGCGTATCACTATTATCAAAGACCGATATGGGACTGAAAAAATGAGTAATATAAAAGATTAACATTAAATGCTCAAACTTTGCTCAAAAACTAATTTGCGGGACTTAATGATGTTTTCAATATTGCACAACTTAGACTTCATATTGTTTCGACTATACAAGTCTACAAATAACCCAAAACTATATTAATATTTTGTTTTACTTTTTGTAGGGCTGAAAAGCGGGATTACTACAACAGGCAAGCGGTCAGTGTCCACCAACCCGACGATTTACTTTCTGTTATATATGATGGGATGCATAAAGAGAAGACCAAGCTCCCACGATATTCAAAAAATGCAGCAAAAGATCTTGAATCTATCCAAAGGATTCCTTGTAGCTTTCTGGTCTTTCTGTCCTTACTTTGCCTTTGCGAATCCTGCTTCAACACCTGGGCCCTTTTCCAGAAATCTAAGCCTCCAATTTGACAATGCCTCGAACAACAAGTGCTCGTTGGCAGTACCTTTCTTTGGGTACCTTATATCAGAGGACATATTTCATGACGTAAGGGTGTTGAATGTTATTTTAATGGCAAAAATATAAAGAGTCTTCAATCCTGTACCTTAGTCAGAAATGATTTTCTTCCTTATATGTATAGGTGTATGGAAACACTCTTATTGTTCATCACACTCATGAAGATATTGACAGGTACAAGTATTAAGCCTTTTAGTATAGTTTCTTCCACGAAGATAATTTTACACAGGGTGCAAAGAACGTCATTTTTACAGCTTGCCATTCGGGCAAGCTGAAGCTAACATTTACAGCCCAAATGTCGTTTTAACCGGCATCCAAAATTTTTTGATGAGCAGAATTGATTTCATAGTTCTTCCGTAAGTTGAATCCCTCAAAATACTTCACTTGCTGTCGGGCAAGTTAAGAACAGAATTCACTGGCCCAATAGCAAAATCCACTAGCCCTGGACTATCTCTGCACGCTGATTTTACAACAAAGATACAACAATGGACAAAACAGTCAGCCGGCCGGGAGGCCTATTTAAGGAAACTGTTAATAGCGCTCTTACTGTTAACTGATTATACCCTGTTTTATAATCAACAAAACAATCTCAGCTAGTGCAGTGCACACCTCTACGGAATAAAAGATGTTAAACCGTATGTTAGGAAATTATAAATTTTTGTTTCCTTTTAGATCTATAACTTGAATCTTAGCAACGTTTTATCAATTAATTTACTATATTACTTTGACAAGAATTTTAACAAACATTTATAGTTAAAAACAACTATACAAACAACATTATATTGATATGCAAATAATGCACAATGAGTAAACTTGTTTTTATACAATTAACCTTTTTTGGAATGCATTGTTTAAATATAACTTGCTTGCATTATTTGTGTTCTTGCCTTATTGTTGTTGTTTTTGTAAAAAATATGGTTCAAGTTTATGGTAGCATAAACTGTTGTTAATAAACCTGAGAATGCTGCCCTATGAAAGCACACTTAGGACATCCTAGCAACAATCATTTCTCTGTTCTTACGTCACACAACGTGCAACATTTGGATAAGCTTTTGTACTAAGTAATAGTAGATACCAGTTCAAAGTACAAGAAAGAACAATGAACAGTAACTAGTTGTTGGATTACAATGTATCCTTCTTCTTTGGCAAAGTCCACTGTATCTTAGCATGATATATTACTAGACTCCACAAAGGTTCCCTTCATATTATCACATGCTTATCATGCACATGTGCTCCTCTTTTTGCCGTACACTGTCCTTTCCCAGTCAGTTCTCTTAGGGCTTCGGTTCATTCACAACAGCGTTTTTTCACCTGGTCTTCTTCCACGCAAATTGCTTCTCTTAAATCGACTTACATAACTTAGTGTACCATGCCAAGGCAAAGGAGGAATATCAACCGTCGAAATGCCGTATTGGATGGTGCCAACGTACCAGCAGAACCAACAGACTACAGCGCCATGTCTACCGAAGCTCCTCGCCTCATGCTGGGAGAACGTCACCTCCAGCAAACCGGGAATCGCCGCGAACTTATCTCGCGACTACAACAGAATGCGCAGCAAAGACCCTCCGCATCACAATCAGCAAGTGCCTCGTCCAATTCCAGTATCGCCACCGGCGTTCCACACACGGAATTGGCTGCCTTAATTGCCTCTATAGTGGACGAGCGGATGAACCGCCAACTAATCCAAGACGGCGGAGCCAGCAATGCTCAACTCACTCGGCCCAGTCCTCCAAGTAACCTTCAAGACAGCCTCAGGTCCAGTCCTCCTCCACCGCCACAAGATGGCGGCCAAAACATGACCCACCAACAACCACCTTCCCTTCAAAATCCTCCAACAGGTAATCTCCTCCCAAACACCGCCGTTTCTTCTGGTCTCGCCGCTTCTTCTGGTCTTGGTTCCCTCTCTTCTCCTGTCGACTTTTCTGATCCAGCCCAAGTAGCGTCGCTTCACCCTAACTTCCGACAGCCTTCCCTCGCCAGCCATCTGACTAAAGCCACCCCGATGGCCATCACCAACGGTGAGTACGTGGACTTTGTTACCCTTTTACCAATGACCTCCCTTCTCACTGACACCATTCCCATCTTAACCTTAAGGTAGGCGATCAGGGTCTAACTATTCCCCTTCCCTCCTCCTCTAAAACCCCAAAATCACCTCCATCGATCGATGGCTCGATGTCTTTGCCGTATATTTCGCCGTTATAGTGTCTGTATATCCCTCTTGTGCCGCGAATTTAATAGCCTATCAACAGTTGATTCGAGATGCGGGACGAAAGTTCCCTGGGATGGTTTGGTATGTCTATGATGTGGAATTCCGAAGGCGTGCCTCCCATAACCTTTCTGCCAAGTGTTGGGAACGGGACGTCCAGCTCTACCTCGATACCTCCAAAGGCCTCCCCAAATCGGGATGCCGATCTTGCGGCAGCACTGATCATCTTTCTGATACCTACCCTTTATCTCCTCGTAGGTCCCAGGATGCCCTTACCCAATCCGACCTGTGCTTCCACTGTAACAAAGGCCGACCCTGCGCTTGCACCCCATGCCCTTACCAACACAGGTGTAACCAGCCGGGATGCCCAGCAGCTCACTCTGGGGAAGATCACACTAAACTCACCCGCCACAGAGAGGACAGACCTAAATCGTCTTCAAGCTATGGCAATTCCTCCCGAGGACACTCCTAATTACCTCTCCCAACTGACCCCTCCCACCCCCATTGACATCAACAAATTTGCATCCTACCTTCACGGCTATCCAGATCACACAACAGTTAATCATCTTCTCACAGGGTTTCCTCAGGGCTTTAAGATCGGCTATTCAGTGACGTCAACAATGACGTGCAGTATTCCACAAGGGAGTTCCCTAGGCCCAGTATTATTTTTAATCTACATAAACGATTTACCAAACTGTTCAAATGCTCAAACATTTAGAATATTTGCAGACGATACAAACGTTTTTGCCTCAGCCCGCAACCTGAAAGATCTTGAAGAAATAGTTAACTCTGAACTTAAAAAAGTGAAAATATGGTGTGATGTAAATAGATTGTCAATTAATTTCAACAAAACAAACTTTATGATCATTAAATCGTCAAAGAAAAAAGATGACCAAGTAAATATCAAGATTGAAAGTGCAGATGGTACAATAAATGTTCTGCAAAGGAAGCAAAAAATAAAATATCTAGGTGTCTTGCTTGATGAAACGATGTCTTTCAATCACCATATTTCATACATCTGTACAAGAATTGCGCGAAACAATGGTATTATATCTAAGCTGAGACATTATCTAACTCTTCTACAAATGAAACAAATCTACTACAGCTTAATGTACCCATATATATCTTATGCAATATTAGCATGGGGGAGTGCATACAAAACACATATTGATAAGATACAAGCTAACCAAAATCATTCTGCTAGGCTTATTTTCTTTGTCACCACTTATGGTGAACACACAGAAAGTGCACTTCCCCTACTAAATTTATTAGACGTTCTTACAATCGGATATGCTGCATGTACCGTCTGGGACAAAATTCCCTTAACTCTTAAAGAACTAAACACATACCAATTCCAAAAACAACTGAAACCTTATTTGCTGTCAGAACAACATAGTTAACATAACTGAAGCATATACTCTTTCTTTCTTAATACATTGTATTTTAAAACTGCTTCTTTGGTAATAAATTCTATCTCAATTCTCTAAAACGTTACATTCTGGAGAACTGGCTAGAAAATCTTAGGATTATTTCAGGTCCAGGCCTTATTAAGTACAAATAAATATATATATATATTTTTGCTCTTTCATATATGTAATTAATTAAGTACAAGGCGAATAAACGTATTGTTGTTATTGTTGTCAGGTCCAAGGGCCCCCAAGGAATATTCTAACCTTCCCTGTGCAAATATCAACCCATCTATTATTGACAAAAACATGCTAAAAGAGGTTACCCTGGGCCACACAGCAGGGCCTTTTCACATCCCTCCTTCCTCCAACCTGCAGGTATACCCCATTGGGGCCATTCCCAAGAAACACTCTTCGGAATGGCGAACTATTTTCCATCTCTCCTATCCCAAACACCGCCCCACCAGTGTCAACGCCCACATTCCTCCCGAATCCTATTCTTTGCAATACATAAAGGTGGACCAGGCAATTGCCATACTTCAGGATCTCGGTCCAGGATGCTCCATGTCCAAACTAGACATAAAATCAGCATTTCGCAATGTTCCCGTCCACCCCCCTGATTGGGAACTTCTGGGTATGAAATGGGAAGGGCTCTATTTCTTCAATATGGTCCTCCCTTCGGTGGGCCGCCTTCCTTTTTGATGAATTTTCTTCTGCAGTTGAATGGATCATTCAAAGTAAACTTAAATATTCCCAAGGTTATCCATATAATAGATGATTTCTTTTTTGCTACCTCCCCTCCCAGATCAACATGCATGACTGCTCTATGCCAAATTTTGGACCTTTTCACAGATCTAAATATCCCCATAGAAAACCTTCCCTGCATGCACATGCCTTGAATTTATGGGTATCCTACTAGATTCCAATAAAATGGAAGCCCCTCTCCCGGTGGATAAACTCACCCGCATTAAGGAAGCCCTTGGTCAGTGGACTATTAGGAAATCTGCTACCTTACAGGAGCTACCGCCTCTGATTGGCACCCTTCAATTTGCTTGTAAGGTTATTGCCCCTGGCCGCCCCTTCTTGCAACGCATTATCCACCTTACAAAGGGTATCAAGTTCCCCCATTGGCACATTCACCTTAATTCCGGTTTCCGTAAAGACATTTCTATGTGGTAACATTTTCTCCAAAATTGGAAAGGGATGTCTCTCTTTTTAGATACCCAGGCCACCTCTCCGCCAGAGCTTCAGCTATACACTGATGCTTCTGGTTCCCTTGGGTATGGGGGTTTCTTAGCAGGGGAATGGTTCCAGGGCCACTGGCTCCTCCACCACACCCTCAGCCAAAAAAGGGGTATTAGTATTGAATGGCAGGAGCTGTTTCCCAGATACTTGGCCTGTATTTTATGGGGTCCCCACTGGTCCGGCCAAAGAATCCGCATGTGGTGCGACAAGTCAGTGGTGGCTAGCATAAACTCTAAACACACTAAGTCCTCCCGGAAATGGACCTTATTTGAGCAATTACACTTCAAACACTCAAATATAACTTTGCATTCACGGCTACTCACATCCCGGGTTTAGACAATTCTATCGATGATTCACTTTCCCGTTTTCAGATGGACTGCTTCAGTACCCTGGCTCCATCAGCCTCTCTCACAGCCTCCACCATCCCTCCATCAGCGATAAACATCTGAGAGGTTCTGTACAGCGATACCTTCATGCTTCCCTTGCCCCTTCCACTTGACGCACCTATCAAGTTGGTGTCAAACACTTCCTCACCTTTACCCTCATGCATGGTTTAGTAGGCCCCTCAACCCCCCTCCTAGCAGCCTCAGAGATAACCCTGATGTATTTTGCATCTCATTTAGCCAACACAGTATCCTATGAAACAGTCAAGCTGTACTT
>OZ037775.1:15042782-15087782 GCA_964035525.1 Porites cylindrica | reverse complement strand
GGTTTGAATTTAACGGAACCCTTTACGAGTTTACTTGCTTGCCAAATGGCCTGGCCTCGGCCCCTAGGGTCTTCACGAAGCTTATGAAACCAGTCTATGCAACACTGGGATCCAAAGGATACCTAATAGTGGGTTACATAGACGACATATTACTAATGGCAGAAACACCAGAGCAGCTATCGCAAGTAGTTGCTGACACGGTTGCCCTACTCAGGGCACTTGGCTTCACAATCCATGATACTAAATCTATCACGACACCCTCTCAGATAGCCAAATTTTTGGGATTCATATTGAATTCTAAGAATATGACCATCTCCATGATCCCGGAGAAGGCTGATATTGTACGATCTAAGTGTCACAGCCTCATGCAGATACAAGGTCCTGCTCAAATCCGAGAGGTGGCCTCAGTTGTGGGTTTGATGGTATCCTCATTTGCAGGAGTGTACTATGGGCCATTATTTTATAGATCTCTAGAGAATATCAAAACTGATGCACTGCAAGCAAATGGCTGGGATCTTGAGGGGAAAGTAACACTCTCACCCCTGTGCAAACAAGACCTCCTTTGGTGGATAAATAATGTTGACCAATATCCACAAACCATCACACCACAAATCCCACATCTAACCCTGACAACTGACAGCTCACTTACGGGCTGGGGGGCAGTGATAGAGGGTACCTCAAGTGTTGCAAGTGGTAGATGGTCATTCCAGGAATCCCAACTTCATATTAATTTCCTAGAGTTAAAAGCCATCCTTCTGGGACTGCAGTCACTCTGCAGTCACCTTACAAATTGTACCATCAAAGTGCTTTGTGACAATACAACTGCAGTCTCGTACATCCGCAGTATGGGTGGCTCTAAATCTAGGAACTGTAATGATATAACTAGGGAAATTCTCATCTGGTGCATGCAGAGGCATCTGGCACTATCAATCTCTCACATACCAGGGAAATTAAATACAGAAGCTGATAGAGCTAGCAGAGAATCACACAACAGTAATACAGAATGGTCCCTAGACCCTACCATTTTTGATGAACTTAAACTTAAATGGGGCGATCCTGAAATAGACATGTTTGCATCAAGGCTGAACCACAAAGTGTCTCCATATGTAGCCTGGAAACCAGATCCAGGTGCAGCAGCTATTGATGCATTCACTCTGGATTGGTCCAGATATAAACTTATCTATTGTTTTCCTCCTTTCAGCCTCATAGGCAAAGTCCTTCAGTTTATCCAAGAAAGCAGAACAACAGCCATACTTGTGCACCCATACTGGCCAACCCAGGTGTGGTACCCACAGCTCCTACAGTTGATGAAATCTCCTCCAATATCAATCAAAATGCACCGCAAAACCATTATTCTCCCACATCAACCAGAACAAGTCCACCCATTATATCCCAAACTTCAACCTCATGGATGTCTCTTATCAGGGCATCCTTAGCTGCTCAAGGCATAACGGGGGAACCTCAGGACATCATCGTGGCGTCATGGCGAGATGGAACCCGCAAACAATACTGCACATATATTACAGCCTGGTTAAAGTACTGCTCTGATTGTTACATCAGCCAAGTCAATCCCAAGCTGCAGCAAGTCCTTGATTTCCTTACTCTGCAATCTAAACGAGTGGGATATAGTGCGGTTGCAACTGCCCGAAGTGCACTGTCAAGTTTCATTAAAGTTGATGGGGTAAAAGTGGGTGACCACCCCTTGGTGTCAAGGTTTATGACTGGCCTGTTTAATCAAAAGCCAGCCCTTCCACGCTACTCTGAGACTTGGGACCCCCAAATAGTGCTTAACCACCTTAAGACATTTCCAGCCATTGATGATATGTCACTGAAACAGCTTACCCTGAAACTGGTCATGCTTATGGCCCTATTGTCTGCACAGAGAGTTCAGACTTTACAGTCCTTGTCCTTGGAAGAAATGAGTACCCTACCTGGAAAGTATGTCTTTCGCATCTCTTCTGTTTTAAAACAAACAACTGCCAAAGGGGGCCAGAACAGACATTTACTACCTGTTACTTTTCATAGTTACCCCCTGGACAAACGACTGTGTATCGTGGAGCTACTTTCAGCTTATGTTAAAAGAACCGCTCCTCTCAGGAAAGAGACAAAGCAGTTGCTTATTTGACATGCTGAGCCTCATGGACCAGCTTCAAGGGACACAATATCACGTTGGATAAAACAAACCATGAAGGATGCGGGAATTGATACTACGGTTTTCAAACCCCACAGCACTAGGGGTGCCTCTACTTCAGCAGCTAAAGCATTGAATGTTCCTGTTCAGGTTATAATGAACACTGCTGGATGGCGTTCTGATTCTACTTTTGCCAAATTCTGTGATCGCCCTGTCCTCACTGCAAACAACTTTGCTGCAGCAATTCTGGGAGATAAGAAATAATATATTGTAATCTCAAATAACTCCCTTCTTTGAGCCAGTGCATATTCAAACAATGCCTTATATCGATATCAGTTGTTGTTGCAGTATTTACTATCATGTAAGAGGCCTATTACAAATACACATTATGTTGTGTTCATTCACCACTTTGTGGCTTTGAGCTTTTAAGTCTCACGTGACCTCCGATTGTATGCAAATGCCAGGTAGAATTGTTAATTAAACGAGACTTACCTGTAAGTCGTGGTTTGATTGAGATTCTACCGTAGCATTTGCAGGAATGAGGAGGTCACATCCCACCCTACCCCATCCCTATTGTTGGTGACCTCTCATCCCTGCTTTGTCAAAGCCCCACAAAACCGCTTTTAAGACTGAGCTCGGATATGGCATACTTGCTATCTCACGTGACCTCCTCATTCCTGCAAATGCTACGGTAGAATCTCAATCAAACCACGACTTACAGGTAAGTCTCGTTTAATTAACAATTTTATAATGGATATCTCTTCAATAATTGGCGCGAGATGGACGCAAGGCAGTCAACATCTTATTTACCTCCAACAACTGGTCCTATAAACCAGGCCATGGAAGACTACAGCGCCTTTTCATTTACATACAATTATCCGCAACTGCATCAGCTAGCCAGCCATGAAAGCACAGCCACTGAAACGCCAACAACGTCCTGCACAAATTTCTTATGCGCTTGCCTACTCATCAAGATGGCGTCGAAAACCGTGACAAGGTCTATTTTTTTTGTATCCTACGCTGAGTAATATCATTTGTGAATCACGTCTAGAAGACAAAGGAAATTGGATTGACTTTTGATCTACACTATAATCTATCCACTGAACTGGTTCTGTCTAATATGATATAAATCGTTGTTTCAACCCCTAGCTCCTTGGAGAAGTATTGAAGAGTACGTAGGTGGTCTAGAACCGATTCCTAGTGATCAAGAAAGGGACTCTTCAAGTGGTGAAACATCTGGAGACAGCAGCTCTGGTTCGGAAAGTGAGGTACTTTGGCATTATGTTTCTTTCTTTTTTCATAGTTAGTGGTCTGCATAAGCGAAATGTGAGGGTTGAAACAAATAAAATATTTGCAGGGTGTAAAGAAAGTCAGTTTTACAGCTTGCCATTCGGACAGGCTGCAGCTAACATGTACTAGCACATAGGTCATTTCAACTTGCCCGAAAAAAATTTTTGATGAGCAAGTTTGATTACAATTCTTCCGTAATTTGAATTCCTCAAAAAACCTCAATTGTCCATCAAGTTAAGAACAGAATAAACTAGCCCAATAACAGAATCCACTAGCTATCACACACTATCACACACTTCTTTCTTTGCGCGCTGATTTGCATAAAATTTATTTCCCAAAGAAAGATATTATTATCAATGTTACTCCTTTAAGATGGCCTCTAGAAACAATCTCTATTGTGTGGAAAGGTTAGTGCTAATAGGTTGTGGTTGGGGGCAGAAAATAAGTTACGTGAAACCTTCTGCAACATTGTAAATCTGCATGTTATTCTTTAAGATTTAGAGCTCAGTGTCTTTTTTTTTTTACAGGGTCCTGACTATAGTAAAGAGGAAAAGAGTCTATCTGGGCCAGATGCTACTGAAATCACTGTTGCAATCCTATCTGGAGAGTTGTCACACAACTTGGATGAAACGGTTGCTAACAGCCCTGCTATCCACAGCAGCTTAAAGAGTACATTGTTTGAGACCGTTGTCCATCTCTTTGATTGGTTTGCATCTCACCCTTCTTTGAGTAAGGAGGCGTTTTCCAAGAATTTACAGATATGACATTCCATTCTCCCTGAAGGCAATCTTCTGCCCATGTCATACCAAGAAGCATACAAAGTGATTAAGCCTCACCTTGTGGCAGTAGTTATTTTTGAGGTATGCTCAAATGACTGTATTTTATTCAAAGGAGAATTTAAAGACAGTGTTACCTGCCCAAAATGCAATGAATCACGATTTAAGGCTGGCAACATTCCCAGAAGAAGATTCCATTACCAACCTGTTGGGCCTCGACTAGTGCTAAATTTTGGCACAAGTAACATTTCCTTTATACTTCAGAGTCATGCAGTTGAAAGAAACACATTGGAAAATGGTGGTACCATGTGTGACATACAAGATTCCCCAGTATGGAAAGAAGCCTATAGTGCTACTGGAACTTTCAAGGGGGATCCACGTGGTGTTGGGCTGTCCATTTGTCTTGATCGGCTAAACCCATAGAGCAAGAATAAGGCAAATTATTTCATGTGGCCTATCGTCTTGGGACAGTTGAACTTACCAAGGCGTATAAGGTACTCTTTTGCAAACCTTATTCTTACGGGTATAATTCCGAGTCAGAGGGAGGGAAAAGAGCCAAAGCATATCGACCCATACCTTGAAGTGCTTGTTGAGGAAATAATTTTCTTGTCTGGAAGCACAATCTATGATGCCTACAGAAAAGCACCATTTTAAGGTAAGGTAGAGATAATGATTTACATTCTGGATTATCAAGGCTTTGGAAAAGTTTTTTGTTTAACTGGCACTGGCTCCTCCCGAAGCTGTGGATGGTGCATGCAGAAGGGAGTCTATTGCAAACACTTGCATAAAGTGGTCTATCCTGGGAACAGACGGTTTTTGCCTACCAATCATGTTTTGCAGAAAGACTGCCATAACTTCCCTGAACATTCAGAGGAGTTGAGACAGAGGCCAGCAATTCGAAGCTTCCAGCAAGATATTTCATTTCACAAAGCCTATGGCAATGCAAAGAATCAAGCCCAGCGCAACAGATTAGCATCTGGAACCGGTTGTCGTCAAATGTATGTACTTTCCTCAAAGAACCCCTCATTTGACAGAGTGAAACAAACTGTACCAGATGCAATGCATATGATTGCCGTGCAGATGAAACATCTGGTGAGGTGCATTGCTGGGAAGGCCCCAGAAGATAGTATAGCAGTCCGCTTGCAGGAAAAGGCTTTGGATAGGTTTCAAGATTCGTGGATAACTGCAAGTACTGAGACTTCTTCATCATCTACAAGCAGCAGCAGAAAGGGAAAAGAAAAGACAGAGAAAAACACTTCTCAGAAAGAAGCCACATCACTGCCAACTGCCCCATTTGGACTAAACAATAAACAACAGGAAGAAGCAGACAAAAGAGCAAAAGAAGTCATTGCTCCAGCTGGAGACTCGTTTATTCCAAAACCGATCTTCTCACAGATCTCCAAGCTTAACTCTCAAAAATGGAAGGAGGCAACTGTAACTTAATTAACAATTAATGAATGAATTATAGAGATCGAGGAGGGTGTTATTGGATGAGAACTCCATAATTCTTCATATGATAAAAAAGCCAAATTCAATAATATTGTTCTATTACTCATTCACAATAATTCCTTAGTTAACAACATAGCCAAAACATGCTTACCTCCATCAATGTTAAGTTCATCTTCTATAGGGCACGTTTAGGGTTGTGCAGCTACGAAAATATTCTCCACATAGCAGATTTCGCCCTTCGAGTTCTCTTCTTGCTGTTCTCGCCATGCCGTTGGCTATTATTCAGCTGATTATTTCACCTAGTTCTTACTATTGAAAGAAGTCAAATGTCCGCCATTTTTGTTCTCACAATTTGTTGTTGTTGCTTTGTTAACATGCACACTTGTATTCAAGCCATAATGAAATGGCTAGCCTGCAAGCAGTCTCTCAGAGGCGCTCTGGTGGAGTGGCGGGAAAAGGAAGGAGAGCCTGCAACTACGTCTCTGGAATTTGAGTTCCAACTTCAATTTCCTGTGGTGTATTATATGTGCCATTTGTTCACTTGAATTTTTTAATACCAGTTTAACTATTGGCATAAGATCTTTATTTAAATGGAGAGTTTGTTACTAGTTGTTAGGATTCTACATAGGACAGTACCTTGGTGGCAAAGTTATAATCATTGCAATCAGCAGATTGTTTACATCATGGTCATGTCAATAACAATAATAATCTTCTATACTTAAAACGTATCTGCAATTTACATGTATGTCTCATTCATTATTGCTGTAGGTTGCAGCCCGGGGCATACTAAAATACTGTGTCAGGGGTATGCTGGGAGATCGTCAGCAGGAAAGTTTGATTCTGCTCGTGAATTCCATTGCTGCGTTATGTGCTTCTACCCAGGATCGATCAAAAATTGAGTCACTGAAGGAGCAAGTTCAAACAGCTCTTGCACGACTGGAGAGGGATTTCCCATTGTCACTTCAGGTATACTTTCAAATTATACAAGATAATTACTTTGAGAAAAGATGTATAATTTATTATTTAGTTTACCTGAGCCCATTGTGAAGAAAAGAACAGTAATTTAATTGATTTAATCCATTTTTGCATACAATTCATGCATTGTAATTGGACTTAGAAAAAGCAGCAGGAGAGGACTCGTCGGGAACAGAAGAACCATTCAAGTTAGTTTACCCAAATGAAAATTGAAGTCCTTATAATCTTATTATATTAGGCTAGTTCTTCATTCTCAAGCTTCTCCACTGTGCTTTATCCCATATCGAAAAATGTTCCCTTAAACAGTTTAGTTTTTACTGAATTTAAATACTTGGACACTATAACCACTGGGAAACTGGTTATAATGCATCGGACATTCATGGCAGGCTACAGTATACCCCACATATCTATTATGTGATGTCGTGTTTCAGTTTTATTTTTGGTTTGAATTTCATCCACTGTTGTTTTAAATTCATTATCATACACTACCATACCCAAAAACAAATGAGAATAAAACTTACACTAAGGATAAAAGTGAACCACAACAGGTACATGCATTCATCCTGTGTATGGCCACATGTAGGATCAGCCCTGTTGTAGGTGTTTGAGGTTGGTTGCATTCAGCCATGTACACGTATTTTCAAGTCCTTATAATGTTATTATTGCTGATCCATATCCACCATATCCCAGTCTGATTCATCCTTTCAGTCTTTTCTTAATTTTGTAATTTGGTTACCTTCATGGTTTTTAAAGGTGGTGACAAATCATATTCTACAACACATACCAGAAGGAATAGGGCAATTTGGCCCAGTACACAGTACTTGGATGTTCGCGTATGAAACATTCAATTCTTGGCTTTGCCAAAGAGCATTAAACAGGAGACATCCCAAGGCAACAATTTTGAGAACGTACCAGGTGATGATCTCTTCTTTTCATGCAGTAAACAAATTTTCAGTTTCCTACACCATATTTAGTTTTCTAATAATACAGCCTTAATTGCTTATTGATGCCATTATGCTAATACAGAATGGTTCTGTCGAATTGCGAGGAGTGACGCGAGGCGATTGTATTCACTGGAAATGTAATTTAGAAGTTATATTTCAACATAAAAAGATGAGCGAAATTAACATACTGTTTTAGGAACAATTAGCGGGGTTCATTGAGCGAAGCAGTTCTCAACACAAACAAGTCTACCGATTAGCTCCGAGTGTAGTTACTTTTGGTCATTTTCAATCGAAATGTAAGGCTGGAAAATAAAAGCACTCCGTCTGTAACTATGCCTATGCCACAATTCCATCCTTAAAACATCTGTCAATCGTAGTTACGAATAGAAACAAGGAGGAACCTTCTAAATAAAGGCGTCCCAAAATAGTCGACAAATCTAGTAAATATGGCTCTGTAAGGTCAATTTTGGGACGAAATTTTCTCAAAGACAAGGACAAATAACACAAAACAACAACAAGAAGTGCTTACCTCGAAGGTTCAAGTGTGGCTTTGAAGGGCCGCCATCGCCGTAAGACAACAAACGAAGGGAAAAACAAACACCAAAAATTAAAGTAACACTAAAAACTCCGAAAAAGAACAACATGCAGGGAAACAAACCCTACATCTAGACTTGTCTGCGACACATTTTCGCCATTGTTTCGTCACAAATTTCCACTATGAAGGAACCATTCAACGCCATCTTGAAGCACGAACCAACCAAACGGCGATTAGAAATCAGCCCACGTGACATAAGTTTCCTCTCCAGTCTTTCTATTATTCATGATCAGGGTGTGGGTGTGGGTGTGGTTTACTTGCTTGCAGAAATATCACTACAATAAAGCCCCCCTTATTTGGTTAGCCATGGTCACATACTGGAGGAAGAACAACCATTAACTCTACCAACTGATCTGGAAGAACTTGGTCATCTTTGATGAATATCCTCTGGAGAATGCACACATATCAGATCAAAGACAAATGATCATGACAATTCAGAAAAAATGCAGGAGACCGCAAAGGCTACATTTCAGGGCAGACAAGCTCAAAGCAACTTTCGAAACTACTTTGCAGCAAATAATTATTCTGTGTTTTCACGAAAGCACTTTTTTCCAACATATCAAAATTTCCCAACAATTTCTCTTTCACTTGAACAGGAAAAAACAAAACTGTACCTCTGCCAAATGTTTTTGGCAAAGGACAAATGAAACTTAAAGTGCTTCCTTTAGGGTATGCTTCAGAAAATCAGCCAAATCCAAATAAAAGGTGTGATTTTTGTTACAATATGCATGTATTTATAGTTACGTGATTTTATAATCATTAACTAGGGATCGAATGTCGCTGTATATAGATGCTATTGATTGTTCTTCGGGTTTTGAAGAATGGTAGCGAAGCATCTTTGTTGTACGCTTTAGTGGCTCATCTGGGGCCAACGTGGCTGGAATAACATTAACCGAAGTACCACTATCAACTTGAAATTTCACGGGTTTCTTTGCGACAACTATTTCAGTGTAGATCTCCTTCGGGTAACTTTCGTTTTTAATGGCATGTACCACTTCTCGCCTGTCTGTGATGCTTGTGATATACTCTCTGTCGCTTTCGTCAGACTCTTTGGTTTCTTCTCTCAGACTGTTGATATGCGAGATGAGTTGACGCTTCAAGATGGTCTGATTTTTAAAGCAAGTCCTTTTGTGATCCCTAGGAGTCTTCATGCGGACATGAAAGCAAGGATTCACTCCTCTCACCTGGGACCAGAGTCATGTCTAAGAAGAGCCCGTGAATGCATATACTGGCCCGGAACGTCGGCTGAGATCAAGCAATACATCTCAGCATGTGAAAGCTGTAGAGGGCTTGATACATCCTCGCAACCCAATGAGCCTTTGATGAGCCATGAAGTCCCGTCTTGCCCATGGGAGAGGGTTGGCACTCATATCTTTTTCCTGGATGGCAAAGAATATTTGATTACCATCGACTACTGTAGCAACTTTTGGAAGGTAGACAGACTACTTGACAACAACGCAAGTACAGTAGTACTAAAGCTGAAGAGTGACTTCGCCCGCTATGGAATACCGGACCAAGTAGTGAGCGACATTGGCCCCCAATTCGCATCGATGGAGTTTGCCACATTTGCGAAAACCTGGGAATTTGATCATCTACCCAGTGTACCGGAAACAGTAAACAGTCTGGCGTAAAGACAGCCAAGCGTCTGTTGCGGAAATCGATCAGTGCTGGAATGGATCCATACCTGGCTTTCCCGGATTACAGGAACACTCCCATGCAAGCGATGACTACAAGTCCTGCACAGCGGCAGATGGGCAGAAGGACCAAAACGCTTATCCCTACTACACAGAACCTTCTGATGCCAAAAACAAACCCACCTCGTGTTGAGAAAAGCCAACTAAAGGAGCGTCAACAAGTTCAAGCCAAATACTACAACAGAACCACAAAGGAATTGCCAACACTGAGTGAGAGCGATGTAGTGCGAATGAAGCCTTTTGAATTAAGTGCTTAATTGTGGCCGAAGGCCCAGGTAACAACAAGGTTAGATGAGTGATCGTACACGGTGGAGGCTTATAAGAATGGCACCATCTACAGGAGAAATAGGCAAAATCTTAAGAAAACGACAGAGCCTCCAAGTAAATCAGATGTGATGTCTCAACCAGATATACCCAGCATTCCTACCACATCTGCTGGGCAGGTCGATAATTCTTTGGAATCAAGCCCTTGCGTGAGCGATACTGATCATCAGAGACCACAGCAAGACAGGAGATCCCCGGCGTATTTAAAGGACTATGTTTGTTCATGAATGGCTCATTACTAACTCACGAACTTATTTTATTCCTATTGTTTTGTTGAGCTTGTACTCTTGCTAGGACATGATTATTTCTGATGATTCTATTAAGTTGGACGTTTGTTTGATTTAGTTGCAAGTTAATGAGGAACATTAATTTTGTGTTGTTTTTTGATTTCTTTCTTTGAGACGGAGGATGTTACAATATGCGTGATTTTATAATCATTAACTAGGGATCGATGGTCGCTATATGTAGATGCTATTCTTGGTTTGCACTCACGTGACTTCCAGTAAAACTTGCGATTTCCGTCCGCCATGTTGGTGTTCCAAATACCAATATGGCGGACGGGTGCTAGTCACCAACAAGATGACAATGGATCTCAGCAATACACCACAATGATCTCACAGAGAAGGTCGAAGGAAAGGCAAAAACGACAGGCGGAATTGCAACAACAGGAACGTTTACTGAAGCTACAGAAATTAAAGGGGCCTGGAGTCCTCATTGCCGACTTTGCTTCTGAGATTGTTGAGATTGAAAGCTTGAATACTTCAGAACATTCAAAATGTTTTAACATCCCATTCTGGCTGCCTGTAATTTGAAACTTCTGCAAGTTCGAAATACTAAACCCCATTTATCTAGGAAACATCTCTAAAATGGGTGCCCAAATCACAACCCCATTGGGCGGCACATACCCGTTAAGGTATTTTGGGGAATTCCCCCCCCCCCCCCCCACGGGGGAGAATACACCACAGGCACCCTGCTTTGACTGCTGTATATGTATGTAGCGGGCCATCAGCCTTAAAATCCTGTCATCATCCATTCCCTTATTGGTAAGTTTTCATTGTATTATATTATAAATTAAACAAGATACTGTGCCTGTGCTGATTGGTTAATTGAAGATATTTAATACAACTTTCTGGAAAGATATAACATTTTCTTAGCATATATTTTCCTTCCTAATTTCCATAATGTTTTAGAAACACTCATCAGAGTTTGGGGAAACTCAATCTTGAGTAAAGGGGAAACGTTTTTGTTGTGAAAGACATTATTTCTCATGCTAGTTAGCATGCAAGACTCATTCAGGGATGAAAGGTTTTGCACTAGGCATTGTTTTGGAAGCAAGGAAGTTTGGATCTTAAAAAATGCCTGTTGATAGTATATATTAATTTTCACTGGTAAAAGTTAATGATTTTTATTAATTTTGGTACCTTCTACACTTAAACAATTGAATGGAATTGCTTCAAATTGTCCATTTTCAGGCATTGTTTTTTATAATCTGGTGCGTAGTGGGCCAAAATACATCCAAAATCACCTGGCCTTTTAAAAAAATTGTGAACAGTGAAATTATTCCCTTTTAAAAGCAAATAATATCAACGACCTCTCTTTTTTAGGTACAGTCTGCTCTAAATTCTCAAGAGATGGGCCAACACCCAGCCAAGTGGAGCAAAAAATCAACATGAAGTGTGTGGAGGCAAGAAGGCCACCGAGAAGTCGAGAAAAGAAAATTTTCTCAGATATTTTGTATCAACCCTTTTAACATTGTACCATTTTAAAAATTTTTTCAATTTTTTTAACAGTATTAGATAAGATCAGATTGTTTCTTAAGCTTTTCATGATGCAATACCATTTTAAACGTTATTATATTGTGGATATCAAATGTTCTACTAGCGATATTATTGTATTGTCACAAAAAGCTGTCTTTACAGTTTTTGAAATCTCCGAGAAATTGAGAGTTCAAAAGGTACAACATGTAATATATTTCGCTTGCAAGTGTGAATTAAATAGTTTTAAGTGAATTAAAGAAATGAAATGAATGTGAATCTGTGATCCTAATTGCTTTGTTCAAGAAACAGGAAGGATACGTGCTGAGAACCAAAACCACACACTTGGATTTCAACTTTTCACCAAAGAAACACACACAAATATTCATCATATGGCATTACTATGGAGCAAGAATCATGGTTATCCATATCATTCCCATATCAGATCTCCAGTCTGCCTGGATGATATGGGAATTGGGAATATCAGATGGCAGTATGATTGATGATATGGGAATGGTATGGGGAGCTGCCAAGTATATATCATCTCCATAGTAGAGAGTCAGGAAACATATGGTATTGGTATGGGGCTGAGCCATATCATTCCCATGCTATTTACTATGGGGAATGTATGGGGTGCTACCAAATACGTAGCAATCCCATAGTGAAAATCTATTGAACCATTTACTGATGAAGACTGTTAACACATATGGGTTTGATATGGCATGTAGTATCCCATACAAATTCCATATATTACCCATGTCAGGGCCATGGGTCATGTCATACCACTTCCATACTTGGGCCATACATGGCCCATATCATTATGTTTGGTAAGGGTCATAGTAATTCATATGCAAATAGCATTAAGCATTTATTTTCCAACAACCCAATAGTGCACTTTGAATTGTTAATCAGTGAACCAATCCTCTCAACAGTCTACCAACACTCGGCCAACAGGCTACCAACACTTAACATCTCCATGGTGATCTCCTGCCGTTTGAGGTATCTTCTGTGTTTTGTATTCGTTTGCATCACATTTATTTCATTTTATTTGTTTCAGTGTCATGTAGTTATCACAATTTTGTTTTCCTTTTAGAACCGCTTCTTTATGAGTTTGTTATGGTTTTGAGTGTATCTCATCAGTTGGAATTAAATCACTGCTATAGCCTAACTGGTGCTTATATAGCTCTCAAACAGAAGATGACCAGAAGAGGAAAGAGTAGAGCGAAAAGTTCTCCGACAAAACCTAGAAGGGTGAACAAATTAACCCTGCAAAAACAAACTGCCTTGAAGGCTTTCAGGACGATATTGAGTGATTGTGAGTTCACGGAGACCCAAGGAGTGCTGCAAAATCTACTTAGTTCTAAAGAGACACCTAAGGGAGAAAAGGAAAATACGCATGCCACTCCAGAAAACTCCCTTCCAAGCGATAGCGGTCAGCAGTCAGCGGGAATGGCAGACGTGTTCTCTTCGCCTCCCTCAATGCAAACCAGCTATCGATTGAACCCAATTCTACCAGCAGGACTATGCATAGCTCGGTGGACAGCGAAGTATGCTGACGTCATCAGACTTCGGCAAGTGAAGAAGAAAGTCTAGTTGTGCAAAATAAACCTGGCCTTGTTGAATCAGAATGGTCTGAGAGATTGCGGCTCTTGAGTAGCAGGAACTTGTTGAAAGAGCAGCTCTGGATAAGTGTATGAAAGAAGCTAGGGAAAAATGGAAGTTGAAATGAATCGTGCCGTCCAGCAAAATGAATTTAGACTAAAAAAACAGGACATAGACCGCCAACAGGAAAAATTATGACAACTCGAGGAAAACTTAAAAGGGAGTGAAAGGGCATTGACAGGATCTCAAGTATTGAGGAACCCTTTATATAGCATGAGCAAAATGAGCAAACAATATTAATTTCAGGTAGTTTTGAAAACGAAGCACCCTAAACTCGAAAACGAAGCACCCAAATCTCGAAAACAAAGCACCCAAAACTCGAAAACAAAGCACCCAAAAACTTAAAACCGGTCTGTCCTTTATAAACACAAGACTAGTCAGGTGTGAGAAAACCGCAAACACTAACGGAAATTGATTTTCCTTTTGTTGTAGTTGAAATTTTGTATGAATATTAATGCGTTGCTTACACGTTGTTGTAGTTGAAACATATTATTGTTTGTTACATGCCATTTGATTTTTTTTATGCTTTTTATCTATTTCAACCGGCTGCGCTGCCTCACTGAATAATAAAAAACGCAGCACTAATGAAGACAAGGTTTAAGAGTGAGATTTGTTTTTTAACACTTTCACCACTGATCGCATTGCCTTTTTCACACCTTTGCAATTTTTTAAATTATTGCACAAGTTTTAGATCAGTCTCGCTGAGTATCGTGTCAGGATGTGCTGAGTAGAACTTTGATTATGGAGTTTAAAGTGCCTCTTGTCAAACCAAGAACAACTGTTGATTGCACTGGACTACCGGTTTACGACTTTTCAAAATTGTTTAACAAAGAGGAGATAGGAAAAGGTGCATATGGAGCAGTTCCCACAGCAGACTACCCTTTCCATGGTATCGACGACAAGGGTCAAGAGTTTCGAGTTTTGGGTACTTCCTTTTCGAGATTTAGGGGTCTTCGTTTTCGATTTTTGGGTGCTTCCTTTTCGAGTTTCGGGTGCCTCGTTTTCAAGATTTAGGGGTCTTCGTTTTCAAGTTTTGGGTGCTTCGTTTTCGATTTAGGGTGCCTCGTTTTCGACATTTAGGATCTTCATTTTCGAGTTTTGGGTACTTCCTTTTCGAGGCGCTTTGTTTTCGAGATTTGGGTGCTTCGTGCTTCAGTCTTCGTTTTCCAGTGCTTCGTTTTCGAAACTACCATTACTTTCATCCATGTTACCGGTCACTAGGCTGCACTCAAACTGTGAATGGCTTAGATCCAATTCAGCACCAGTTAAAACCTCTCTACAATGCTGAGTAGCATGTTGTATTCAGTAACTTTAGGCTAAGAGACTGGCTCAAGGGGGAGGAGTTGTAGTGTATTAAGCCATCGGTTGACATTGTGAATGTGCACTTATGTGCACGTTTGTACCATGTGCTTTGATGCGTAATAAGCCAAATACATTACCGACGTCATATCCATGTATACTACAAGTATTCGTGTAAAATTTTAATGCAGATTTTTGTAGTCATATAGATACTTTAGCCCTTCTTCTTTTTAAATTTCGGGGTCTACCCCGGTCTATCCCTGATGAATTTTCCGTTACAAGGCTTTGTCAGTGACCAGGTATGAAGAGATCAGCTGAGCCAAGTGGCACAACTCCCGGAAACAGGCTGCGAAAACAGGCTGAAGGAGAAGCCTGTGTGACGGAAGTAATGTCAAATCTAGGAAAAATCTGTTCAATTTTAACCAAGAAAAAGTTAAGAAGTTTTGATTTTTATGATAGCTTTTAGAATATAATATGTTTTCGTTTTATATTTGTATTTTTGAAGGTCTTATTATTCGCATGCAAGAAGTGATTTCTATGCAAATCTTCATATGGGTGTTAGAAAATAGCAGCTAGGAAGAAGCTATTTGAAGCTCAGGACTGTCTTTATTTTTCGTTTTTATACCTTTTTTTTGGTTTGGAACCCTCCATTTTTTCTCAGGATGGTCGTCTACCTCAACCTGCTGCATGGTCAGAAGCAGAGAAACGTATACTAGTTGAGTATGTGGCTTTATTTTCACCCACTAAAAAGATCCTTTATTCTGGTCCAAGTGTGCTGAAGCTGTGGCCTGCAAAACTGGATTGCCTAGGAGATTGGGTATGCTTTTAACCCTTTTTTAGTCTAGAAGCGTTGTACGGAACTCTGTTTAAATTTAGTGCTTACAACAGTAAGTCCCAATTAACTTCAACTTAGTATACATCTCGTGTTTAGTTTCCATGTCAGAAGTGAATGACGATTTTTTTTCTAGAGATATTAAAACCATCTCCGTTTGCATTGAAATTCTTTATGACCTTGTGGTAAATCTCAAACAGAGCACAACATTTCCTATTGGCCATTGTTATTTGCTCATTCACTAAGCCAGATGTCAATTTTTTTTTTTTTTCAGGGAATGCCTGTAGACATCAGGTAAACTCTTATCTTCAAAAATACAAGACACTGGCAGAGGCAGAAGAGGACCTCCAAATTAACTGTTTTAGTAGTGGAATCCAAGAGTGCTCATCTGAGGAGGCTTCCAGTCCTGTTGTAACTTCGACTCCACAGTCCTTACAGAATAAAAACACCTCATTCTCACCAGTACTGGCATTTTCCCCGCATAGCACAAATAGTTCCGGAGATACTGGGGTACAGGTATCGCTGGGAGACTCGATTGCCAAAGTGGTAAAACTGCTTGCAATGATGAGTTCACGTATGAGTCAGGGCTTATTGCAAAGTCTCGTTTATCAATAAATGTTTCTGGAATTCAATAAAGATTTGCTGCCATATGTTCCATCTGACTTCATAGTACTTTGTTGCAAAGGTATCAGTGTTATTCACCAAAATGAGAAAGATAACATCATTTATTACTTGGTCAAAGGTCTTGGGACCCCAAGAGAAGATTGTACTGGTCCGAGGCTACCAATTGATAGAATGCCATTTGGACTACTTAGTTATAACATTCGCCATTTTGCTTTAGACAAAATAAACAACATTACGTCAGATCCACACTATGTGCAGTGGGAGACTACAATGTTTTCCAATTTTGCGCACAAGTGGAATTATTTACAGAGGGTAACTGGATTTGCGTATGAGAAGGACGAGGGACAAGGTCTTTCCATGTCTCAGTCTACATCTTTGCCAGTTTGAGAGCCTGACAGTTCATCAAGCAGTCCAGGAATTTTACAACAGGCATGGCAGGGAACATTTCCACAGAGAACACAAACTGGGGATGAGATTACCAGTGAAGTGCATGCTGAAAGTCCAGCCAATGCAGCAGATGCAATAAACATTGTGTGTTCCTGAGTGTGAGAAAATGGCGGAAGGTCATGATATTTCTGGCTCTGACGACGAAGCCATTTGGGGGCCAGACAACTGAGTTATACCCACTTGAACTTGATGGTTCTGATTGGCAATACCTCCAGCTGAACAGAGAGCGGTTAATATGGGCAAGCGACTTAGAATCCTTGAAGAATTTTGTTGAAAATTGTCTTCAGCAGCAAGGAAAGTGGTCGTCGCCCGGCGGAAATAATAAGCAATTCAAAAGTTGCAATGATAAGCTTGTTATAACCTGGTACTTCAAGAAACAACTTACTCTTGTTTTCCAAGGACAAGATGGTCCGTTTTTAAAAGAAAAATTGTTCAAACTGGTTCAGGACAAGCCGGAGATGACAACCGATTCGCCGAATCGATCCACAAGCCAAAATGAAAACCAACAGACAACGGATAATGGAGCGGACTCGGGATCAGAAAATTCTTCATTTGCTGAACTGAGAGACATAAAATACAGCCTGAAGGTATTAAAGAAGCAGGTCGATGATAATACAAGTTCCTTATCGAGATATCCACAAAATCAAGAAAATATTGGCAACGAAGAGCTTATGAAACAGAAAGGGAGGTGTGAAAAGCTACAGGCGGTATTATGCAACAAAGATAAAGAAATTAATGCACTGAAAATGAAAATTATGTCTCTTGAGACCCGTGCATCGTCCGCGGAACAGGAAAACGACTGCCTAAAATTAGCGTTAAAGCTTATTAGGCAGGAAATGAGCATAGGAGAGCGTCAACAACAGAGGAATCAGAGTTACGAGGTAACTGCCCCTCAAGGAAATTCAAAGAGTGATAATGCCCAGTCTAATGAGAGCTCTAATCCTGAAAACGAATGGCAAACCGTTGATGCGAAAAAGAGAAAGAAAAAGAACAAAACACGGAGAAAGAAGATCAATGAAGCACAGTCCAGCACCCATGATGACACGGAAAAGACCTGGCAGACTATCAATGAACTTACTTCGCAAAAATCTGGGAAAAAATCGGTGGCATCTCTGAAAGTAAATGGAGTATCAATAACAAATCCAACTGTGCTGTCGAACCAATTTAACAATCACTTTGCTACTATCGGTCCAGAACTTGGCAGCAATATTGATTCCTCAAATAGTGATGGTTATCAAAAGTACCTCACTGGCACAGATAAACGGTTTCAGCTCCATCTGACCAGTACAAATAAAGTTCTCTCACTTTTGAATCGTCTAAATAAGTCAAAGGCAGCTGGCCTTGACAAGATATCTGATAGGCTCATTCAGGAATGTGCAGATAACATTTGCATTCCTATCCGTGATATTTTTAACCAGTCAATAAGTCAAGGCATATTTCCGGATGACTGGAAATGCGCAAAGGTCACCCCACTTTTTAAACAAGGCGATCGGGACGACTTAAACAATTATCGTCCAATTTCGGTGATCTCAGTTATGGCCAAGGTCTTTGAAAGAATCATCTATGATCAATTATATGCCTACCTACAAGAGCACAATATAATCTGTAAATATCAGTCAGGCTTTCGCGCTATTCACTCAACTGTCACGGCTCTCCTTGAGGCCACGGACACTTGGGCGTACAATATTGACCGCGGTAAAATCAACGCCGTTGTTTTCTTAGATCTCAAAAAGGCCTTCGACACAGTTGACCATGAGATCGTTTTATCAAAATTAAGCAATTACGGCATATATGGTATCGCACACCAATGGTTTAAGTCATATTTAGAGAATCATAACCAAATGTGCTCCATCAACGGATCGCTCTCTCAAAGCTGTTTATTAAGTTGTGGTGTTCCCCAGGGGACGATTTTAGGTCCACTACTATTTCTGTTATACATCAACAACCTTCCAAACTGTTTTTCAAATTGTGAGCCGAGGATGTACGCTGATGACACCCACCTTACATACGCAGGTGATAATGCAGACAATATCCAGTTGCATCTAAATCAAGATTTAGAAATGTTCACAACTGGCTGAGAGCAAACAAACTTACTCTAAATATGACTAAAACCGAATTTATGCTTATCGGATCTAGGCAGAGGCTAAGTACTCTCACAGAGTCCCCGACATTTGCAATTAATGATTTTCAAGATAGCCAGGTCACTACTGCAAAATCACTTGGAGTGACCATCGATGACAGACTTGATTGGAGTGGCCATATCGAGAAAGTAACAAAGAAAGTCGCTTCTGGTATTGGGGCCATAAAACGAATAAGGCACCTTGTCCCCCAGGCGACCTTACAACTAATATATCAAGCTTTGATACAGCCACACTTTGATATTTGCAACATTGTTTGGGGAAACTGTGGGATAACTTTACAGAATAAAGTTCAAAACCTACAAAA
This sequence comes from Porites cylindrica, assembly GCA_964035525.1. NCBI lineage: Eukaryota > Metazoa > Cnidaria > Anthozoa > Scleractinia > Poritidae > Porites > Porites cylindrica. The sequence goes on along the minus strand of OZ037775.1, from coordinate 15,068,541 downwards.
CAGAGCAGCCCGTGTTTTGACCTACTCAAGCTATGACATAGATGCTGGTCACCTTTTCAAACTTCTAGGGTGGAAAAACCTAGCTTGCCAGCAACAAATTCACAAAGCTACGATGGTTTACAGGTCTCTGTACCGGTTGGCTCCAAACTATTTTAGTTCTAAATTTGAAAGGCGAGAAGTCGCATATAACCTAAGGGACTCTGAAAATAAACTCAATGTTCCATTACCGCGCACAAAATATTACAAAAACAGCTTCAGCTATAGTGGCGCCATTCTCTGGAACAGTCTTCCTTGTAACTTAAGGGAAGCAGAGTCCCTTGGGCAATTTAAACGATTACTCAAAGAACTGTAAGGCACGGCATTCGTGGAAAGCAGATTTTTTATTTAAATATTTTTATTATATTAGTATTAGGCATTTTTAAAGCTGACGAATTTTGTACCGTGGATAAATAAAGATTATCTATCTATCTATCTATCTAGAGGTGGGTTTGGTTGAAAATCTTGTCAATGTGATAGGAGACCTTGTGACTGAAAGTCCTGTTGAATAAGCTGGCTTGGCTCAGGTGGGTAATCAGGTTGAGGATGTATTGGAGGTGGAAGAAACTGTGGTGAGGAGTGATGTGTCTGAGTTGTTAGATTAGGTGAATGTGTAAGATAGCACTTACGATCACTCAGTAAGCTATCTTTGGGCACGACTCAGTACAGAGGATATGGAAGAAGTGAATGGAGAAAACCCAGCAGACCTTGCCCAGTTCCGTGGAATGGTTGTGGTGCGTGAGCTTACATATTAGTTGGGTTCAAGTCGACTTAGTGAAAATGACAGGTGTGAACCGCTAAGTCACAGAAGCGTGATTTCTGTCATAGTGTCGGCAAACTCAAACGACCTAAGCAGTTCTTAAGTCCGTTTCAAACATGACTTAAGGCTGACTTAGGAAACCTGATAGCAAAAACATTTCAAAATCGTGGGTTTATCAGATAGAGATTCCCGCGTTTGGCGCCAAAAGCAAAGAAATCACGACACAGTTTCTTCTCACGAACAAAATTAACTGAAGATGCATGGACGAGAGGACGAAACGTTAGAAGGCAATTACGCTACCGACTTTTCACCTTATGCAACGTAAGTTGCGTGGCTTGACCACTTTTTTATTGGCCTACGTAAGTGTCATTTTCTTTTCTTATGATATTCCTCGCCGTTCCCAACAGATCTGAAGCATAAATGCCTCATGTTTTTAATGCAGCTTCACCGCCTCAGTTTAGTCGGTCTCGTTCTCCATTTATGCCACCATTTGGAGCTTACTATCCACCCATGATGGCTCCCATACCAGTGCCTCCAGGTCCTTCAGAGCTGAGCAGCAACCCAAGTCCGAACTCAGAAGAGTCTAAGCGCACAAGGGCCGACTGGAACAGAGATGAAACTAGCGTATTGCTGGAGATTTGGGGTGCCCTTTACTATTCCCTAAAATCTGCTTCAACCGCTCAAAAAAAAAGTCTGTGGAGTGCTTCGATCTGGGGGTGTCATCAAACAAAAACCTGGATCAACTCAAGAAAAGAATAAAGAACCTGGAATATGAATACCGTCATGTGAGAACGAGAATGGCTTCCACTGGAGAAGAGGGCGCAAAGAAGCTTCAAAGTAACTGCGCATTCTACGAGGAACTAGATGATATTCTAGGGACACGGGATGCTATTAACCCTGCTCGCATGACCATAAGTTCTTCAAAGGTCATTCCAAAGAACAAGTCTCCCTCAGGAGGACCAGTCTCGAAAGAGGGAGAAAACTCATCATCATCCGTGAGTTCTGATTCTCAGCAGCCTAGCACAAGTTCAGCCTCAGACGAATCACCACCGAAGTCACAGCAACTCCCACCAAAGACAAAAGGGAAAGCCCCCAAGTGTAAGAGAAAGGAGCCAAATGACCAAGATGAAGACCCCTAGATGAAGGGAATATGTGACATGTGGCATATTTCCAAGGAAAAGCAAGCCGAGCGCTTCAACCGCAGCATGGAACTTCAGCAGGCTGCTATAAAAAGCCAGACACAGCAGACCAAGGCTCTTGTGTTAGGCCTAAAAGACATTTTAAGTGACTAAAAAGACGTTGCATGCATTGCCAATTAATTTGAACATTTACATGTTCTGTTGTTGTTAACTAGCTGGCTTCGCAGAAGCTTCATGAATAGTAGAGTAACAGGCATTCAATCTTTTTGAGCATTTTAGTGATTGTAACACAGCTTTTGGGAAAAAGAAATGGAAAATTTTAAAAAATCCAGCTCAATAAATGTGCGTTTTATAAAGAAAAACATTGTCATGCCATTGAATTACAGTGCGTCCTATGGTGCAATGAGGAAGGTGGCTGAATTAAAGTACACCATGAGAAAGTAGATAATCTAGCATAGCCTGGTGTGTAGCTGATCCGTCTTGTGCTTCATCATCTTCGTCTGCGTGAATTTGATCGACCGGTGGAGGGCGATCGTCGTCATCATCAAATGAATCCCCTTGCATCACACAAAAATTATGTAAAACACATGCTGCTGTCACGCTTCGCGGTATGGAAGTGTGACTCTGTTCAATCTCTTTTAGTAAACGCCTCTAACGTCCTTTTAACAAGCCGAACGCGCTCTCGATCACTGATCTCATTGCACTTAATTTTTCATAAAGCGTCTTTTCTGAGGCGATAGGCACCCTCTGTTTGAAAAGGGCTTTATTAGCCAGTTTTTCAAAGGATAAGCACTGTCACCTACTAGCATTGGCCTCAACAGTCCCCCATGAACCATTCTTGTAGGTGCTGACAAAATTTCTTCGTTTTCTGCAAGGTCAAAAATTCCACTCAGTCGTAGCACTCTTGCATCGTGAATACTACCGGGATAGCCCACTGCTACATGTTGAAAAAGCAGCCGCGAGTACACTGTCCCTTGCAGGTTGATGCTATAATACTGTTTTCTGTTAAAGTAATCTTCCTTGTTCTCTGGTGGCGCGTTGATTTCTATGTGGCAGCCGTCAATTGCTCCTACAATTTGGGGAAACTTGTATTCTTCTTCAAAGGTGTCCATCGCTTCTTGCACTTCGTCTTCACTGTAAGGGAATCAAATAAATAACTCCTCTTTTCGACACAAAGCTTCCTCGAACTCTTGACATATCACTTTAGCTGTAGATTTTCCCAGGCCAAACTGCAGTCCACATGATCAATAACTGTTTCCAGTGGAAAGTCTCCAAACACCAACAGCAACACGCTTCTCTACAGACACAGGCTTTCTCAATCTCTTTTCCTGTCTCGTCAGATCACCACGAAGAATTTGGCAAAGCTTGTCAAACGTTTCACGTTCCATTCGAAAGTTTGGTGTCCAAGAACATTCATCCGAGGTGATGCTATCATTACATAAAACCAGTTCTGCGGTCTTGGCCAGGCCCACGCTTTTCTTCTTATGTGCCGAAAATTGCCTCGTCTTCGGTGAACGCTCAAAAGTAGGGCGGTCAGAAAAGGCAGGATTTCACTCTTGAACAAAATCTTCCATCATTCTTTCACGAAGGAACATAAGATTTTGTAAGGTTATTTGGCTGATCAACCTTTGTAAATTTAATAAACAGACAACAGTCACAATTACAGCGATTTTACGGCTTCTCGGTCTCATTTTGATCTCAACTTCTTCGCTAAAATGGATCGTGACTACCTCACCACATTTATGATGTTAGTTACCTTATCTGTTATTTTTATCGTTAATGATGACAGCTTGCACGGAAAGAATTAGTCTTCTAGATATGTCTGCACGCTTAAGCGGACTTAGGGTGACTTGGCTTGATTTAGGCTAAGACAGACTTAGTGCCTAGTGTGAACCCAAAAATTATAATAATAATAGAGTAATTTGCAATACTTGCATGTATGTGTCAGTATGTGCCCCATATCTTTATGATGAAGAGAGATTAAAAATCTAATCTGACTTAATCCTATTTAATATGTCACGCTCCTCGAAAGTGCGAAAATTTTCTTGTCGTGTATTACGTTTCAGTATACATTTTGTTAATCTTCATTTTGTGCCACAATAAATTAGTTTGCGCGCAAAGGGCTTCTAAAAAAAATCACAAGGATTGTCCCACTTCGAGTTAGTCCACCCTCTGGAGATACGCCAGCTTGGTAGCTGGAATACACTGACGAGGTGAAGATCTGGCATTCTTTCCTCCTCGTCGTTTCTTCTCCACGACATTTGTTTATATTTGTAGTGAGAATGCAGTGCATACCGGTGGATTTTACTTCGTGCAGCTTGTTATTTATGAAAGAAGAGTGCTGGATTTCATCGCTTTGTTTGCCTTTACCTTGCTGTCGAATGCAAGGTAAAGAACCAGTTACTGTAAGGTAAGAATTGAAATTTGTTTCCTGGCGAAAAATAGTGCATAGAACTCGTGAAACCCATGAGTATTACCTCTGTTATACCTAATGTCGTGCGATAACTCCTCGCTTTTTCGATGGGTAACACGGATACAAACAAAAGTTTCTCTCGCAAAATTAAGTATAATTTAGTTATCGAGACCATTTGAGGACGATTTTTCGTTATATGCTTCATTACTTGGCTTATTCCGGCTACATGAAGGGAGTTAGATGACAATGTTTGTGTGCTATGTAATTATGCTGATAATCTCTTGCACAGCTTTGCACCTTTGTATTGAAGCTCATGGTGTAACATTTAGGGAAAACAAAGCTTAATTGGACTGTAGTTTTTTTCTTTGAAGACAGCGAAAGCCAAACGCCAGCATTAGGCCCCGTGAGTACAGTGTAACCCAGTGATTCGTTAGGTAGAGCTAACATAGGCTGGACTTTAGGTGGCGCACCCATGAGAGTAGTGTAACCCAGTGATTCTTTAGGTCAAGCTAACAAACATAGGCGGTACTTTAGGTGGCGCACCCATGAGTGTAGTGTAACCCAGTGATTCTTTAGGTAGAGCTTACAAACATAGGCTGTACTTTAGGTGGCGCACCCATGAGTGCAGTGTAACCCAGTGATTCGAAAGTATCATCAGTTCGTGCGACGTGAAAGTGTGCACTATCAGTGATCACAACTTAGTTTGCATGTCAATGAAATTGAAAACACCAAGGTCCCGCTACGCGTATATTACTACCATGAGCTATAAACACTACGACACAAACAAGTCCCTTAGCGATTTGGAATGCGTCCCTTTTCATATGGTTGAATTTTTCAATGATTTTGATGATCGAGTATACGCTTTTAATTGCTTATTTCTTGAGGCTTTAAACGATCACGCTCCAATCAAGCGAATCAAGATAAAATCAAAGCCTAACCCATTTATCTCTCCTGAGATTAAACAACTCATGAATACGCGTGATGCTTGGCATAAAACCGCAATTAAGTCAGGCGACAAACTACACTGGAACGCATACCGCTTCTTTCGCCAAGAAGTCAAACGCGAAATTAGATTCGCGGCAATGGAACACGTTCGATCAGAGCTTCGAAATACTAATGGAAATACTAACTCCATCTGGAAAATTATTAACCGAGTAATCCCAAAGAAAAACTCATCATCTTTAATGACCGTAGAAGATTCTTATGCTCTAGCAAACAATTTCAACAAGTTCTATACCAACGTTGGACCAACAGCAGCCAAAAAGGCCTCAGCTCTTGCCAGCGAACACGGACTAATCTTCTAGGATATAAATCAACATCTAACTAGCATCAGCGATGAGGACAGTGCTAAGTTCAGATTCCATTCCGTTACTGAGGAAGATGTTTCGAAGATTATAAAAAATCTTCCATCTAATAAGGCACCTAGATACGATAAAGTTACTGCAAGAGTTTTGAAAGACAGTTCACCTGTGACTGTCCCAATTATTACCAACCTTATTAATACACGACTTTCATAATGGCGGACCGCTCGGGCGGAATGGTAACTACTAACATCACAGCGAGGCTAGTTAGGCCAGAAAGGTCATCAACATGGCAACCGCTTCGACAACATGCGTCGCAGTTCTTACCGAAGAGGATATCCCTGGTGCTTCTTTGCATGGGCGAAAACCATCTGAACTTAAAAATGATGAGTTGAAGTTCTGGTTACGGTGTAGAGGTGATCGGGCAAAGGGACTTAAGACGAAAGCGGAGCTTGTGAAAAGGTAAGGAGTCGGTTTGTTTACGATGCAATCGGTTTTTTTACTTCTATTCTTTTCTCGACAAAATTTATTTTTTCAATTCCTTCGCTTGACATGTAACTCTATTTTCAGAGTTGAAGAGTATATTACCTCTGGAAGAGACAAAACCATCGTCGATCCTGAGCCGACCGGATTATATACCAAGAGAAAACAGCAGATCGCAGATTCATTGAATACAGATCCGATCGCCAAGGTCGATGTTGTGAATTACCCAGAAAGTGGATGGGGTAATTCGCTGGAAAAAATGCCGATGTTTACCCAAGCAGAAATGAACGAACATATTGCAAGATCGGGTAAGAACATTGGAAATATTCATCACCATTCTGTGCCAACAACACTTCGCAAAGCAAAGACGTTTCTTGAAGATGAATATCTTCACGAAATCATGAACACTGCTTTTATTTCAAAGCAAAATGCTGCTACAGTTACAGGAAAAACGAACCGCCGCATCAGCTAAAATTGGCCTTGTGTATTGTTAAGGGTGACGTTCTCAATTCCACTTGTACCTGTGTGGCTGGAAAAGTAGGATTTTGTAATCACACATCGGCGCTAATGCTGAAACTTTGCAAATTCAGTCTATATGAAGCTAAAACTACAAGGGACTTACAAAAAGACGCAGACGAGAATCCGCAAGTAGCATGTACTTCCCAGCTTCAATCCTGGAACAAGAAAGGTGGAGGCGAAAATATAGTAGCTCAACCTGTCATGGAGGTTGTGGTAAAACAGGCAAAACTGGATGAACCAAGCACCTCAAGTTGTGGCGGTGGTGTGAAATGCTTATTGTATGAAGCCAGAAGACAACCACAACATGATCTGGAAAGAGAGAAGGATTTTAAATCTGAACTTTCAGGAATTGATCAAAACTTGGGTTTTGCTCATATGAACAAAGAAAAAAACCTAGCTTTTGAACTGAGTGATACCAAATTTGGCAAAAGTCCTGTTGGGTCGTTCTTGAGTTATCAAACTTTTTTCACAGAATCGAATTTCTCTGCTCAAGCGAATCTAGCCTCAGTTCAGAGAGTAAATGATGTTGCCCTGGACCTCACTCATTATCCTCGCTTTCCTATGACAAATGAGGAGGACATGACCAGCACACCTCGGGAGCTCTCAGATTCTGAGAAGAACTTGCTGTCTACTCTAAATGTGGATAAAGACAAAATCCATGAAATCGAAAGCAAAACAAGGGATCAATCAGCATCTGAAATGTGGAAGCAAGAACGCACCTATCAATTTACTGCCTCTAACTTCCAAGCGATTACCAAGAGGAAAAGGAATCATGATACCTATGCACAGTCCATCATGCATCCAAAGCCATTTTCCTCGAAATATGTTGCCCATGGCATTAAGTATGAACCCATCGCTCATGAAGAGTATCAGAAATTCATGTTCAACCAGAAAACACCAGTAGCTGTTTTAAGGAGTGGATTTGTCGTATCAAAAAGTTGTCCAGTACTAGGTGCCTCGCCTGATGCAAAAATTGTGGATAAAGGATGTGTACATTGCTTTGGTTTGGGAGAGGTAAAGTGTCCCTACACCAAGTTCCATGTAACACTCCTGGATGCATGCTCTGATCCCAATTTTTTTATGGAGAAAATAAATGACAAAGAGTGCAGACTGAAAAGGGATCACACATACTATGCACAAGTGCAAGGACAAATGGGGATAACTGGAAGCAAGTGGTGTGATTTCATTGTTTATACCAGCAAGGGACTGTATGTGGAGAGGATAGCCTTTGATCCTGACTACTGGAGAAACTTACAAACTGAACTTTGAACTTACTATTTTTTACACTTCATTAAGTTTGCTGCTGAGGACTATCAGAAAAATGCAGTAGATAATTAGCTATTCAATGCCCTTTGATTGTATATATTGTAGGCTTTTCAACTTTTTTGGTGCCAATTCAGTAATTAATTTACTTATGTCTTGTTACAGTATCACTACTCCAAACAAGGCCACCCAAGAAAAAGCTTTCCAAATTGTCCAATAGTATTAGAGTGCGAAAGCAATACAAATGGTTCCAATTTATTACTTTTGAAGCACACAACTTGCATAAAATTATTATTTGTGGGAAATCTGTTGTTGGCACTGCAGGATTTCATTCGAGTATTTCCACTGGCAGAATTTGGTTGGGTGGTCTTAGTTGGAGTAGCTGCACTGTAACTGGGAGGACATTGATTCTCCACACCCTTGTGCCAATACACTAGTTGTTCTTACTTTTGTCCATGTGCTTGTTCCTTTTTATGAGACTATTTTAGATTTAAAGACAGTTCCCTTGCTTAATGGTGTACATATCTGTGCAGTACAGGGAATTGTAGTGTTGATCATAGGACAGAAATTGTTGTCAAAAAAATATTTTTTACACTGTCTGTAGATGTAAGTCACATGTTAATTGATATTTTTTAATGAAAAATGTAATGAGAAGCATGCATGGCACCACAATGTTATTTCTTTTGAATAAAAAAAAACTGAGGAAATTTTTATATTGACTGCCAATAGCAGGGAAACTGTCTGGTTTGATTTTGAGCTGATATACACAGGAATAAAATGTCACACAATTTTAAATTGGATCACATCTTTTTTCTTATGTGAGTGGAGACCGGTAGGAGTAATAGCCACTTTACAAACTGAACAACAACAATAACAAAATATTATCAGCCCCTGGGTATTCGGTTGTCTACACATGTACATAATTTTGGACCACTTAAAGCTAATGTTATAGTGATATTCAAAGAATAGTTCTGGTCGCAGTTTATTCAAATAGAAATAATGTTTGGTTGAGCATTACATAAGATTGCACAGACTGCCCACATTTGATTGACAACCCCAAACTGATGGAGGGGCACAACTCCATCCCAAATGTGAAAATTCTTGATTTTGTTTATGGCACGCTCAACATGAATTCGCAGGCTTGCAATTTCCTGAGTGCGAACAACATCTTGTGCTGGCATTTTATTTGAGCTGCCAAGAAAGGGAGGAATGTTCAAGGAAACTCCTAAAGGTAACAAGTCCTCGATTGTAAATCCTTTGTCGGCCATGACTGAGTCTCCATCTTGCAATGGCAAATCCAACAATCCACTTCTGACAACAATCTCTCTGTCAGAGATGCTGCCAGTATACAGCTGGATGATGAAGGTTATTGCACCCCCAGGAGAAATGCCAATTAATCCCTTCAGGGTTGTGTGGTGTTTATAATTGCTAAACAGCTCCCCATTTAAATGCAAACTACTGGGCATTTGACACCTCACCTCTGTACAGTCGATAATAACTCTTGTAGAACTATATTTTTGCTTGAAATCTTCAGGCATTGTCTCATTAATTACTTGCCTTGTTGGCCAAATGTTTAGTTGGCCTAGCCTCAAATACATGAAATTTATCCAGCTGATAAAAATCCGACTAACTGTTGAAGTGGATATGTCAAACAGATGACTTAAGTGCTCCTCAGGAAAGCGTTGTCTGAGTCTACACATCACAAGGAAATATTCGTCAATAGGCCTGAATGACCTACTTCTGCCTTTCTTGCTTCCATTAGCTGCCACCTCCTCATAAACGCTGGCAGATACATTTTTCCTTGAAGACAACCAGTATGTGATGTTTTCACCCATATCACCAGGATTCAGGTATCTAAAAACATACATAAATACCTTCCAGTTTGGAAATCCAGTGTAAAAATGGATTGACGCATCACTGCTTTGAAATCTTTCAATAGTGAAAACTTGGTTTTACAAAGATTCAATACGTTGCTTAGCTCTTTCAAGATTGGATTCAAGGTCCACTATTTGTTGTGTCAGCGAGGTCACAGTGCCTTCCTTTGGTTCTGTGGTTTGAGTCTCTGCATCCATTTTCAAGTTTTCAGACAGGATGCTTTCCACAGTTTCCCTTTCTTCTATACGATTTTCCCCTTCATCTACGCAGTTTTCTGAGTTTTCTGGCTCGTCATTCGTTCAGGTTTCTTCAAAAAGAATTCCGGCTTGTTTCATCAATGCTTTCGCGTACTGCTGGCGCTTTACGTTTCCAGGGAGAGGTGCGAGTCCACGCAAACTTCGAAGGAACAGCATTCCCTCGCAGCTCCGTTCTGCCAGCGAGGGTATTTACAAAATCATATTCCGGCCTAAAATGTCTCTAACAGACCTTGGTTCCCTTCGTGATCCGAAGATGTTTTCCTTCCTCTCTTCTGATGGCGTGAAGCCACTGTTTATGGCGACCGACATGATCAGGAAACTTGAAGAACGAGACTTCCCCGCCATCCTCCTCGCGACAACCTTTCTTGTTGCACTCGGGAACACAGCAGTGCGTGGGCATGGTAATTATCTGAGTAATTTCGATTTCAGATAAACAAAAACACTCGATTACGTTTTCACATTATCACGTTCGACGATACAGCAAAAAACAGGCTACATACGAGAGAGATTTGGAACGCATTTGCATGTGTTTACGTTTTTCATAATTGAACGTGGCCTAACTAGCCTCACTCTGATGTTAGTAGTTACCATTCCGCCCGAGCGGTCCGCCATTATGAAAGTCGTGTATGGGTCGTTTTCTCATAACACCTTTCCTAATGCTTGGAAAATGGCTGAAGTTATTCCCATCCAAAAGTCTGCTGACTATGAAGATCCTGCCAACACACGTCCTGTATCATTATTGCCTATTGCTTCTAAAGTATGCGAAAGATCTGCACTCTCTCAATTTAGGGATTTCTTAGATTCAAATGGCATAATACATCACTCACAAAGTGGGAACAGAAAACTTCATTCCACGGAAACGGCTTTACTCCACTACACTGACGAATTGCTGAAGAACATGGATGACAAGAAAATATCCATGATCGTCTTGCTAGACATGTCGAAAGCATTCGATAGTATCCGTCATGATCTGTTAATTAACAAACTCCATAAATTAGGCGTTTCATTTGCTGCGTGTTCTTGGTTTCTGAGCTACTTATCACAGCGTATGCAAGTTGTCAAGATAGAGGATTCTCTATCTGAGCCACTTCCGTTGAAGGCAGGGGTCCCCCAAGCAGGGTTGGACATTAGCGCTCGCCCGCTCGCCCAGAAGCACAGAACAGAAGTACAGAAGGTGTGGAGAGTTACTTGAATAACAACCAGTTTGCATACAGAACGGGAGGTAGTTGTACAAACGTGCTTCTTCAAATAGAGCATGAATTTCTCCAAGCTTTAGATAGCAACAATAACCGAGCAGTCAGGCTGTTTACGATAGATTTCTAAAAAGCCTTTGACAGAGTCAAGTGCAACTTATTAATAGAGAAATTAACACAGAGCCCTTTAAACCCATACATTGTCAACTGGTACGTCAGCTTCTTGTCAGAGAGAAAACAAAGAATGGTCTTTCATAACACTGTTTGTAATTGAAAGGATGTCAACCGCGGTACTACTCAGGGATATTTATTTGTTTAACCTGTTCTTAAACGATCTTGACGTCGCTCTGTACTGCCAGGATAGCGATCTTACTAAGTATGCAGACGACACTTCTATTCTTGTGACCGTGCGTAAGAATAGTGTAGATGAATCACAAAAGGCACTGAATGCATTTTTGGAGGGAACAGAGGTTAATGGTATGAGCTGTAACACAAGCAAATGCAAAGAACTCTGTATGGCTAAAAAAGGTGTCACACCTGACTTTCCCCTACTATGTGGCATAGAACAGAGTGACAGTTTCACCCTATTAGGTGTCACATTACAGAACGACTGCAAGTTTTCATCTCATGTTAAGGGAAAGCTTCGGGAAGCAAACAAGTGTGTGTACATTTTAAAGGAACAGTATCCCATTACTGCGCATGCACCAAACTTTGATTTTTGGACAGGATGTCGCGAAATCAAAAGATGCGAGGAGAGTAAGAGAATCTTGAAAAATCCGTTTGCATCGCGCTTGGCCGGGTTCAATACGACACTAAAACTTCTCAGGATTATAGATCAATGATATATTGTTCCTGTTAAGTTTCGATTTGGGCAAAATCTGGATTTTTTGGCGTTACTTTTATTGCCGTTGGCCGGAGGACCAAAAGATTAGAAGCACTTTGATGCCGATTGAAGGCTTATTTCTTCTGCTAGCTTCCATACAAGCTCAGATAATTGTGAAAGGAATACGCAGAAATGAAACAGCAACAATAAAGACTGTAAGAAAGAAACCGTTGAGACATTGATGTGACTGAGGAGATCTTGTAGTGGGGAGCTTCATGAAGCAGAATGTTTTCCAACGACGCGTTAGTAAACTTTTAAATGAATCTCCCTACGGCCGACAAAATCGAACAGACAGGCGCTACATGTTTTGAAAAACTAGTGACATGAAATCATAATATCATTTTTGACTAACCTTTGTGATGATTCATAGCGTTGAGATTGCATTTTTATTTATGTCTTTCAAACGTTTGAGGCTAGAACGCGAGCAAATCAGGCAGATATTACTGGACTTGGAGCTACTGACCTCTGACACGAGTTTCAAATTAGAAGATATGTTTTTAAAGCGAGCGGAACGAGATTTTCGGGTCGCGAGGCGGCCCAGCTAGCGATAAAATCGCGATGAGTCTTCGAACCGCGAGCCAAATTTTTATATACGACGAAAGACTTCTTCGAAAGTGTAAAATATTACTTGAGAATATAAACAACAAATCTCTGTCGGCGGTGCGGTCCGGAAGGAAATCTTGTCGAGTCAATTTGACAGTTCTATTGTCTTTTGAAGAAAAAACAGATGACGCTCGCGCGTGGGCATAATCGGGACACGAAGAAAAAGATGGATAAAGGCAGGTAAAGATCATCTCTTTTAAGGCTATTGTTCTGCCAAAGATCACATGCACACTTCCAGTATATGGAGCCAGCCAAGTAGATTTAAACACCATATAATGTTTTTTAAAAAGGTGCAATAAGCGACGTTACACTTCTGAGTTAATTAATATCTATGACCTTTTAGAGAAGTGTGACTGCAGGTTGTTCACCAAAATTAAGAACAATGTTAACCATCCATTATATGGCCTTTTGCCGAAAGTCAGAGTCATCCAAGAAGTTAAGATCACAAACAAGTCAATTACCACGGATTAATACAGAAAGTTTTAAGAATTGCTATTTTATAGAACAAGGTTACAATACAACTTGGCAAGGCTGAAAATAAGGGACAGCAGGTTGCCGGTCATGATGACCGGCCAAATATTTTTCAGCCCGGACAAACCCCGATTCTGGCCGGTCAAATAATGAATACTAATAATTTTTTTTTGCCTAAGGAATATCCAATTATGCTGGCAATAGATCATTATTACTACATTGACGTTCACATTTTTGACAGCAAATTGGTGAAAAATGCATTCGCACGTTGTAGAGTTCCTTTCCGCGGTTTCCGCACGTCTTAATGTTACATTCTACCTTGCATTAAGAGCATTAAGCGACACCTGTATCGAAAATAAAGTGGTTGTATCCAAAAATGGCCGGTCAAAATGACCGGCGAGACCGGAGTTTGACCAGTCAAGTCCGCGATCAGGCCAGACATTGTCCGTTGACCGGCCGTTATTTGCAGCCCTGCTTGGCAATTTCACAATACAGATATGCAATGTTTCATCACGTTTTATATAATAATTGTAAATGAACTGTGCGATTTTCATGATTTGTATACTTTTACTCTCTGTAACGTCTGTTATGTATTTTAACGGGCAAAATAAATACATTTCTTATCATTATTACTAATAAGTTATTTTTACAAAGAATAAACTAAAATAAAAACTAAACAGTATCTTAATTTGAAGTAAATGAAATCATTTATGCCCTGAATTTGGGGGACCTTTACTAATGGAAAAATTACCATAAGAATTACAGCTGCAGCTTCTGTGGTTGATTTTCAAAGGTAATGCAGGATTGTTAACTTCCATTTCTAATATATAGATTTAGCCAGGGCTAAAAGCGGAGCCTCTTGTTTCTACACTTATGATAAAAGCAATCAAATTTAAATTAATAACATGAACTCTATGCCAAAGAGAGAAATCTTCTCATCCCTATTAACTGGACTGCAGGAGACTTCGGAGTCAGTTCACCTCTAGAGGGAGGGGCTAAATGATATAAGAAAAAATACCCTGCAAACAAACCTGAATTGAAAAACTTGTGAAATTGTAGTCTCTTCAGTAACAGCAATTTACAGGTTACAATTTCTAGGGTCAGTATTTCTCTGTCTTTGAGGGAAGACGTAAAAGGAAGCAATGAAATAAAAGGCTTTCTTTATTTCACAGAATTAGACGAGCTGTGAGGAACTTGTGACATGGTAACGAACCAGCACATGGTAGAGCCAGGCTCCAATGATCAACCTATCGGATGAAACCAGCACCGAGAGAAGTGATCATGATCAAAATAAAGAGGAAAACCTCAGCTTTGAGGCACCCCTATCCTCCAACCTCTGTTGAAAGCGTTGAAAGCCATTTCAAGAGGCTCAAACAGCCCCTCCAGTAACACCAGTGTTGACAAAACAAAGCACAAGATGATGTCCAGCAAAGCATCATTATCAGCTTCATCATCCAGCACACCATCACCACTACCAAGGGCAAGAAGGGCAAAAAAGGCAAACAATGCAAGGCTATGGCTGATGAGGATAGAGATGCATTCGGAGAGTTTTCAAAGGTGCAGCCAGAGTATACCAAAGGGAAGGACAAAGAAAAAGCAGAGCTGTTTTCCTTTTTGAAAAAGTCTGATGAGCAGACACACCAGTTAATGATATATGCACAATTAGAGAGCTAGGACAGGTCCCTAAGGGAGGAAATTCCTCTAATCCATAGTAATTCAAGTTTCATTGTTTAAAGAAAACTCGCTTCGTTTTATTACATTTCAATAGTACAGCTAGTTCATTATGAACTCATGGAAGTAACACATTATTTTTTCTATACATTTGAAAGTGTTTATTCATATTATGCCTCGTAACTATGGGTTGATATGTGCACACCCACACATCACAAAAAAACGAAAAACAGTAATGAAGTTTAGGTGCTTATTTCAATAACCTACAACTAAGATAGAATTTCCTGGTTGTCTTTTCGAAGCTTTATGCACAAGGTTTATTAATAATCATTATAACCATACATGTCGAATAAGTAATACAACTCTCTCTACTCCTGTTGTTCTGTCTAGGTGTTGGTGAAAAGTCAGTCAAGGCTTGGCGAACAAGTCAACCTTGTGTATTACTGTTAGGGCCAGGGGAAAGCCAGAAAGGAGCACTACCACCATCATCATCATTGTCGTCTGATACATCATTCTCTAATGCGGTCTGAACAGACGTTATGTAAGATACGGCAGGCTAGGCTAGTTAGCGGTACTTTTCCTGTACCTTTTCCGAGCACCTTTAACAAACATTTCCACCTGCACTTTCGTTTGTCAAATGCGTGTTCTATTGCCACCCTGCTTTTATTCATGGACTTGTTAAATCTCACTTGATCTCATGTTAGAGTGTCCGATTGCAGATAGGGGCAAATGAGCCAAGACAAAAAAGAATGAGCCGAATCACCAGGTAGAAGGGGTCTTACAGCACTTCATTCAATAGTCTGTTCTAGCTTGTTTAGATTTCGCCATTTGTTGTCTTTCTGTATAATGAGCTTAGTCCCAGTACCCTGGCATCATGCATACTGCCTGGCCAACCAGTGCTGACATCAATGAAGATACCCGTCCCATCAACAGTTACTTGTAGATTTATGAAATAGTTTTATTTTCAATTAAAATAATCCTCGTTGCCAGTTTTGGGGCTTTGCTTTTTGCTCGTAGGCTGTCTATAGCACCAATACTATCAGATTTTTCTAACGCCTTTGCCTCTGTCCCCCACCAAAGGCTCCTCCTAAAACTTGCCTTTCATGCCATACATTGTCATACTTTGACCTGGATTGAACAGTTTTGTAACAAATCACACAGTCTACAGTACTTGGCAGGCGACAATCTGGCATATGCAGTGTTACTTCTGGCGTCGCCCAAGGATCTGTTTTAGGTGCCCTTCTCTTCCCTATCTATCTTCCTCTATCTACGACCTCCCCAACAATATCTCTTCGCAAATTCGCCTTTTTTGCTGATGACTGCACAATCTATCTTGAACTTTCCTCCGCTACATCTCCTCAACAACTCCAGGCAGATCTAAACTCCCTCTCCCTACGGGCTTACAAATGGCAAATGCATTCAGTTGTAGCAAATGTTATAGTATGCACATTACCCATAGCACATCTCTAGTCATCACCACTTACTTCCTGAATGGCCAGGCCCTGAAGTGGCTGATCCACACCCTTACCTTGGTGTTATTATCTCATCAGACTGTGTTGTAAATAAGAGCACTAAGATTCTCAATTTTATCATTGCAACTTTTATTATTGTATGCGCAAGACTAAGGCCAAACTACACCTCACCCTTGTATGTCCGACCGTTGAGTATGCTTGCTGTGCTAGGGATCTTTATACTCAGCACAACATTTCTAGCCTCGAAAAAGTTCAGCAGAGAGCTGCCCGCTTCACCTTTCGTGACTATTCCCGCGAATCAAGCGTCTTTTGCATGTTGTTTTGCCTGGATTAGCCATTACTTTCTGAGCATCGTGAATGCCAATGAGTCAACTTCATGTTTAAGGCATCCCAGAATCCCTAATGATATAGGCCTCTTGAAGTATGTCTCCCTTTCTCCAAGTTGGCCGCTTGGGAGTATAAGTTAATAAAAGCATCTTGAGATGATCTTACCAGAAAACAGGGGACTGTATAAACTGTTTTTCACCCAAATCCTTCATAGATGGTCTTAGACATCCATATTGGTTCATTCTCAAAAAACAAAATTAAAAATAAATTGACTAAGTAAGAATCTTAGATTACAACAATGCAGCAAATTCACAGCAGACTTGTTTGGTCGTATACACGACTTTCATAATGGCGGACCGCTCGGGCGGAGTGGGAACGAATCACATCAGAGCGAGGCAAGTAAGGCCACGGTAACCAAAACAATCCAAAACAAATCGAAGCGACGCGACGCGACGCGACGCGACGCGACGCGACGCGAAGCAATCTTACGGATTTATCTACAGCTGGCATCTAGCATGAAATATGTCGAGTGAATCGTTTCTAGAAGAGCAAGATATTCCTGGTGCGTCACTTTGCGGTCGAAAGCCGTCTGAATTAAAGAACGAAGAACTTAAATTTTGGTTGAAATGTAGAGGTGATCCGGGCAAAGGCCTCAAAACCAAAGCTGAACTTGTGAAGAGGTAAGACGGCGAATCGCTTTGTAATCTTACTTATATTCTACCGGTCACTTGTAAGATTTGTTCAAGTTTAATAATCACCTGATTTCTTTATCAGGGTAGAAGAGTATATCAAGACTGGAAAGGACAAAAATATCGTGGATCCCGATCCAAATGGTCTGTACACTAAGCGAAAACAGCAACGCATTGGAATCGGAGCTACATCAAGTGTTACGGACTCCTCAAATGGTGATGCTAACAAACCGTCTGTCAAGTATCCCTCTGATGGATGGAGTACGTCTCTTGAAAAGATTCCTATGTTCACTAGGGCAGAAATGAACGAGCACATAGCCAGATCGGGAAAAAGTATTTCCAATATTCAACATCATTCTGTGCCAACCTCCTTACGAAAAGCGAAGACATTCCTCGAAGATGAATATCTAAGAGAAATAACTGCCGCAAGTGATGACCGCTGTTTTTATTTTCAAGCCAAATGCTGCCATAGCTTTAGAAAGAACGATCCCCCACATCAATTAAAACTGGCGTTGTGTATTTTCAAGGGAGACGTTTTAGACAGCAGCTGTACGTGTGTCGCAGGAAAGGCTGGATTTTGCAACCATATTTCAGCCTTGATGTTCAAAATTTGCAAGTATACCCTCTTTGAAGCGAAGACTACCAAGGATCTATGTCAAGAAAAGGACGAGAATCCAGAGTTGGCGTGTACATCTCAGCTTCAAAGATGGCACAAAAAAGGAGGCGGCGAAAACATAGTTCCCCAGCCAGTTATGGAGGTTTATGTTACCAAAACGAAGCTTGATGAGCCCAGCAGTTCAAGAGGATCAGGTGGTGTGAAATGTCTTCTTTATGAAGCCCGAAAGCAGCCACATTATGACCCCAAGAATGAGGCATCTTTTAAGACAGAACTTGCTACAATTGACCCAAACATGGGTTTTGCTCATTTGAGTAAAAGTAACAACTCAAGTGGTGAAACAGCACAGACAAAATATGGAGAGACTCCTGTTGGCTCTTTTCTAAGCTACCAGGTGTCATTCACGGAGTCTAACTTTTCAGCAGAGGCAGATTTAAAGGCAGTACCCCGGAATAATGTGCTTTCTGACAGCATAACAGCATATCCAAGGTTTCCCTTAGCCAATGAAAATCCTATGGTTACCCCTCGAGAACTGAGTAGTGAGGAAGCAGCTTTGTTATCACATTTATCTGTGGATGAAGACAAGGTGAACACAATTGAAGCTACCTCAAGGGAACAATCAGAGTCTGAAATCTGGAAAAAGGAACGCACTTATCGATTCACTGCGTCAAGTTTTCAGCTGATCGCCAAGCGGCAACGAAATCATGAGAGCTTTGCTCAATCGATTATGCATCCAAAGCCCTTTACTTCAAAGTATGTTGCTCATGGAATGAAGTATGAACCTGTTGCTCTCAGAGAGTATGAAAAATTCATGTTCAACAGGAAAACACCTGTTGCTGTACTTAAAAGTGGATTTGTTGTATCCGAAGCATTTCCTGTTCTTGGCGCATCACCCGATGCCAAAGTTATTGACTTTGGATGCTCTATTTGTTTTGGTTTAGCTGAGGTGAAATGTCCTCATACCAAGTTCCATGTGACCCCCCTTGAGGCATGCTCGGACAAAAATTTCTTCATGGAGAAGATAAGTGACACACAATGTAGACTTAAAAGGGACCATGCCTACTATGGCCAGGTCCAGGGACAGATGGGTGTGACAGGTGCAAAATGGTGCGATTTTATTGTGTACACTAGCAAAGGGATTTACATTGAACGAATCGCATTTGATCCTGTCTACTGGGGTAACCTTAAGAATGAACTCCTGCGGTATTATTTTGAACATTTCTTAAAATTTGCATCAGCAGATTTTCACAACTCTGCTTAAAGTACTTTAAGTAAAGTTTTTATTACTTTACTTATACTCTTTTTTCTAAGTTCATGGGCTGATTTTAATATTATTTAATCCTTTGAGCCCTAATATTAAATAACTAGTGTTAAATTTGTCCTTAAAATTTTGTTGCTTTATTGAAGAAATCAATTATTATTACCAAAAATATAAGAAGGAGGTAGTGAAGAATTTCAAATTTGATATTGGGGCTGAAAGGGTTAACTAATCTGTGCCCTGGTTGATGCAATAGGAGAACCAATTTATCAAAGTTCCATTGTGGCTTAATGTTCAAGTGGTTGTAGACATTTTTGCTAAATGTTAATAATTCATAATTTTAAAGGAATGCTGGTAGTCTCATTATTGTAAAACACCGTGCATTATTCTACCAGTTTTTACTGTGGGAACATTATAATCTGAAGACCAGAAGCAGTGTTATTTGTTCTTTAATATCCTTTATTGGTCTATTCTTTCCAACAAGTTTATTAAATATGGAAAGTAAATGTGAATTTTCTAAGGTGAGCATTAATGGTTACACCATTGTCCAAAATTAAAGAGTAGCATGACAGAAATACCAAAATGTAAATTTGTCAATACACAAAACAGTTTAAATAGAAATGATATTGGATTGGGCATTGCATAAAATTGCACAAACTGCCCACATTTGATTTACAACACCAAACTGGTGGAGAGGTACAACCCCGTCCCAAATGTGAAAATTTTTTATTTTGTTAATTGCTCGCTCAACATGTATGCGTAGACTGGCAATTTCTTGAGTGCGCACTACATCAGTTGCTGGCATTTGTGCAGAGCTACCGAGGAAGGGTGGGATGTTTAGTGATACTCCCAAAGGGAGCAAATCCTGTATCGTAAATCCCTTGTCAGCCATGATAGAATCTTTTTCCTGGAATGGCAAATCTAACAATCCACTTCTTACTACTATTTCCCTATCAGAAATACTCCCAGTATACAATTGGCTAATAAAAGTAATTGCTCCACCAGGGGAAATGCCAATCAACCCTTTCAGGGTTGTGTGGTGTTTATAGTTGCTAAATAATTCCCCATTTAAGTGGAGACTACTGGGCATTTGACATCTGACCTCAGTACAATCTATGATAACTCTGGTGGAACTGTATTTGTGTTTAAAATCTTCTGGCATGGTCTCATTTACCTCCCCACGTGTGGGCCAAATGTTTAGTTGACCAAGTTTCAAATACATAAAATTAATCCACGTTATAAAAATCCGACTGATTGTCGATAGTGAAACTTGAAAAAGATGTGCCAAATGTTCTTCAGCAAACCCTTGCCTCAGTCTGCACATGACTGCAAAAAACTCGTCAATTGGTCTCAAGGATCTTGATCTTCCTCTTTTTCTGATTAGTTCTTCACTTTCACCCTCATACACTGCTGCTGATACATTCAAATTTAGCTTTGAGACCCAGTAAGATATATTTTGCCCTTCATTTCCTGGATTTAAGTATTTGAAAACAGCATCAAATGTATCCCAGTTTGGAAAACCAGTATAAAACTTGATAGAGGAGTCATCACCTCTAAACCTATCGACTGTAAACATCTGCTTTTGAAGAGACTCAATGCGCTGATTTGCCTTCTCAAGTTTAGATTTTAGGTCAATCAATTGCTGATTCATTTCTGTTTCGCTGTTATCCGTGGACTCAATTTCATTTGTTTGCGTCGTCACATCCTGTTTGGTGATAGCATCAGTATCACTCGTTCCTCTTTGTTCATTGCATGTAGCGTTTTCTGTTTCTACCGTTTCTTCTACCGTTTCAATTTCGGAAAGGAGAACTCGGCTTGTTGCGGCAATTTGTTCGCGATCGGTGGGAGCTTTCCGCTTGCGAGGAGAGGTTCGAGTCCAAGGAAACAGCGATGGAACGGCATTCGGTCGCAGATCTCTCCTACCGCTGAGCTTCTTGATAAAATCATACTCTCTAAAATGCCTTGAGCAAACTTTAGTCCATTCCTGTATCTGAAAATACACTCCCTCATCTCTTCTAATAGCGTGAAGCCATTTTTTCCGTCGAAGCGGATCATCTGGAAACTTGAAGTGAGAAACTTTTCTCCCATTTTCGTCCAGATAACCTTTCTTTGTACATTCAGGAACGCAGCAGCTCGTAGGCATTTTTCTTCCGATCAGCGATTGTTTAGCGATAAATTTCCCTTAGAGATAGTGAAGGTTTACCGAATTTCTACTTTTTTACGCCAAAGAAACTAAAACAACTCGACAAGCCAAATAAATTTGGAAGACATTTGCATGTTTTTCCACACGACCGCTTTCAGATATAAATATCGTGGCCTTACTTGCCTCGCTCTGATGTGGTTCGTTACCACTCCGCCCGAGCGGTCCGCCATTATGAAAGTCGTGTATATGTCCAACAATTTTTCTTTGATGTTTGATAGTTAGCAAATGGCTGCGCACAACATAGCGTAAATGCATAAACCTGACTCTAAGAAAATTGATAAATGTATGTTTCCTGTCATTTCTTTCCATGCAGATAAAAAACAGACAACCCTTAACTTGACAAAGGAACAGAAGCTTAAGGTAGTCTCTGCTCAATGCTCTCAAGCAAGCGAGCTGGTCACCATTGACCTTTCCAAAAAAGAAGACCCTGCTGCATGCACCAGTACTAGTTCCAACCTTCCAACAGAGCAGCAGAGACGATCAGCCAATCTACTGTGTGCAGCAGAAAAAGAAAAGCTGCAGGAGGAGATTGAGGCCCTCAAGAAGAAAATTGCTGAGAGAGCTGGTAAGTATTGTTTCTGCTTTCATGTTTGTTTGAACTGCACCATGAGTGTACTAGATAAATATATGAGCCCCAGGTCCTAAACTGGTCTCTTGACCTGAGATGCGTCCGATTGCTCTCTCTCTCTCCTAAATATAGGCAAAGAGATCAATTGAAGTAGTTTGGATAGCTTTTGAAGAATTGGAATCGTAATAATAATAACACAATGATTATGTTTTCTTAAAATGATTATTACAATTCTTCTTTCTACTGCCTCTAACCAAAACGTTTAACGATTTACTACTCAAAAGCTGAAAAAGAAATCTCAACCCCCAGTATGGCAGATACTGCAACCTAACAGAGGAGATACCTCTGTGTTATGGCAAAGTACCTAGGCAGGCTGCATTGAACAGAAAGGTTGGGATAGCATACATTTATGTTTCAATGCAAAGAATCTTCTATCTTATGTACCCACTCAGCTGATCAGATGAGAAATACATGTTTTGCAAACATCCTCCTTCATTGTCAGTTGCTTCAACTTTGTATGTAATAAAAGTTAATAATACAGTTAATTTGCAGACATGGTCGTGAACTAATTAAGCCACTAGTCTTTATTGCCTCAAGGTAATTACATTATATTATGACACATGCAATGTGCAATTAAATATGCGATAAATACGCTCTTACTTCCTTTTAGTGGGAGGTGATTGGAAATGGAGTGTGGATTTGCCCCTCTGTTCAAGGGCAGTGCAAAAAGAAGCAAAAAGCAGGACGGCCTTTGCCAGAATGCTTGTGATGTTCTTCTACAAATAAAAACTCAAGGGTAAACGGTTGCACAAACCCGACCAAGATATAGTTCATGAGCTGTATTTATGTAGGTAAGAGATCGAGTTCTGTTTGTTGTACCTGACCAACTACTTCGAACGGGGCATTGTAAACATAGAAGATATCTGTCCTCTCCTCCCGTCCAGTCCACAGCCTTTTTGAAGGCAAATTAACACTTGTATAATGTATAGAGCTGCAGAATGGAGTACAATATGAAATATTTTAGTTCATCGTTTTGCAGTCATGTACTATAAACGCATCCTTTTAAGATTTGTTTCACAAAATCAAATCAACAAACTGTCAGTACACAGCTATGCACTTTGTTCAAAAATTCCAAGCATTGTCATTGTCTAGTATTTAAATTGCCCGTGGGGGGAAATCTCTATTGCTCATTAGCTCGGCTTCTCGGAGATTTCCCCGCCACAGTCACTCCTTCCAAGTTGCTCATTTAAATTTGTTATTAATTAACCTATTTATTATCTTTTTTTATTCCACTTGTAATTTATTCTGAATGGCAAAATAACAAAATAGAATAAAAATAAAATTTGTTTTCCCAAACAAAAAAGGAAATCGCATGGAGGTAGAGTCCTACCTGGAGGAAAAGTTTCCAAGACTAATAGACGGAGAGGGGATTGAATTCTTACAAGCTGTTGAAGGAGGAGGAGGCCAAAGACCTGTCTTTTATGTGCCCCTTGGAAGAGACGGTTACACGCTGGCCCACTTAATATACAAAATATCCTGAGGTTATTTTTGTTTAATTTTTTATACTTCGGCGGACACTGAGACCGAATTCGTGTACATGTTCGTTAGTAATATGGGCTGGCACATGTGCTTGCAGTCTGAAAAATCAACAGAGTTCTCAGAATTATCGTTTGTAATCCTCAAATTGTCGTTTCTTTCACGTTTTCCCACGTACCGCAAATCTTTTAAGTCTGTTTTTGTTCAGTACTTTTATTTCCTTTCACTTTATTTATCACTTTGTATCTTTTGTCGTTTCTTTAGTGGAACCAAATCTCAGCAGCTCTTACATCTCAGAGCTCAGATCTTGAGTATTTTGTCACTCTTATAGTACTAGTTGTAAACAGATCTCTTGGCTGGCAAATAAAGTTAACGATCACAGATATTTCCACACCTTGATTCTACAAATTTTCTCAGGCTGCTGTCTACATCAGGCCTTTACAAACTGACCTACAATCCTCGCCAAAAATCATTTAAACACCTATGCATGTCCGTTTCCCTCTGCAATGTTGAGATGTGCATGATTGCAAAGTTACGAGGCTACAACAACATTGCAAAAGGGAGTGGGTAAGCCGAAGGGAGCAAAATTTTCCACATTGATTCACGGTTATTGTCCAAGATTGTAGATGAATCACCTCTGTCCTTCGAGGTAAAATGTTACATTTTTGTTGAAGGAAACAAAAGAGGATATCATTATTGAAGTCACTATCAGAATGAAGTCAGTGACTTAGGATTCTATATCCATTTATTAAAGTTTTTGCTTAAAACTGATATCGTGAAGAACAGTGGTGCAGCTTTCACAACAAGTGGCACTTTCCACAGGACGCTAAGATAATAGATACAGAAGATGGAGGCTAAGCTTAACGCAGAGTTACAGTTGCTTGAACTAACAAGAGGAAAACACAAACAATGTTAGTATCAGCGATAACTTGGAGAAGATTCATGGGCGCAAAGAAGCCTTGCAGAGTATAGTAACTGGTGTTGAGGAGTTTACGAGGGATAGATAGCAAGAAAAACTGGAAAAGGGAAAAGTAAGAGTGCAGAAAAGGAACCGAAGGAAGGATTGACATTGTGGACAATAACATCAAATTCCTAGAGGCTCGTATGAAAGAAATAGTCACTCATTCTGAAAACGAATGACAGAAAACCAAAGAATATCATGTAGCTTGCGAACCTGAGGAACAGCTAAAACAAAAGGCAGAATTCTCTAAGGCCCACATCTCAACGCCAGATTTACCAAATAAACAAAGAGTGAAATTGCTTAAGCTCATGATAAAGAAATGCAATGGGGCTCTCGAAAATTGAAAATTGTCAGCCAAGTCCTAATATATTTTACCATCTCTATAACATTTATCTTTGCAATCGACTTGGCGCTTTCATGCTTGCCATGTTTTTGTACATTCTATATTCTGTTTTTTAACATAAGTGAGACGGGTGAGCCTCCTGTGTTAATTCTTTGGCACTCTTTTATCTGCCGTCTAAATAGCTTTATTACTAACAGTACACATCTTGATCATCACTTTCTTTTACACGAGGACACCCACAATAAACGGCGTGGTGAAGGGGGTCAAACAGTTGAAAAAACTATTCGCTATGATCTCCAAGTGGTGCAGTCGTTTGTCTCCCATATTGTGATACTACAGTTGGGAACTAATGATCTTTCCCACCTAGATTCCTTAGTCACAGCCTCAGCAATAGAGGACTTAGTAGGTATTCTGTACAACGAGCACAGTGTGCAGCAAATTAGTGTTTGCCAAACGCTTAATCGCAAAAATGATGCTGCTTTTTTTAACACACGTGTTAAAGCCTTAACAAAATATCTGAAGGTCCTTCTAACGCCAATTCCCTGGTGCTATTTAGGGGTCACAGAGGTTTTTGGAATACTTCGCAGAGATATTTCACTCGTGATGCTCTTCACCTTAATAAGCTGGGGCACTATAAGTATGACCAAAGTCTCAGGGGGGGGGGGGGGGGGGCCTTTTAAAGTCTTTGCATTCCTGGGCATGTTCTGTCGAACAGCCCAACTAGTTTTCTTCACTTGCCCATTTCCTATTTACTTATCTGGTTTTTACTTCAAACCAAGCCGCGTGTGTCATCATCTTGTGGCTTAGCTTTGGTATGCATGTTTGTTTGCTTGCAGTTGACATGTTACGAGTGTAAAATCCATTTTGACCGCCTTTATATAATTATGGATGTGTCCAAGTATTCATTATGCTATCAATG
>OZ037775.1:14962782-15035282 GCA_964035525.1 Porites cylindrica | reverse complement strand
AGACGACTTTTTATTTATTGCGTAGTCATGACAAATGCAAAGCTGATCTTCGTAATTTTTTCAGGATGTGTGACTTCCTCAGTGTGCCTATTGTACACGAGAAAACGTTAGGTCCCCACACCACTCTACAGTTTGCTGATTAGATTTGGCAGGAAGCCAGGCTACCTTCAGAAAAGATTCACAAACATCATGCCCTACTCCACCAATTTACACAAAAAAGATCAGTCGCATTGCACGAACTACAGTCGTTAATTGGCCTATTAAACTTGTTGTTCTGTGGTCATGTTAGCCCAGTCCGGGTCAAAGACAACAGCTAAACGACAAATAATCTGTAAAACTCAACATCTTTACTGTACTCGACACTCAGTCGTTCCGATTACATTTGATTGCATCATCCCACCATTCAAGGCTCGGGCCCAGTCCATTTCAGTCCTTTCTACTTAGTCCTCTACAGTCACTCCAGGATGCCCTTTTTTGAGCCGACTAATTGATCTTACTGTGGACATTACATGCCCCCACCACCACATCAGTTTAAACACCGAAGCTAAAAATGACATCCGAATGTGGTTAAACATATTTTGAAGAGTAATTATGGGAAGATAAGAGAGATTGTGAACGCATCTATTGAAAACATTATTGCGCTTCCAAGTAGTGTGAGCGAGTTATTGTACTGTGAACATTAAAGCTGTGAAATAAACTGATATCGTGAACAAGGCTGTACGGCATTTGCGATGGGGAAGATGTACTACTGGGAGAACTGAAGATAACTCGCCATGTATGCAAACTTCATCTGTTGTTGTAAGAGATAGGAATTGTGAAAGTTGGGAATCAACTGGAAAACGCTCTAATTGACAAGTCTGTGTCATCAGTAATGGGTAATCAAGGGACAATCCGCTGTGCGTCATGTAATTAGCAGCTGTTCTTTTTGCAACAAACTTGGTGCCATGCATGGGGAACAGTTGATGGGTGATTTTTACGGGAAAGACCGACATCTGAAGAACCACCATTTAATTATGTGGGAGTCAATTATTTTGGTCCTCTTTATGTACGTCAAGGTCGTTCAAATGTGAAATGTTATGGTTGCCTGTTCACCTGTCTTTTTGTTAGAGCCGTCCATATCGAAGTTGTCCATTCCCTTGACACCAATGGATTTATAAACGCCTTAAGAAGATTTGACAGGTTGAGAGGATGTTCAGCAACTATCTACAGTGAAAATGGTACAAACTTCCATGCAGGACAGATAGAGCTCCGCAAGTTGTTAAGTAAATGGAACCAGACAACCATTCATGACTTTCTTTGTCAAATGAACAACATCTGGAAATTTAATCCCCCTGGAGCATCTCATATGGGTGATGCGTGGGAAAGAATCAATAGATCAATTTGCACAATCTTAAGAGCCTTGCTGGAACTACAACAACTTCTCTCTGATGAATGCTGGAACCTTCATGACCTGAGTTACAAGGATTACAAACAGCCGACCTTTGCCGACAAGTGAGCAGCGAACCAAAGGACATTCAACCACTCACACCAAATCATTTGGCAAGCACCATTGGTGACAACTTCAAAACGTGTTTAACATATTCTGGAGGCGCTGGCTAAAAGAGCACTGCATTTACTCAAGTAAGTGCCCACCCCCCAATCGGTACCCACCTCGAATAAGGGCCCATCCTAAAGGCAGAAAAAGTTAATAAGCACTCAGCCTAAGTTGGGGTATGAAGTGAATCCCATGAACTGGAAATGAGAACGCAGATTACATCAGTCGCCTTACAGGCTTTGATGATTGGCAAATCACGCAGAATTTGTTTTCAAGTTCAGAAGAGTTATGGGGCCCGCATACCGTTGCCTTTTTTACTAATTATTGCCCAAAAAAACTTCAAAGATTCTTTTCGCATTTTCGGAGCCTGGGCACATCAGTAACTGACTTCTTTCCAGATTTAGGTTTCGACAATTGCTTACTGGAGAGACAGTTATTCTTGTTGTCCCAGTATGGCCATCCTCCTGCTTCTCGCCTCTTCTTGCGAACAAATACTGGTCGTTCATTAAAGGATGCTTTACACTAAATGGATCCCAAGCTCTCACCCTTGGAAGAAATTTAATCATTCCTTGGTTCTCCACGTCTACAGGTGTGGTTGGCAAGCTTACATTCGAATTTTTGTAGGGATCATCCAGCTTTTTTGCCCTTTGGGTAGATTTTTGAACTAGCTTTTCAGTGCTGGTGTTCGCAGGATCTGACACTGAACATTAATTAGACAGCTGAGTCCAGAGTAAATGACACTGGTAATCTGTGGAGAAGATTTCTGTTGTTTTTGAACATTGTTAATGGAAGGAGAAGGTTTGAAGCTGTCTCGAGAATTGAAGACCTGTTCATGTATGGAAAGTTGTCCTTTTTTGACACAGGCTCGCGAATCGTGACTTAACCTCTCATACTGGCCCAGGTTTTTTTGACGTGGTTGAACTGCATTGTTCTTATAGGTTTGGGTTTTCACCTTTCTTTTATTAAGGCTGCAACTTTGTTTCCCCTCATCGTTTGGTTATTTAAGTGTCCGAGCTGACTGTGTCCTAGACATGGTGATGCCTGTTTTACATTCGTTTGCAAGTAGTTTGTGGAGCCATTGGGCATTAAATGATCTACTAGAGTAATTCGTGTTTAGGGCATATATGCCGTTATTATGCACTTGTCATTTAGTTTTCTTAGGCATAGGCATAGGGCCTGTATTAGAATAGCTGTTATTGCTTGTGTCACAGATTGCTAGAGCCGCTATTCTGCTCTTGTGAAATTTCTTACAGGTCGTTATTGGAAGTAAAGCATGAATGGTGCTCCCTCCTACTCTAAGACTGGATTTCAATTCTCTATTTACTTGTTTACTTAGTTCCAGGGCGGATTCTATTGTGAAGAAATATCTCGAGGAAATAACCATACTTCGTAGCGTTTTGTTAGTTTCACAAGAGTATGTATATTAGGTTGCATAATACTGCTGAAGTATTTAAGGTGTGCTTGTAAGGTGTCTCAAGGAGCTAGTACACTAATTAAGGT
Source organism: Porites cylindrica (assembly GCA_964035525.1). Classification (NCBI taxonomy): domain Eukaryota; kingdom Metazoa; phylum Cnidaria; class Anthozoa; order Scleractinia; family Poritidae; genus Porites; species Porites cylindrica. Next base: position 15,032,248 of record OZ037775.1, on the reverse strand, counting down.
TTGTTAAGCCATGCAAGAGCCATTCAAGGCATCTCTTTCAACCCTAGTTTTTTATTTTATTTACTGATGTAATTCTCTCTGAGTTTGTAAAACTGTAATGCTGTTTTTTGTAATGCTTTATGCTTGCTTCATCAATAAACAAGATGCCCGCTCCTATTCTGTGTTTTGTGATTATTTAGATTAGCTACAAAATATTTTCCAATCGTTTCAATGTGATTAGAATATAAAAGTTGTTAATGTGGTGTAGAGCTTTGAAAATACCTCATTAGAAAGGGCATAGAATAAACTTTCCAATCTACTTTGCCCTCTGGAACCCCATAATACTTCACTGAAAAATTTTACAATAAAATACTGAGAACTGTGTGTAAATAACCTTTAAATTCTCTAAGCTATGATTCCTATCCTGTCTTTTCGAGGACTTCCCCTAAAATTCAAGAACTTTTCAAGACTGTGAGAAGCCTGTCTCTATCACATGATGTCTACACACAACGACGCTGGAGACGTGTCTAGTACCTTGCAGACAAATTCTGGATATGATGGAGGCAACCTTCAGATCATGCAGAGCAGAACGAAGTGGGAGGAGCCGAAAGAGAAATCTACACAGGGGAGCCATAGTTCTTGTCAAAGAGGAGGGAGCTTACAGAAATGACTGGCCCATCCGCAGAGTTTCAGAAGCCATAGAAAGCAAAGACGGTCGAGTAAGAAAGGCCCAATTGGAGATAGTAAGAGGATGTACAAAGAAAAAGTTCCTGCGGCCAATTAAGGAGCTTGTCATTCTGGTACCTGCACCAGTGGAGAACCACGAGTGGTTTTCCTAGACACACACTCTACCCCTGGCTAGAGAAGAAGATATATGACGGGAGCCAGATGAGGCCTTTAAGAATGAGATAGGCTCAATCAGAAAGAGAGCAGAACAGGCTCTCGTCTCTCATAGGAGCGCTGGTGAAATATCACTACAGGCGTGCAGAACGATTAACAAACAAGCTTCGTAAACTCGAACAGTATAAATCTTGCAGGAATACTAGTTGAAAATGCTAGTTGATCCTGATCCAGATGAAATTTACACGAGAAGAAAGGTTTTCGATTGCAGTACCAAATGATCATGTCTCTCCTGTCACCTCAAGTGTGAAATACCCGAGCGATGGATGGGGAAAGTTGCTTGAAAGGATGCCGTGTTTCACGAGAGCCGAAATGAACCAGCACGTGGCAAATTCTGGAAAGCGAGTCACAAATGCCGAGCATCACTCAATTCCGACCCATTTAAAGAAAGCAAAAACATTTCTGAAGGACGAGTACCTAAAGGAAATTGAAGAGAACAGCGGCCAAAGGTATTTTTAAGTGAAAGCGAAGTGCTATCACAGTTTCAGGAAAAGTGAAGCTCCACATGATCTTTGTTTTACCATGTGCATTGTCTCAGCCCAAGTCATACATGTCAACTGTTCGTGTAAAGCTGGCAAAGTAGGATATTGTAACCACGTTCTTGCTTTAATCTTTAAAGAGTCCAAGTTTAGTTTATTTGACAGCAAAAGTACAGCAGCTTTGTGCCAGGAGGAAGATGAACAACCAGATATTGCCTGCACATCCCAGCTTCAAAAATGGCACAAGAAGGGTCGTGGGGACAAAATATCTGCTCAACCGGTAATGGAAGTCACCATTTCAAAAACAAAGTTGGATGATACCAAAACTAGAGAAGGAGTGAAGTGCTTGTTGTATGAGGCAAGATCAAACCCTGTGCATGACGTTCAAGCAGAAATTAACTTGAAAAAGGCCCTTCAAAATATAAATCCACAAATGGGTTGATCAGTTATGGCAAAAGATGATTCTACTGGACTGGGATGAGGACGAGCCTATGGAGTAGACGCTTTTCTGAGTTCTCCTGAACAAGCCTTCTTTACGATAGGGTTTGCCAAAACAAATGAGTAGAAAGTCTTTCGTCTAAACATGTATCTTTTTTAAAGAGCAATGCCACCAAAACCGAGCAAAAAATGAATGGGCTCTCATTTACCACGGAAGGGTACAATCTGCTGGTTGGATAGCACAGTTGCATTACACTGGTTGCGTGACCAGGGTGAATATCGTCAGTTCGTCACAAATCACGTGCAAAAGATTCAAAGTCATCCAAACACCCAATGGCGTCACGTACCTTCTACTGAGAATCTTGCAAACCTCGGTAGCCGTTGTGCAAGTGTGACATATGTACAGCGGTGGTGGAGAGGCCCAGAGTGGTTAGCAGACCTAACAAGCTCGCCAGAAGATATCATGATGCAAGCGAGCCAACAAAGTGATGCAGAAAGGAAAGTTTAACGAAAGATCTTCACGGCAGCAATCAAAATCAGTGATGACCTTGATCATGTCCTAGAGAAGGAGACAATGGCACGGGTCGTGTTCAAGGACAAATGTGTTTGGATAGGTGTTTGACCTGTCATCGCTAGCCTCAGACAAGCGCGACCCTTATATCGCGCTTAGCGACATACGAGCTTCGCAGGAGATAAGACCAAAGGATCCGATGTCCTGCCTCGGAGTGGGTCATATTGGGCAAAAGAGGTAAAAAACAATGGAGAGCTGTCAATAATATGTCGACACCAGGTTTGAAGACAGACAGATTTCCTGGTATCTGCAGGGTTTTGCAATATAGAGACTTGACCGCACTTTCAGCTCACCATCGTGGCGAATAGATATCCAAAACGATCCTTTTAACCAGTACTCTCCTTACCAACCCGGGTCTCCACTGAACTTTCCTGGAAGTGGCTCGAGGGAATTTCTCCAATTTCCTGGGTTTTATTATTCTTCAAGTCATGGTATGCAGCAAGGAGCAGAGCAGTTTAATCCCACAGTACAAACGCCATCGCCATCGCTCCCAACTGAGCCATCAAAGCCCGGACCTTCGACTCAGAAGAGCCGCGAGCGTTGGCAAACAAGAGACGAGGCTGTCCTGGTCCAGTTATGGGCCGATAATATCGACCGCCTGGAAAGCAATGACAGTAGGAAAGCTTGGGATGAAATTGTTAGAGCTTTGAACGATAAACAAGGCATCACAAAAACAGTAGATCAGTGCCAGTTTCCCGGCAGTACCCGCCAGTAAACCAATACCTAGTAAGAGATGCTATATGTCTTAAGTGCGCGACCGCAAGCCTGGCCATTATAATTGGATTATGTTATGTCGGAAATTGGCGCGATCATTTTTTGGTAGCGACATATGAACACATGTCTTTAAACGCAATCCCTACCAATCCCTTCAGCGTCACTGGAGTAGACTTCACCAGACCTGTAAAGTATCTGCAGTGGAAATCAAAGAAGGAACAGCAGATGTCCACCTTGATATATTCTTGCAGCTTGACCCGTGCAGTATTCTTGGAATTGCTACCAGGCCTGGAAACGGGAGAATTTATCGAAAGCCTCAAACCCATGATAGCAAGAAGAGGGAGGCTGACAAAGATTTACTCAGACAACGGGAGAACGTTCATCGCCGCAGCTAACTGGTTGAAAAAAGTACGCGAAGATGAAAGGCTTAACACCTTTCTCAGCACTCACGAAATAACCTGGCAGTTTAATTTGTGCCACGCCACTTGGTGGGGCGGACAGTTTGTACGACTCATCGGGGTTATGAAGGGTGCCTTCTACAAGACAGTGGGACAAGGTCAACTATCCTGGGACGAGCTCATTGAGGTGCCCCTGGACATTGAGATAGTACTGAACAACCGCCCCCTCAATTATGCAGAAGATGACATACAGCTACCCACGCTGACGCCAAACGCCCTGTTGTTCAAAAAGTTTAACATTTTGCCAGAACTGCAGTCGTATCATCTGATAGAAAAGGACCTCAGGAAACGAGCGAAATTCCTTCAAAGGAGTAAAGATGCGATTTGGTGCCGTTGGTCCTCTGAATATCAATGACCACTACTAGAACGACACCGCCTGAAGTATGGAAATTCAAAGAATCCTCTGTCAGTAGGGGATGTGCTGATATTGAAGTCAGAAGAACGAAACCGAAACTGCTGGCCACTTGGGATCATGCAGAAGCTAATTGCGGGACGTGATGGCGTAGTTCGTGCAGCTAAGGTGCGAACTCAAAAGACCGTCCTGGAGAGAGCCATACAACATTTGTACCCCCTGGAATTGTTGTGCGACAGATCAAATGACGCAACACCTCTCAACCCTACCGCGCTGCTATTCAGGTCCAGACAGGATGCAGCAGCTGCAGCAGAGTTACGTATCCTAGACATTGCTAATGATGACCAGTGAACATTGAATTTGAGACACTCATATAGACTGAACTTTGAACCGAACATTTCATTTGTTGCATTACTCGATCGATGTCGTTTACTTTTTTTTCTAATTTTCGTTAAAACTCGGTTTCCTCAGATATTACATATTATGCCTCGTAAACGAGCCATATGGGGGGAGTGTGTTTCGGAATCTGTTAAGCCGTGATTGACACTTAATTAGCTTTCTGTCACTTTGTTCACAATGTAGAGTTTTATAATGGACATTTGATCTTTGGAATTTGATCTTGTTATGCAATTGATATTAGAACACGTTTTTACTTCGAGACTAGCTTTTTTCAGAACAACATCGGGACTAGTGTATATCTTTGAGGATTGTGAAATAAACGGGATTTTGACTGTGATTACTGAGTGTTGAAAGTTACCACACGGAGGCAACTTACTTTAATAAGAACAGGAAGTCTAAATAAATAGCAAATGATCCAACAGAAATAACAAATAAATTTAATGACTACTTCATCAATGTAGGTCCAAATTTGGCCAAACATTATCAAAAAACAATGAAAGCTATGCCACCTACTTAACAAAGGGATATTTAAATCCCTTCTTTTAGATGCAGTCACTCAGAAAGAGCTTGAAATTGAAATAAGTCAGCTCAAAGAGAATAAGTCCTGTGGGTATGAGGGAATACCACCAAAGGTTGTCCGGAAAATATCCACATTTATTGTTCATCCTCTAACTTACATATTCAACAAATCCTTTCAAAGTGGCATGATACCAGAGCAGCTTAAAGTAGCTCTCATCACTGCAATATTTAAAGAAAATAACAAGGAACACTTTGCTAATTATAGAACACTTTCCGTACCTTAATGTTTTGGTAAAATCTTGGAGAAGCCAATGTACAAAAGAATATTGTAACATACTTAGATAAGCACAATGTACTTTTTCACAGTCAATATAGCTTTCGTAAAAGACATTTGACAAATTTAGCAACTCTGGAACTTGTCACTAAAGGTAGTTATTCTCCCAACCTTGTCCATAAATGCTTTTAACGGACACTAAATATTTTCTGTCCTTATCCTTAAACATTTAATACATTAAAAAACAAAGCAGTCCTTCTTGCTGCAGTTACAGAGACCTGGATAAAAACAATCAATGATTCTTTAAGAGCTCATCTATGCCCTAGTGGCTGCCCCCTTTTTGGATAACCCACGTGGGTGCAACTGCAGCTGTTTCATAAGGATTCTCCCTCTTTCACCTGTAGTCAGCTAGAGAAAAAAGACCATGTGAAATCAGGTCACTGCATTCCTTTGTCAGGCAAAGAGGAATTTTACTAAGGCCGTACACTTGAGAGGGGACCAAATTGGCTGATAAACTTCACAACCTTGTGAATAGAAAGTGAAATATCAGGCATTCCATAACTGATTAATGCCTATGGAATTAACCAGAAGTATCGTTTACAACAAGGCATGGTCTCCCCATGTCTCCTGTTTTTTACGGAACATTTCTCGTGAGGAGGAATAGGTTTTTCTGAAGGATTTAAGCTGAACACTTCCATTCTTGTCACATACAGCTGCTCAATTTTTTTGCGCAAGTCTTTTTGCAATGTACATGTTTACATGCAAATTGATGACAAAGAGTGCACATGGACCTTTTCATTGTGGTATTAAAAACAGCACCACTGCTGTTTGCAAACCTGACATAGTGGCCCTTTTCAAGTAAAAAAGTGCTTGTGTGGTACTTTGCAGACAGCTGAATTTCCTTTGCACCAGTGAAAGCCTACTTCCTAAAGTGTGATCTTACATACACTGTCTAAGCTAATCTGTTCACATTGTTCTTCAGCAGCATGTTTGAAAGTAAAACGAGTGAGGCCTTTACTGTTCTGCAGTAAGAACTTTACAGGGAGAAGACCGAGGAACAAACCTCAAACAGCTACTACCAGTGGCATTTTAGTAGTGTCAGCTAAGCAGATGGCAGTCTCTTAGCCATCATCAATCAGGGAACCATTGCCAGCACTTTCTTCAACAAGTTATTAAAAACAATTTACAGTTTTCACAAACAAAATGTTTGACACAACAATCAGAACACATCAAATACTACCAGTAGCCACCTGCTTAAACTAAACTTCAGAGGAACAGTGGTTTTGAACAGCACGAATTGTCTCCAAAACGTGCAGAACTTCTTCAATTAGTTTTAAAATAATTATTTATGTTGTTCTAATCTCTGGTACAGGATGTTATTATTGTAGTGAGTTCTTCACTGCATTGTTTCATAATTTAAATCCACATAAGCCCTGGGCAGCCTTTTTTACCTTTCCAATATTTAAGTACAGTTCATGTATGCATGTTCACATCACCATCTGACCAGCTAAAGCATAGTCAGCAAGATCTTCAAAAGTTACAGTGTGCAGTCTTAAACTTTGCAAGCCACCACACCAATAGGTAGAGTCATAGTCACACTCAGAAAGAAACAACACATAGCAGAACATTACCTGTGCTCAGTATACCAAGTTTGATGAGCTTATGACTTTTTGTTCACAGATAATCTACAGTAGTCCTGGAAACGTGGTGGGAATTTTTTCTTGAAAATGTTCTTTTCCCCTGGAAAGTTTGCAATAATGACACTTGTATAATGAAGTAATAGATAATAAATGCTGCCATGTAACAGTAACAGTGTCAATGAGTATTCCTTCATATAACTTAACCAGCCATAGTTATTAACTAAGGGACAAGGTGTACAACACTTGCCAAAAGTTCAACACTGGGAGGCTCTGCTGCAAGGTCCAACCCCTCACCCTGTATTATACCAAGTTAAACAACAATATAAAAGAGCTTGCAGACAAGTTTCAAACCATACAGCAGACAGGTTGATGGAAGACCTCAGATAATCCCTTGTTGCTGCAAACAAAAATTTGCAGATTTGCAAGTGAAGCAACATAGCAAGCCAGCACAGGGCAGCTATAGTCAGCCATAGCCTTGGAACAATCCATCTAAGATACCATAAAGTACAAAACGTCCAGCAAAGATGAAGAATGATGTTAGAGAAGAACCACCATGAAGTTGTCGCAACAGCAGAGCTGTGAGTTGTCAACAAACAAAGGCATAAATATTCCAACAATGGATTGCCTGCCCTTGAAGTTTGATTCATCAATCTATGGGTAGCTTTACCCGTTTTACTCTCTGAATCACAACAGCTCCTTTAGCAGCCCAGCAACACCTTTGTAAAAGTTGGTTACCCAAAAAAGAACAAGTGTATACCATATACATACATACATTAAAAAGTAATTTGCAATGGCAAGTACATTTCCGTTACAAGGCCTGGGACTTAATGTGTGTGAAAAAAAACATATCTGATGATCCAATATAATAGTAATAATAATAATTTAATAACTTCTAGAGCGCTATTTACATTCACTGATCATCAGCGCTTAACAACTTAAAAAAACTACAATAAAATTCAAATATTTAAAACTAATTACATGTACATGAATATTAACAATGTATATTAATAATAATAATATGGAATGTTTATAATAATGATAATAAACTTAATTAGTAATACTAACAAAGTGAATGTCAAACAGGTTACGTTGTAAAAGCTGCACGAAATAAATAAGATTTTAGCTTGCATTTAAAAACAGGTAATGCTTGAATATCACGTAATTCATCCGGCAAACTATTCCATAAATATGGAGCACAGAAAGATCTGTCACCTAACGTGACAAGCATTTTCCGTTTAGGAGGGTGTAGCCATAAACTTTGATTTCATCTACGATAATAAATATAGACCTAGGCTTAATGTTTCTTAGTTCTATGATATACTTAGGCGCCAGTCCATGAATAGCTTTAAATTTTAAAATTAAGATCTTAAAATGAACACGATGTTGTACTGGTAACCAGTGAAGTTGATAACGCATGGGAGAAATATGCAAGTACTTACTTAAGTTCAGTACAATAATATCTAAAAGAAAAAGTATGTTGCTAAGATTTGATGCGTCATTTTGGGAAGGCCCCATTGTTGTGAATCATTAGTTCCCAAGGGATTATTTACTATAACTTCAAAGTTTAATAACATGGCATGTAGAAACATAGCATGTGGTTGAGTGGACTGAATGTTAAGATGTTGACAAGATGGCAAGATGTAGGTTCAACAAAAATGACAGCAACAATAATTGTCTTTACAACTGGCCTGGCCAAACACCACCAGGATTTTTAGGACGTGTAAATACTAGGAACTGAAGGTTAAAAATGTTAAAAAGCTTGATCAACATAGAAAATGACTTGGTTTACTACTACTATATTTTGACCAAGCTTTGCTACCAGGAATACCCAGACAGTACTTGAGGGTTTGCACAGCTACATGTAAAACAATTTGCCATTTTGATACTTTTTAAGTCCATGATAGTTGTAACCTCTATTTGCTTACGAATTAAGAACTGGTAGATTTTTATTATATTTTGAATAATCTTGCCTTCCATTTTCCAAATTTTTTGCAAATTTTCCCATGAAGCAAGTGAAAACTTATATCACGCTTGGGCAGCTGTGGTAAGGTTAATCAACTACAAGTGTAAGTATGTTGTGGATGGAGCAAAACCAGCTTCAAGGATTCTGGATCAAGTTCAAGGTTAGTGCTTGAACCAAAAATACATTGTTATGAATCATGACTTCAGTTCCAGTTCCAGTCAACCCATTATCCCCTAAATTTTTATTGTTAAATTAAGAAGCGTTGGCTTGCTCAACACAGTGGAACGAGGAAAGTAATAATTTTGTCAAAATAAATGTTTTAAAAGAGAGTGTTTGATAACACATCTATCTATCAATTTTTTGCTCATCAAAATTTAAGAAAGCAACAACCAGATGAAACATTTACAAATTGTACTTCATTATGCTAACAGGATGGGGCAGTCCAGATAATTTTGTGAAAACATTAACCATCAAGTAGTTAGCAGTGTATGATGGTGAGGTTGATGATCCCACTTCCCAGCTGTGGTTCATCATGGTTGACAAGGTTATACTTCTGGAGAGCCCATTTCACACAGGCCACAAAGCCTTGGTTACTCTAGTTGCTGTTCATTCTGCTTTCAATCTGGACTAACATAGTAGTCACAAAAAGATGTTTTTTCTTTTTTCAAGAACATGTGCACAGTATGTTACCAAACAGCAAGTTGTAAAAAATTCAGGCAACATAACCCTGCTGTGGGCAACACATGCATATTTGTTATATTCTAGCAATTTCCCTTGTTTTGCTGTAAAAAAAGGAAGCTATATTGCAATGGATTACAAATAAATTCTCATTCAAAGTTTGACATAGGTGCTGCAAATGGCAGCAAATTTGAATTTTTCTCGTTACTTGCGATTTTATCTTAGATATCTTATGAATGCAGGGATAGTTGTCTTTATTAATTCTTAAGGTATTTGCACAGGCAAATTTGGCACATTTTTGGCATCATATTGTCAGTTAATAAAAATTGATGTCTTTTTAAGTGATCATTGATATGGTACTTTGAGTCCTAAGGAATCGAAAAAAAAACAGTGAGAGTGAAGCTTCCGCCTTCAAAGGTGTTAATTTAATTACCCCCTGAGGGAAGCTTAAAAATTAAAATTTCTATATTTCAGGACAAATTCGTAAATATTTACAAATGTGAAAATAGAACTTGATTATAGACACAAAAAGGAATAAAACTGTGTTTAACTATTAGTTAATTTTAATTATTTCACCTTTTACTCAGCATTTTCAAGATTTTGTAATTTGATCCCATTTTGACTTCAATATCTTGGCAGCGGACGATCATCTTACCTCGGTCAAACACAAAATTAGTTCTACAACATGTCCTTTGAAGACTTGCCAAATATCTCAAACAAATTCCAATCCATTTTGCCAAAAAAGGGACTCTCATAAGTCAGGGTAAATCTAGGTTGTTGCCTATAGCAATTGTTTTGGTATTATTTAGTCCATTTTCGTCTCAAATCAAGTGTTTTTGGATCCACGAACATCCCGAAGCTTTTCAGCCGCCATTTTGAACAATTACCGCTGTCTCAAATGCCCGTAGAATGCTAAATTATGGAAATTTACTCCTCTATATCCCCCTGGGTCAAGATTTGTCAAGGCGTTGCTAAGTGTGGTGAACTTCCGGTAGAGAGGACGTGCGCAGTAGATTTTACATGTGGAAACATGGCATCCAAGAAGAAGAAAAGAAAGCTTTCGAGAGCAGAGTAAAAGAAAATCGCTGGTAGAAAAGGAAAATCTTCAGCCAAGAAAAGAGGCAAAGGAGCTGGCTTTACTCTTCCTGCCAAATGGAGAGAACAACATGATGAAAAGAATGGCAAAATGCAGCTGAAGTTTCTTAGTCCTGGCAAAACAGTCTACAGAACCGAGAAGTGTGTAGCCAAAACACTGACTGCTAGGAATTTGGAGTTGTTTTCATGAGGCTTTGGCTTCAAGTGAGGAGACTGAAGATTCAGAGGATACGGAGTAGCTGCCAGATATCGAAGACTCACCCCCAGACGAACCTGGTTGTTCAGGAAAGAAGAGAAAGTGGAGCAACAAGGAGGAGAATAATTCCCCTTCGCAAGCAGCCAGGAAGAAAGCAAAGGTGGACGTAGAGTGCCATTTATTTGTCTGTGAGACCACTCAGCTAACAGATTTTGTCAATAAGATCAATGAAAGTTCATGTTGTTCTACTCCTGATTGCAATGGTATGTATCGATCTGCTGATTATTTTTTGTCTGTTTTTTCAATGCAGGTATTTGTTTGCTGGGCTCTAGTTATTCTTTGCTCAGTGTTGACATGCATGTTTCGACTCTTTTCTTATAAACTTGTGGTGTTAAATAGTATGAGATTCCTGCATGCGTAATAAATGTATGAGGTTATACAGAAATCTTACCCAACTTTTTTCTAATTTTCACACCTACTTGCATGTACCTTGCTTCCCAAATATTTTGTTAATGAAGTAGTTACATTTATGTTTTTGTTTGTTTTATGCCTTGCAGACTGCACTATATAGCTTCTACAAATGCTGGCTTCTGTCAAGCAAATATGACATGGTGTCATGCACTACATGGACCAAATTATCACTGGGTCATAGACTTGTATGAGAGGATAAAGCTTCAATAAGTGTCAAAGCTAACCAAAATATGTGTTAGCAGCTATCTGACACTATTTATTGCAACTTGAGCACAGACCAGACAAAGTAGGCACCAGTTAATTTAGGTAAAGATAATGTTTGAATATATGATTATAATATTGCCCAAGCTTCAGTGTCTTTTCCCCTGTTACGAAACCACTGCTTGTGGGAAGTATGTTGTGTAGGAAATTATTGCTTTCGTTTTAGTCAGTCACCTTTGTTGTTCAAATTGTTGCTTTTGACCAAATGTATAGCCATATGTTTTTCATCTGTTTACAATGTAGCCAAGTACAGACATCTGATTTGGCCAAAAAAGAATCTTACTGTTAACATGGCTCTCAGGAGAATGTAAGTAACAGACCTGTTACCAGTCTGGATGTAAAACATCAATCTTGTGGTGAATTTGTCATATACATGTAGTAAAGTCTTGCCAAATAAAATGCCTGTTTTACTAGGTGCATGCATTAGTGACTAAAAGGGCATGTTGGTGGTAACTTTCAAAACAAAGAGAAGCAGCAAATTTTTAACTGAGTGCAAATGTTAAAATTCTAGCAAGTATAATTCTTTGATGAAACCACAAAATAATACTTTTCTATGGACCTTGAGAAACTGAAATCTCCGTAAAAATGGAAATGCCAAAGTTCCCTGGCATACATAAGGGCTGAAACTTGGTCTTGTGTAGATGAAATCTTTATATTACATTGAAAATTTCAGTTTACTTGTTCAAAGGAATAAGTGGTGTAAGGTAAAGTTCTAATAATATTTAATTATCAAGACAATTCCAAATAGCAAAAGCGAATGGCAACAAAGGAAATCAAACTTTCCTGCTGCAACAATCATGAAATGAACTTGTTTTGTTAAACAAAAATGCAACTTTTATTCATCTGGGACACATATGTAAAAATAGAAATTATATTGTGTATAATGCTCTTGATGATTCTAAGTATTGTGGAATTACATAAATGCAAAACTTTTTAGAAACCACAACTTTATAAATATTGTCATTCTGGATACAAATGTAGCATGGTATAAAATTAACATTTTCAGAAGCTTGTACATGTTTTGAAATGCTTTTCTTTTTATCTCACGAAATTATAAATAATTTGGCTTTGACAACCTATAATTTGACTTTCTATTGTTTTTATTCTTGTATAATTTGCAAATAATACCTGACGTAAATAAGTATTATTGATTCAGAAATTTTGTCACAATGGAATGTATATAAAAAGATGTGGGCAATTCATCATTAAAAAACTATTCAAATAAAGTCTTATTATTATATTAGTTGGACTGTTTTCCTTTGGGCTTGGCTGCAGGCCACTTTGCAGAAGCAAGGTCACCTATGTTGACCAGATAAACCTACCAATCAAATAATATGGCCACATATTATAATAATTATTAGGAGCTCCCAAACCTTTTGTGAGATCTGCTATAAATATGGTTAACCTGAGTGGTGCAGGGGAGGGATGATGTTGTGAAAATTCACACCTCAATAAGATACATTACAATGGCAGAGTGTAAGAATCGGAGGTTTTATCATATTTATTCAAACAAGCGCTTATCTCCAACACACATCCATGGCCCACTCTGAAAGCCAAAATAATAATAGCAAAACTAAAAACTTGTTATTGTTTAATTTGTCATTATCTCAAATATTATCACTTGCTGAAAATATTGAAAACATTTTAAGCACCCACCCTCAAGGTCTCCATTTTAACTTACCCCTGAATGGGTTGGGTCTGGCCGTTCGACCAGGTTGCCAGGAATAATCTCCCTAACCACTCTCTTCAGGGTGGAATGAAACACATACGTTGGTTGGCATCCAACCGATGCCCCAAGGGTCTTTCCACTTCCATGCTAAAATCAGGTAAACATAACATGTCACTTTTACAGATATATCCTCACTGAAAAAAAAGCTTTTCAGAAACATTTCATTTTAGACAGAGATACAGGAGGCAGCTTGCAAACTTTGTTGTGCTCATACCCTTCTCCCAGGGAGAAAAGTCTGAGAGGAACTATTTCTTGCATAAAGGAGGATCAGTTTTGGGAAAACTGCAGTCATAATCAAAACACACATGCTACTGTTTTGCAATGATAGCCGACTCGACCGCATTCTCTTAGAGTTCAGAAAACACACTATTAATAAACAAAATAAAATAATGGCTTACTTCAAGGGAAATAAAATGGCAGTGACGAACTTCATGCTTGTAATTTTCCAACTTACCCATAACAGACACCACAAATACTTGTAAAGCCTGCCACGGCATTTCTCCGCACTTTCCGCAGGCTTGATTTGGAAATTTTCTAAAAGCCTTATTAGGCCATTGGGTACAGGGAATCTGTAGAAATAAAGATTTTTCCATCTGAATAATGAAAATAATTAATAAACTCGAATAAAACACACATAAAACTTACCCGTTGCGAACAAATTCGGCTTTAAAATTCTCGAATGCTGCTTCCCTGGCCGCCATCTTGATCGATCTTGATCTTTAAACGTGGAGCAGAGAGGGAAACCGCTGCCTAAAATTATGCATACTCAACTTTTTCCTAGTAACCGACCCAGCCTCTTTCTCGGTCTGTAGAAGTGACTTCCGGGTAAAAATGCACAACTTTGACAAAGTGTAGAATTTAAATTTGCAGGAATATTGAGATAAAACGCTACTTTTTCAATATTACCGGTAGGTGGTATAATCTATAAACGGGCTGAAAACATGAATTTTTGCCTGTGCAAATAACTTAAGACAAATAAAATGACTTCTTGCCTAAATGTCTGTGCAGTTTATTGTGTGAAACACTGCTGTGAAATCTACAGAGCATGCATGTTTTGATTAAGAATCACAGCCATCTTAGATCCTTGATAATTGTTCAGGAAGGTGGGGGGTTGGGGGCCATTAGCAAGTAGTAGTGAAAGGGTTAAAAGAATTAAGAATGGGTTCAATGAATTTTCACAGAACCAAAAAGTTGTTACCGATCCTTTCCCATGATCTCTGGGCATAGAACCAAAAACTTGTTTTCAATGGGATTTAAAATCCTACCAGAACGGCACTTTATAAACTGTGTAGTGCAGTTTTTCCAAAATCCGTCGGTCTGATGTCACAGTAATCACGTGAATGGAAATGCAATTGATGCAACAATATTTGTTTGATTCTAACGTATTAAATTCAGGTATACACATAACCTACTAATTGAAAGACTTTTTGATTCGCCTTGCCAGCAGGAAATCTATTTACCAAGGAAAATGAAAGTACTGTAGAGCCTAATCTCAGCTTAGTGCAGGACGGGTCCCTGGTAAGATGCGAGTGATAGCAAAGTCTATGAATCCATCTAACTAAGTTAATTCAAGTTACACTACAGTGCATTTTTATATTTCTAAACGTTTCCAAGCATGTTACGCTGCTTGTCACCTGAAAGCTTCACTAACATTTTTCATGATTTTCTATCACATTTCAACAACCTTTGGTCAATAAACACCAATTGAATATCCAATTGAATAATAAGACTTCAAGTAGTAATGACTGTATACTTTCCACGATGAACATTGTTTATGTGATGCACTGCTGTTTTCATTGTACCTTTGCTTGTAAATTCAGCCGTCTCTTCTCTCTTCTCAACATTTGCCGGCTAATTGAACCTAAGCCACTATAAATAAAATCGTAAATCAATATGAATGCATTGTTCAAATTATTATTCAGTTTCCACACTCATGATCTGCCATGCTTCCTTTTGTTGACACTGGAACTAAAAGGGCTTTCTCTGATTCACATAGACGATTATGAAAGCAGTTCTCAACATCAATTGCACCTTCAACATAAACGTACACATTTGCCCACACTTCTTAACCTTTGGTTACTGCTAATATTATAGTATTGTTTGTTTAGACTTTTTTTGCCCCAAGGTGGGGCTATTTTGACACTTTTGAATAATGTTAGTCTCTCACCCTGGGGAATTTGATACCAGATGATATTGCAAACGCTATTGTGGATGTTGCCAAAACCATTCAATCTACCTGTGGAGTCGAGGTTGTATTATCTGAGTTAACTGCGTGCAAAGACAAAGAATCAGTAAAATCTGTTAACAAGCTCCTCATTAAATATTCCAAGCAGCATCAATGGTCTGTGGTTCACCACTCCAACATCACGGAGAAAGTCTTAAACAGAGGTGGTTTACATTTAACTAAACAAAGTAACGCACTATTATATAAAAACTTTGCATCATGTTTAGCAGCCAAGGAAGCTAATCTTCATTGAACTGTTTCCTCGAATGCCGATCGTCTTCAATGTTATGAATCTCATAACAATAACGACAATAATTGCAAATCGATTCAATCAATTTTGGATCAGCAGAGATCCATTATTTACAATCACATTCCTTCAAAACGAGGATTTACGTTAGCTTCGCTAAATGTTCACAAACTCTCAATGCATATTGATGAAATTAGAATTTTGCTTGCCGATAAGTGTCTAGATGTTCTTGCTATTCAGGAAACTAAACTAGACGTGTTTAATAATAACTCTGATTTTTATATCTGTAGCTACAAATTAATTCAGAGAGATAGGCTTAGCAATGGTGGCGGAGGTATATGCTTTTATATTAAATCAACAATAAATTTCTCCGTGCGGACTGATCTCAATATTGACGAGCTTCAAAACCTGTGTATCGAAATTCGCAAGCCGAACTCTAAACCTCTTATCGCTGTCAATTAGGTATAGGCCTCCTAACTCTCCAAAAGGGCTATTCTCACATTTTGAAAATCTTATTGCGAGACTTGATCTAACAAATCTTGAATTTTTCCTACTTGGCGATATGAATGCCGATATGGCCTCAACCAATTACGACAACAATGTCCGTCAACTAATAAACATTGCTGATATTTATGGCCTCCACCAACTCATTTCTGAGCCTACTCGGATAACAGATAAATCATCTACTCCGATTGATTTAATTTATAAATATTATCGCCCAATTTCTGTGATCTCAGCAATAGCAAAAGTTTTCGAGAGAGTAGTTGATAATCAGCTTTCTTCCTATTTAACCGAAAATAATATTTTGTCAAAATGTCAGTCTGGTTTTCAATCCTTTCACTCAACTGTAACCGCTTTGCTCAAAGCCACTGATAATTGGGCCTTTAACAAAGATCATGGCTATGTTAACGCTGTTGTCTCTTTAGATCTAAAAAAGGCATTTGACACAGTCAATCACTCTATTCTATTATCCAAACTATATTCATATGGAATCAAAGGAATTGCCTAGGAATTGCTTTCTTCTTACTTAGAAAATCGTACGCAAAAATGTGCTGTCAATGGGGTCCTTTCTAAAAGCTGCACTTTAACTTGTGGGATTCCCCAGGTGACAATACTGGGGCTTTTGCTGTTTCTCTTATACATTAATGACTTACCTAATTTATTGTTTATCAAATGTATGCGGATCATACTCACCTTACATATGCTGACAATGACATCTGCTCCCTTGAGGCTTCTTTAAATCAGGACTTGTGGATATAAGCAATTGGCTCATTGCCAATAAATTGACCTCAATAGGACAAAAACTGAATTTATGTTAATCGGATCAAGACAAAAATTGAATAGTCTATCCGTTCTCCCAGACTTAGAAATTAATGGTACACAGTTAAACAGAGTCAATTTTACCAAGTCTCTTTATGTATTAATTGGTGAAAATCTAACATGGAGTAATCATACCAACGCTATATCTAAAAAAATCTCTTCTGGTATTGGATCTATGAAACGAATAAGTCACTGTGTTCCTCCTGCAACTCTACATAATATCTATCATGGGTTAGTTCAATCACACTTTGACTACTGTAACGTTGTTTAGGGTAACTGTGCCAAAACATTATCTGACAAATTACGGAGACTTCAAAATCGTGCTGTCCACGTCCTTACCAATTCTAGTTATGTTGCTGATGCCAACCAACTATTTAAAGAATTAGGCTGGGACAATTTAGAAACTCGACGTCAAAAACTAAAGGCTGAGATGGTCTATAAGTCCTTAAATGGCCTCGCACCGAATTACTTGTGCTTGAAATTCATTCAGCAGAGTGATGTGATTACTTCTTACAATTTGTGCGATTCTGATAATAAGCTTGCAATACCATTGCCACGTACTGACCATTACAAAAATAGCTTTGCCTATAGCGGAGCAGTCCTCTGGAACAGTCTACCCTCAGCTGCTAGGCAAGCAACATCTCTGACTAATTTCCAACAATTCTTAATTAATTCCGACACGGCATTCATGTAAAACAGGCTTTAATTTAGTTTACTTTTCTTTAATAGTTAGCAATATTTTAAATTATAGAAGATTAATCTGTATACATAGTTTTGTATTAAGTTGTAGCTTTATATTAAACTGGTAATGCCTGATGTATTTACCGTGTTTTTAAATACAGATGATGATGATAAAAAAAATCTTAAGAACTGCCAAATCCCCACCCCTTGCTGACATTTGCCATCCCCACCCCCCCTTACCCACATCCCCTTCACCTCTTGGGATTTGCATTAATAGGTACATAATACGATCTTAAACCAGGCTAATCTATTAAAGAATATTTGAAAAAAGCTGTCAGTAAGTGAAAAAAACATTTACCTCTTTCGTCCATTGTACCAATTAAAGGGGCTGTGTCACGGCAGTCCAGTTCATTTTATTTAATTTTGCGAATTACTCGCTGTCACTCGGTATGAAATTTAAAGTAAGCAAAGAAAATGTAATATGTCTCCTGAGCATTATTTTTAAGGTGGCAAGCAGCAGGGATCAACTTTGAAAAACTGTTAGGCTGAACAGTTTTCAAAAATCCTAATTTCAATCCGTTTCAATCTTCTTCAGTTTTGCCCATCCGTGGCATCTGTTGTTTCTGTTATGTTATTTTCACCTTCCTTTAAAGTTTTAAGCCGTTATTTTTATGTTTCTCTTAAATTAACAGGCATTTTGTAATTTGCTAATTTGGCTGAACGTCGTGACACAGCTCCTTTAATTAACCTTTGTTAAGGTTGTATAAACAACAACTTCTTGTACCTTTGGAGCGGCCGGCATGTTGGACTCTTGTTTCGTCGACGGTCGATTCGTTGCATCTGCAGGGAAATTAAAAACGCTTTAATGATGAGAAGAATAACAACAATTGGAATTATTGGGCACAAACAAACTAATAAAGCCTTGCGTAGATGTTGTTTACATAAACTGTTATCTTGTTGGGAGATCGATATGCATGATATAAGACTCAGCGAAAGACACTGCATTGAAAAGACCGACCAGCTGACAGTTCTTCTGTTGTTTTTCTCAGCAAAACTTTTACGGTAAAAATCCTACAAATGCAACTTCTAAAACTTGATATCCTCGATTCTACTTAACAGCAAAAGAGTTCGTAAAAGCGAATAACAAAACTACACCGAAACCTACCATCGCGCGCCCCTCGGTTGTTTCGCTCCTTGTCCTAGACGTAAATCGCCACGTGACTGATGCGTAAGTAGTGGGGGACTGGGAAGGGGCAACTTCGCCTGGTCTTGCTGGCGGGTTGCTGGCGGGAAAGGCGACTACGTACATAGCTTGCGTAGCGTAGCTGGCGGTATTGTGTGGGTGCGAGATTAAAGTTTTGGCGGCGGAGCCGTGTTCCAAAAAAAGGGAGTGGGGACGAGGCGGTTCTACGTACACAACGAACCTCTATATATAAAGGGTGTCACATAACATAGTCTCGGTATAACGAACGATTAAAATAGTAAAATATATGAAAAAGGACCTCGATATAACGAAGCCTCGGTATAGCGAACAAATTTTGTCAGTCCCTTGGGAGACTAGTCCCTTGGCCCTTCGTTATATCAAGGTTGCACTGTACCCGGGCACTGTATAAAGATTATTAAAGAGAGAATGTATGGAAGCTGCTAAAATTCAGGGCCTGATCTCAAGTTGGGGAAGGGGATGAGAGCAAGTGGCGATGCTTTACAAAAATTAGTCTCAGGAGTACAGTCGAAGCTCTCGGTACGGACAACTCTCCATTACGGACAGTTTTCAACTGTCCCGACAAAATTCTCATATATTTTCTTCATAAAAAAAAACCTCTATAATACGGACTCTCTCCTCTCTTGAGCTTTATTGAGTTTCCTAAGAGGTCCGCCAGTGTAAAATATACTACTGTGCTAGAGTAAAACTTAGGTTTTTGCGCGTTTATATTGAAAGTCTTACAATGTCTTCGCAACAGCCTCCGAAAAAGAAATCCAAACAAGTCGAAAATAAGCAGGGAAAACTTTTATCGTAAGTAAAACCATGCACTAGTGACACAGAGCCTGGTGTGGTTGAAGAAGCAATCCGAATCAAAGAACAACCCGAAAGCAATTGTTTGGCAAATTTTCCGCGAACGATATCCCAAACAAGTTCTCTATTTCATCAAAGTCAACACAAACGGAAAATTATAGACAAGAACAAAAGGTATTGTAGACAAATGTAGTGATCTGACATGTACCAAGAAGTATGCTTTAACCGAGGGACCGAACCCGGGAGCGGGAGTTAATGTGGGCCACTCGCTCACCCCCCCCCCCTCCCCCCCCCCCAGTCATTTTATGCTTGCTACGGGCCTGCAGATAATAATAATAATAATAATAATAATAATAATAATGATCGTTTATTCAACCTTTTTGCAGCATAAACTGAATTACAAGGCGGGTCATTAATCACATACAAATACCTCGGAATTATGACACGTAAATATAACTGTTAATGTTAAGACATATCACATTTCGCTATTTTAAACGTGATTCTGGTATTTGATGGTGCAAAAATTTCCAAATCTGTTAGTTCTTGAGCAGGCAGGCACAGAAACAGATTCTCCTGTTCTAAGATAGCATGAGGATCTTTTCAATTACATTTTGTACTCTAGCTGCTGTTTACTGCACTTGCAAAATAGCCAAAGACGTTTTCAGAATTGTCCATTACGTTACAACTCTTTACATGCAGCATCGCTGTAGCTCGTTTCGTTTTAAATCAGTGATTTGTCTACGACTGTACTTATGTGCTTTGTAGCTGATATGTACAATGTTGTGTGCTACTGAAAGGCGGTGTCTTTGTACTGTGAATTAATAAATTAAAATGCAGGTTAAACACGAGTGTGAGCCTGGTTTTAGCTACTGAATCGATACTGAACACTTAAAACTGTAAGTGAAGTCATAAGAGTGACGTCATCGTAGTGACCTCTTTGACGGACACCTCTCTAATACGGTCATTTCGCTCTGTCCCGTTGGTGTTTGTATTGGATTTGCATTCTGATAAATTTTCCTTCTTTTCTACCTGTTTTTCTTCCCTCTACCTTTTTTTTTTGTTTTGTTCTTTTCTCCATCCTCCCTTACTTCCCATTTTCTCCCTTGTTTCCTGCAGTGGAATCCCGATTTTTCAATAAAAACCATTAGTGAGGGTTTTATGTTACTTTTGTTACGAAAAATTAAGACGAAGTTTCCATTCAGCGTTTAGTACAGTCTAGTATCCTTGATAGAACAGTCAGAAGTTGAACAGGCAAATAAAGGGTTTTTTTGGTAACTCACTATTCAAAGCAATTCACCAGCTAGCTGTGTCATGTGTGTGGATGCACGTGTATGTAGGAGAAAAAGAGTCTTGTCCATGCACCATACACACCTCTAGGGACTGGTCAGAAAATACAGGGTGGAAGGGCCAGGGCAGAGAGGGAGTTGGTTATAGGTTGTTGTCTTGTTTTCTTGGTTCTTGGGGATCTGTGCAAGGGATGGGTCGTTTAACCTTTAGCTGACGTTAAAGCGTGAGTCATCCTAGTTCATAACGAAGATGAAGGCAAACAATTAATAGAACGAAGTATTGATACTACTAGGACAAGTCGCAACAATTGGTAACATAACATACAGCATCCGGAAATTTTTTATGATCATTGTTTTAAACATCCATTGCTGTTAGAGAGGAGAACACGGCAAGAAGCAATCTTCCTTCACTTCTAGCGTCCGGTCAAATAATTTGGCACTTTAAACAATTCGACAACGCAATGGCAGCGACAACGTCGCTTAAAAGTGACTGTACGTTCCTCCAGCCTTTCACGGCGCGATTATTCTTGCCCACTTACTTAATCAAAAGTAAGCGGAACCCCCCTGGAGTTGAATTTCTAGGATCCCTATCCAAGTTCAGAAACAGAAATAAAATTTCGTAGTCGCTTGTTTACGTCCTCTATAAAATGTATAAAATTAGGCAATGTCACGACGTAGTCTAGCCTCCCCCGCAGGGTTTTTAGGGGAGCTCTTCCCTTTGGTGAGGGAATAAATACTAGCTCCCCTAAAAACGCCTCCGCGGGGGAGGCTAGTCGTGGTCGTGTAAAAACGGCAAAAAAATGTACCAAAAAGTGAAATGTCTTCTAAACCTTTTGCTGTTTTGACGTTATCGCGCCGTGGGATCGTAAAGTCCCCATTATATTGCATGATAACGCTGTAGAAAGCTAAGATCAGCTCGTGGGACGGCGAAAAAAACATGGCAAATGACAAATTCGCTAAGTGAACATTTCCGTTGAACTTTGGTTGAAACATTTTGGTTCAAATTTGTATTTTGGAGAAAAATGAAAAAAAAAATTTTTATCTGCATTTCTTCCATGATACAGCACAAAGAATCGATGCTCGGAACAACAACGACCACAACACGAACAGAAGATGGTCTCAGGCTGTGGTAATATTCTGTTTATACCTTAATGAACATGTAGCTACCATGTCCCCCAGGGCAACGGAACATATAAAGGATTTTAAGTCACTTGGCTGGCACCAATGTGGCTTCATCTCACCAATAGCTTCATCTCATAAATATTGCGGTAAAAAAAAACAAAAAAAATCCCTGTCATCTAAAATGGCAACGCAAATTTCCACAAATTTCAGGAAATTATGTTCTTGTACCGCATACAACAAGACTCTAAACAAATTCACATAAAGTCAGCCTTATTTACGGTACCCCTTAGCCTCCAAGAAGACTAAAGCACTGCACTTTAATACAGGCAGTGTTCGTGAACATAGTTAATTGAGTGGAATGGTTATGAAACCCGTCAGACTCCTTTGTTATATGTTTTTGTGGACCTGAAAGTGCACAACGTTCAAAAGAATTCCTATCATTTTGATTGTATTGACCAATAAAAACGTTGCATTAGTTTATTCCGTAACAATTTGCCAACAGAAAACAAAGGATTGTGCACTTTCACGGTACTTCCAACATAAACTGCAGCACTGCTGTTTTTATCATTGATGTTTGCCGCTCTTCATAACCAGTCTCCTCTAATAACTATGTCGTGAAAGACCATTCATAGTGCTGGACGTCTAAAGCGGTCCATAAGGGACACTACTGTTTAATTTGTGCGTGGCTCAGATGGTACATTATCAGCCATGTTGTTGAACATTGGCCACATTGAATATATTATAAATGGAAAATATTGTTGAATCTGATTTGAACAGGCCCATATGTAGGGATTTGTTTGAATTTCTGTCACTGAACTGCCCATGCCCTAATTAGCATTGAAGTAGCTTCCTAGAAAAAAACATAATTTCAGTACTTTTTTCGTAACAAAATTCTAAATATCAATTTTTTTTCCTAAATATCATGAGATTTTCTTAATATCTCAAAATGTTCTAAATATCTTTAAAAATATCCGGTTATTTCTATCTAGTCCTACACCTATGCAAATTTGTCGGAACGAACGGAAGAGTTCAACCCCCACAAAAATGTTTTATAACATTAACATGGCTGCTGTTTCATTGTTATATAACACTAATGTGGCCACCTTGACCTGACGTCATGTGGAAACTCTCTAACTTCCAGAAAGGAAGGAAAGAAAGAAACACGAAGTCCTATTTCTTTTAAAAATAAGAAACGCACCATCAATAACAGAAGTAAACGCAATTCTAACATTAGCATTCAAAATATCATGCAGTTGTTTTGTTCATGAATGTGATAAATTCCCTGTTATAGTTTGTCATACTGGGCACAGCTCTTTGACGGCTATGTAATGCTGTGAGCAGGATGTTGAATTCTCACGGATCTGCAGATCCATGTGTGATATAAAGGGCTTCAGTTTGAACTGAAGTTACACCAATTATAGAGCATTTCACTGCCTCAGTTAAGATTGTAGGTCAATGTTAATCCGTATTTTGTTATTACCTTTTTAATGGGTTCACCAATATTAGTGCAATTGCGGGCGATAAGAGAAGCCTGCAATCCTAATCTCCAGGTTGTTATTACGCATGTAGCTTGCTTGGCAGGCCTCCCTTTTTTCCCTTCCTCCCAATAGGCTATTACGCATGCGTCGCATGTAAGTGGTATTCAGTATTCGTTTGGACTTCCACTAAGAATGTACGGAATGCACAGAACGCATTTTAATCAAGCGCAAATGAACCTTCTATCACTCGTAATCTGATCACGCGTGTTTTGACCATCTGTTACTGAAACTTACGCAAAGCACAGCACTGGAGCAAACCTTCGATCGTTGTCGCCCGCACTCCGTAAACTTTGGTTATTACTAGTTTATCTTGTGATTTAATTAAAATGTAATTGCCAGTCTTCGACTCAATTATTACATACATTAGAGTTCCTGAGGCTGTAATTTTACCCTACACTAATCCACACAAAATCGGTACAAGATCCTGGAAACTTCCACTTATCGCTCCCTTACTAAAACAACATTTTGCTTTAAATGGAAAGTCAGTGTTGACGTTGTTTTAGGAGATGGGTAGTCGGACAGATCCTAATGTTGATTCTCGGATAATGTTACGTTTGATAGAATCCTGTGATCCTGTCTGTGTTAGCTCTCGCAAAAATACTCCTTTTTAGAAATACTGAGTGTCATTCATGATTCCAGAAGTCAGTAATCTAATCTAAGTCAGCACTTTTGAGACTATGCGTTTCAGTACACACTACTTTTAAGTTAAAACTTAACTTTGATCTACTGGATGGTAATAAAAGACCGTAATTATGTATGCGACCCTGAGGATACGTCATTGAAATTGTATTAATAAACTGCGGGCGGCAGAAATTATCCAAACTTTGTTCAAGGGCCCTCAAGCAAAAACACACACAGGTATTGCAAGTAGTATTTTTAATGACAGCAGAGGGCGAACCGAAAATAATCCACCCAGGCAAATTGTAAATTGTTAATTTAAAGTGAAAATGTATGCCTGAAGCCTTCTGCTTCAGTTTTAATTTTCTCAGTTCTTCTCGTTTGTTATAACTTTTTATGATCCCTTCTTTTTTGCAGTATGGTTCATTAATATTTAACTTCATTGCATTTTCATTAATGTTTTTCTTATACTCCATAAGAGAGACTCCATTTCGTATTATTTTGAAAACTTCCCTAAAAAATTAAAATTATAGTCAAATTAATTCCCGATAAAATGACAAAATCCTCGAAGTTGTATGTTAAAACTCTCTGTCGTTCATTTAATACAGTCCGTCATAATATGACACATGTCAAAATGCAAATATTCACTTTTACCTCGCACTTCAAATGCTAAAAACCTAATTTTTACACCCCACGGCTTAATAAATAATAAATTTCATTTTTAGGCCATAAACGCCATAAATGACAACTTAAAAGCGTGCAAATACAGTTATGTTTTAAAGTCGAGACTATTCTTGGGGAAATAGGTTCAGGACTTTAGAAACCTTATAGAAAGGTAAGGGTTTCCATTGTTGTGGTCTAATGTTGTTGTGATCTAATTTCGTCAGTCTTAGCGGTTGAAATGTGGTTTGTCCGTTTAACGAAGCAATGGCCAAAGTTGCAGAGAACGAACATAAAATTTGAGCATGTGCTTTCAAGAGTAAGAGCAGGATTTTTAACATATAGCCTTCTAATAGCGGCAGGTCACATTTTGGTTTAAAGCAGTCGCTTATACAACTCACTGACTACCGCATAGGTCGTCGAAACGTCAGTCACAATCAACAACAGTCCTATTCAGGACTACGTTCACCCGGACGATCATACTAAACTTGACTTACGAAGTGAATCCTGGTTTCAAACCTTTCACAGTTTTATGGTATCCGAAAGTTAGAATATTACATTATAACAATGACGCTTTGAATCGAGGGCATTTAAAGTGTAATTTCCTCTCAGTTTGGGAAGGCCTGATGGGAGTCTACTCTTAATAAACTGGGTTATGTCGTTTATTCTCTGACAGTTTTGTTCATATTGAATTTAGATTTTTTTGGTTTTTTATCGGTTTTTGACTTGAATTGCGAAATATTATAAGTAGCAGGACTAGAAGGCTTGACTATGCTTTCATAGTATACGATATGCTTTTACCTCCAGGGACAATTCCAAAAATTCCGGCATTGATGTTTAAGAAAACTCCTTTGAAATATCAAATGTTTTAGGCATTTTTTTGAATTTGTTGCACGTTTTTTCAAACGGTCAATTTTAAAGGACCGTACTAAACATCATAACCTGAAAATACAAGGCCACGTTTATTCTTTGACAGTTTTGTTTATATTGAATTTAGATTTTTTTGGTTTTTTATCAGTTTTGGACTTAAATAGCGAAATATTAAAAGTAGGCGGCTTGACTATGCTTTAGTATTATACGATATGCTGCTACCTTCACGGACAACTCCAAAAATTCCGGATTGATGTTTAAGAAACCTCCTTTAAAATATCAAATGCTTTAGTCATTTCTTTTATAATTTGTTGTACGTTTTTTCAAATAGTCAATTTTAAAGGACCGTACTAACATCATAACCTGAAAATACAGGACCACGTGTTGGAAATAATTTGAAATTGCCGGTCCCGTTGGCTTTGTATGCCTATCTATGACTTTTTACACTGAGGGGTTGTTACATTAAGCAACTTTATTTTTTATGTTCTGTACTTGATGCATATTATAGGCCGCAAAGAACTCGCATGTCACTATCAATTCTTTGCCCGACTTAGTCATTGGGCCAAAATAAAGGAGCCTTGTATGCAATTGTTCTAATCGAAATGGGAAAAATAGAAGGTCAAGTCGCAAAGTAGAAGTGTAGGAACACATAGTCCTTTAGAGTGAATCTGCCAGACCCTGCGATGAGCGTTCGGAACTGCACAGCCCATGAGGATGCTTTAAGGACAACTTTAATCACGAATTATTTACTTAACAAATGTGCTTTTGAGGCAGCTGTCCAACTAAACGGGAGGCCGTCTCATCAGGAGAAAGTTTAAGCCTTTTTCCAAAGTGAATATTGATGAAAGGGTTTGAAAAAACGTTCAGTTTATAGATTTCCAATTAACTGTTCCCCTCGAGTTCATTACGAATCCACTTTCTATTAGGACGCATTCCCGTGTTAAGACTTAACAAAAACTCAAATAGCAAGCGAAGGTAAGTCTTCATCTTGAACGATTTTTTTAGGGGGGAAAAATAGAAGTGGCGATGCTTGGAACCGTGAGCAAGTGAGGATGTTTTAAGCACAAATACAAAAACGTGTTATTTAGTTAACAAGATTGCATATTGTCAAAATATTAAGGCAGCTGTCCAAGTTCCAAGTAAACGGGAAGTCACGTCGGAAAAAAGTTAAGGGTTTTTTTCCAAAGTGAATATTGGTGAAAGAAATAGAAACAAGTAAGTTTATAGATCTACACTAGTTCGGGTCCGATCGAGTAAACTACGATTCATTTTTAAGGACGAGCTAAGATTTTACAGAAATTTAAATAGCAAGCGATAGCAAGTCCTAACATTGGCCAGTTTTTAAGAAAATATAGACCAAACACAGTTTAGAAACAGTGCTATTTTACCTAGCTGGCGATGCTTATAGTTCGGAAGCTTTAATGATAAAAATTGAAGCCGTTTTTTGTGGGTTAAATGTATTGGATTAGTATATGTGATCCATAATAGATGTAATATATTCCCTGGATTAAGTTACAATAAGGCCAATTGTACGTTTTTGAATAGTATTAGAAATAACGATGATGAATCCCAAATTGAATTCACCTTAAAAGTCATGGAAAGAGCTTTAGTCACCTGTTATTGATGTATCAAATAAGAAAAACAGTTTGCTAGTTTATTTATTAAATTTTTCGGACTTTTGGCGGGTCGTTGTGGTAGTGTAGTGGTAAGGGAGAGAGATTAGGATACGAAAGGTCCGGTCTCGACCATGGGTTGCGTTCGTCTTCTTTTTTAATAGAAACACTCTCAATAACAGGTTAAAAAATTGCTAAGTGTCTTAGATATGACGGTGACCGTTACGTCATCATGTAAATGGACTATTCACCCTATTCTTGTAGTTTAAAGAAGTGGTTTGCTATGTAATGAAGATCTAAACTCCGTTGTAACCAAAAACAATAAAGCAGTTAAAAATAATTGTGAAGGACGTGGAGGTTGTTCTCTTTTTGCACCTAAGAAAGCTTGTCACTTTGCACTGAAACTCATAAAATAATTGAACCTTTTCTCGGTCCCGTCGTAATAAACCAAGACCAAACAACCGCTTGGAGATGCAGTCCTGATAACCTCTACCATTCCACCATGTAACAATAGTTTTATTTACTCTCCTATTTGAAATAACATAAAAGGAAAAATATGAAGGAAAAATAACGCCAATTATCATATGTTAAATCTCTTGTTAAATATGCATTTCAACATTTCAGGAAGGGTTGTCGAACAAGCTTTTTTTCGAGGAAAAAGCAAAAACAGCTTGCTAAAAGATGACAAACAAATGGATTAATTTAGAAGAAAAAAAAGAAAGGAAAAAGACACTAGCGTTTTTAATCGACCTCATGGGAATTTCCGATTCAATAATTTATCGACACCACGGTATTTTCAAATCCTTTGAGTTATTATAAATGAAATTCATAGTACGAAACCGCCTTTTGTATATAACAATATACAAGTACACGCTAATTCAATTTTCTTTACTGTTGAAAATGTTTGCTTGCCGAATAAGTTCTTGTCAAAAAATGTTCCATAAATAGACTTTCGCGAAAAGCTGTAGGACAATATTCGCTGGCTGTAAATATTTCACGTCGGGTCTGCATTTACCGGTCAGTAACTAGATTATTCGTCCGTGGAGGTTAGTAACACAGATAGCGTATACTTTATTGGTTGTATTTCAGTATTTCATGCTAGGTTTGGAAAAAATGTAGGACAGTTTCTGAAGGCTGACATTTCAGAGTGATATTTCTTCAACTAGCATCTTCTGTAGATGATGTGGTCAAGATCGTAAAGAATAAACTCGGGCTCGTGACTCATGAGGGAGGCAACAAACACTAGATTGGCGCCATTTCATTTTATTTTTATACAATGAAGGTGTTCCTTTTTATTTGGAATGACCATCGTTTTGAGCCTCGGTCACAACGATTTTGAATAACATTGTCCTTCTCTCCTGTTTTTAAATTTGATTATCGCAGCTTGATTACTTTAAATGTTTGTATGCCGGTACAGCAATATTCATTTTGATCACAAAGTTTGTCGATATTTGTTTTAGGCAATGTATAATGTCAACATACTGCTAGTCATCACTTAGCGTTGGAAAACATTGTACGTCCAAACTCAATCTTAAACGAAGAGTGTTTCACTCAGATATCGATGCAGATAATACGTATGACCAATTCACATGCTAATTATTACATTCGTTGTTTTCCAGTCAGCAAGATAACAAAACACGACTCTGCGTGCGGGCTAATGCCACCAATAGTTTAAAAGGTAAATAACTTTCAATAACTGTCATAGAGAACAATTGTTTTCGGCAACAAAAAGTAAAAACCGAATGACCTTGGGAAGGTATATCACTGTTAAATGTTTTTCTTTCCTTGTACCTATGTAAAACTTGCTATTCCGGAATAGAGGAAATACGAAGAAGAAACTGTGAGGTAAATTATGTTATATTCTTTCTTCGTAGACTTTGTAAAACTAATGGCTGCAACTGTTCATGAAATACTGCGAAAAATACCAGTTAGCCGGAGGAAAAATGGAAATAATAATTTCGTTATTAAAACGACAAAATCAAGAACGACAGAAGAAAAATATTCGTCATGATTGGGGCCGAAAAATGGTTCAAAGTGGCGATTTTGACAATTTTTAAGGTTCTAAAGTCTTTCCTTCACGTAATTTTTGCCTTTTCCAACGCAACGAAAATTGCAAACTCCTGTTATTTACATTTAAAGGGAATTTTCCTTTAATAAAACAAACTAGGCAGCAGAAAATTCAATTCACAGTCTACTTTTTAAAAACCAAGTCACTTAGTGGATTTTTGGAATGAAGCCGAAAACAAAAGGGGTCAAACTAGAGTGGCGATTTTGACATGTTTTAATGTCGTATTTTTTCCCACATTATCTTGTCTTTCATACCTACGCAATTAGAATTGTAAACTCCCGTTATTTACATTTAAATCGATTTTTTTTCTGTAAAACAAACTGGGCAACAGCAAATTCAATTCATAGACGACTTTTTTTAAAAGTCAATTAGTGAATTTAATGGCTTTTAAATCCGTTACAAATATACCCCTCAAAAGGAATGCCCATACAGTTTGAAAAATTCATGAACTCCTCACTATGAAACTACTAATGTGTTCACGGTTCAAGGTAGCTATGACCCAAAGAGGGCTCCGGCGCATTGAAAGGATAAAAGCAACCCAATTGGATAAATGGTAGCGGTGCAAGTCTAGCTTTTAATTAGAATTATCTCATTCAAATCCATTAGCTATGCTAAATAAGCAAAAGGCACAACAGCCTTACCGTGACTCATGACACATTCGTGTCTAGTTTACATCGATGCCACCTAATTGATCTTAATTTTCCAATGAACTGAACAGCAGCAGGACAGAACTAAGGGAACAAAAATTCATAAAAATACCGAAGAAGGTAACTGGTGTTATTTTCTAGAATTTGAGAACTGTCGCTTGTTTAGAATTCTAACCAATTGCCTTGTTTTGATCCAGTTAATTAGGAAAGGCAGCTTTATTTATTTGAGATCTTTACTTGTTTGTATTTTTGGTAGTATTTTTTATCATATCATATGTGTTTGTCTTTTTAATTTTAGCGGAGCTATCTCTCGCGCGCAGCGGATCCTCCATTGTTATGGAAAATGGGAACCTATCGATTCACCATGTCCATTTTCACATTATAGACCATAATGCACCTTGTTTACCCCCCAAATTTGTAACTTTATTTGATTTACCACAAAATACAAATAACGATAAAACAAGACAGTTACACAAAAGCAAATGAAAGTGGCGAGGAAGCTCAAAAAGAAACCATGAGGCTTATAGACATTGGGCTCCCTCAAAGTAAAAATAAAGTTAACAGTAACAGTAAGGCCAGGATCGAAAGTAAAATACAATGAAGTTAAGTATAAATTAACTAATTACATAGACTGAGTTGACAAAATATAAGGTATGGTACATGTAACAATAAGTATAAAAATAATATCAGACATGTGAAGAAATATAACTATTTACTACAAGATTTATAACTAACAATTCATATATATATTTTTTTCAATTTCGTTTTGAATAAGTGGATAGAATTAGAGACTTTTGCATAACCATTTCCTTCGATTTCTCTTGGGACGACTGTAATACCCAGGAGAAATGAAGACTGTGTTCACACTTAACCGGATAGCTTTTGAGCCGACACGGAAATTATACCGGATACGTCTTCTGTTCACACACAAGAACGGTTGTGGCGGCGCGATTTCTTTGACGGAGCGAAGCTACGTTGCGCAGATTTTTTAAGAGGAGAGTCACATATCGGATAGAGTGAAAAGAGCCTAAAATCAAGGGTTAAGCAAAATTTTGGGGCAGTATGGTCTGTGAGAAAATGGTGATTTGGTAGTCACGTGACCGTCCGTACGTCTGTCCGTACATACGTACGGACATTCGTCCGCCCCTGTATGTAAGCAAGGGAGAAATTTCGCATTTAAGCTCCCGCTTGTTTCGGCGGTAAATCGCATGGCCACCAGGACTTTAAGGACTAAAAAATGAAAACAAAAAGAAAACCGACTCTTTTCTCAACTAAATTTTAAGAGGCTGTCCGCGTAAGAACCGATAAGGCAAATTTCGGTCTATCACGGATTGCCCTGATTTTTCCAGTGGAAGATAACTATCCTATCCCATGAAGAAATATCACATTTATTTGGACCAACTCAATTTTTTTCTCTGTATTACAAGAAGATTTTCTCGGTTACCTAAAACTAGCCAGTTTGCCGTCGGAAGTAGTGCGATTTTAAGGAAACTTTAGGGCTCTTGCAAACCTACCTTACATAGCCGAATAAGCTGATTATTTTACACACAAATGTTTTAACTCTGATTAATAGTTTCAAGGTTTAATGGTTACATTCTGTGGAAAGTTGGCTGAGATATGATTTTTTTAAAATGACCTTTAATTTGCTTTTCGGGAAAAGTAATTTGCATAACTAGAGCTGAACGGTAATTTCGCAAAAGTGGCACCTGACCCAGACTCAAGTCTATGATAAAGCAGAAGTACTAAGACCAGTCTACTTCATAATGCAATAAAATTTGTGGGCACTCCTCTTTGCGTGCTGTACAAAGTTCCGTTAATGTTCCAAAATTCACCATTTTGACAGCAAAGCTGGAATTATAACGGTCTGCATCTGGTCGACTAATTTCCACAACTTTAACATAGCTAGTTATCACTAAATGTCATTAGACCCTTTAAATGTTGGACTTTCGAAAACATGTGAAGAAAACTTGGTAATCGCTTTTTCTTGGTTTTTTTCTTGTCGACGACGAACATGACTTCATTCTCCGTATGCAAATTAGCCTTAGATGCGTCGTTTCAACAAATTGACAGGAAATATAATACTCGTATTTCATATTTTTAAGGGAAAAATAACTCTTCTTTCTACGAAAAAACACGAACGATGTATGACTTAGAATCCCCTTGGGTCTGTTTCTTTTACGAGGAAGAAGCAGCAGAAGAAGAAATGTTTACGCGAATGTAAAAAATAATTTAATTACTGTGGTTCGTCACGCATTCCGCCAGAGTGACCGTGTATCGATCAGTTCTTTTATCCTATTATATCTTTTTTGAGGTGATAGTTATTGATAATCATACAATTTAATCACTGTTAATTCCGATTCTTTACTGGGTGGGAAATACCGTGCTGTTGTATTTATTCATTCTACGACCGTTTTAACTGAGTCAGTCAGTCACAGGGCGCCACTAGGATAGGGTTTAATATAACGGCCCATGGTTTAATACACGACAATCAACCAAAAAGTAGTCACTTGGAAGAAAAGAAAAAGGCATAGTTTTTTGTTTACGGTCCGTCTCCTGTTAAGACCCAAAAGTTTTTGCCGGCTGTTAATCACACTAAATTAAGGATCCCTATGTTGTCTATGTTTACTACTGAGCTGATGGAGAAAAGCACGTGCACTCAGTGAATGAAAGACGAAAGTTTGTAAATTAGGTCTCCTTTTCTTTCCCTGGATTTGAATGGTATTTTAAAGTGACACAACTTATTTTTTTTAGCATTACCCAGGGCTGTAGCTAGGTTTTTAGTAACGAGGGCTGACGAGGGGCATTATCGCGAGAGCCGAAGGCACGAGCCTTGTAGGGGGGGTCTGGGGGTGTCCTCCCCTAGAGAAATTTTCAAATTTGGAGGCTCCGAAATGCTATTTTCAGCACTTGTCATGAGATATGTCTCCGAAAAATCAACCTCGAAGATGAAAATGGCAAACAATTGCAAGTCACTATAATCAACATAACTGAGTCTAAAGAAAACAAATCCATCCACAGACTTGATTTGTCTGGCTCAACAGGCCCAGGGGAGGCAGCTGCCCTACGGCTCTGTTACCACGTTGAACTGGCTTGGTTGATCTTTCTTTGACATATACATAGGTTGAAAGCTTCTGATTGAGGGTGTTGTGGTCTCAATTATTCTTGAGCGATTTCTGCAACAAGCTTTTGCCTTTCGAACACCTCGTCTTCTTGCTGCAGATCTCTATAGTCAAGTTCAATGTATATTCAAGTTCATTACATTGGTTATTTCGTCCATTGCCTTATTGTAATTACACTTAGGACTATGTTTAGGTGTTGACTCAAACGGGCCTAGAGTCCAACATGGGCTGGCAATAGGTGAGCACGGAATTGGAATGGGGGTGGGGGGAACTCCCTATGATGGGCTATACGGGGAGGCTCCACCCGAAAGGGGTATCTTTTTCAGGCTTCAGGTATATGAAAGGGTACGCATTTCACTAGATGAAGTATATGAAAGGGTGAGTGCGCTTATTGCAGCCTTAGCAGCACCTTTGGCGGTTCTTAAAGGAAAAAGAACTAAGTTTAAGAATTTAAGGAAAAAGTAGAAGGACTTAATTTTTCAGGAATTAATATACAGAGGAGAAATTTCACCCTTTAAGTATAAATGCTTGTAAAAGTAGAGGTGGAACCGGAGGGAGAGAGGGTGGATCGTAAAGTAGGTTAAAAATAGAGAGATGGGAGGAGCACTTTGATGGAGCACATTGTTCAAGAGGGTATAAATACAAAAAAAAAACAGCAATCTGGAGGCATTTTTGAAGACTTAATGGAAACGTTATCAAAACAAGAAAAACAGAGAAATCTTGTCCAATAAACCTCTCCGGCAACGGTGTGGACATGGTTGCTGACTGCTCAATCGTACTCTTCTCGACCCTTTGGCCTCAAGTTTTTTCACGTTTCTTGCCACAGGAGGAGCAAATCGGCTATATAAAGTTGAACTGAACATTCTGGTACTTTTAAATCTCACTAATTTTTACAAAACCAGAGACATGTTTTAACACTGTTTAGGTTAAAAAAGATTGTTTTTATTGCAAGAATGAAATACTTTTCACACACGTCCCAAGGACATTCCTCTTAGAAAATGGCAGGGGCGGGAAAGCCCTGGGGACGAGGTTGAATCCTGACTCCGTGTAGAAAATTCTTTCCTTTTCCCCCATTTACAATGCTCTTCAAACAATCATCAGAAAAGTATCTTCTACAACACACGGATTAACCTTTATGTATTGTATTTTATAGGTGAGAATTGATTAGAGCAAGATACACGGCTGTCAAAAAATAGAAATAAATAAACTGTCTTTGCAAGCTCAACTAAACTGGAAACGAACATCAGAAAACATCGCAAGATAAAATGTTAAATGGAGAAATAAGAATATCTCTGTACGTTTAGAAATTTTTTGCGTGAAGAAGAAAAAAGAATGATACTTACATGATGGAGCAAAACGTTGACTTATTTCCTGCCACAGTAGTTATTTTGCCAGTATGATCCAGAGTGTGACCGGGGTATTGACAAGACCTTAGGCTCGATTTCCGCCGTCTCCCAATTCCTTGGGGGCTCATTTTCCAGCACAGCGGCTTACAATCGAGCCTAACAAGACCTTGGCGCTCGCAAAAACCTGCCAAGTAGGTGTCTGTGCCTTGGGCAGATTGTCATGTTAGTGTTAGCCTGTGTACACACCACCCCCCGACCCCTCGGAGAAGGGGCCCCTTCTCCGATTTTTCCTAAGGGAAGGAGGGGGGGTCTGTACACAGGCTATTAGTGTCTGTGCCTTGGGCAGATTGTCATTTCAGTTCCGAATACCTACCAAACACTCTCGCTAAAATGAGTTCATTTAGTCATTGACTTTGCTACACTTAGGCAAGTGACAGATGGCTAAGTGCGACGTAATATCATTCATGCACTCTGCGACCAACACATTTCCCTCCACACCCCTACTGGGACCACACTCTGTCTTCACGATCTCGCGAAAAGAACAGCTCTTTTAACAATTGATCTCTTTGGCGATTTCATTGACATAATTATATTTGAAACTGGCACCTGTTGCATTATAATTCAATTAGATTGAAACCAAAACAAGATCATCTTGGGAATACGGATGTTATACCCTAACAGGAGCCCATAGGCTCCTGACCCTAACAAAAACTAAAAACTGAGATAATCCCTTTTCCCCTTTCATTCTGCTACCGATAAATGCTTTAAAGATCTTTGAATGAAACTGAAATTTACAGCTAATTTGCCTTTTGCAAAGCTATACATGGATTTAGATAGAAAAAGTGTGGGGCATTTTTTTTAATCATAGTGCCGTGTACAAACATCTGATAAGCAAAAAAGAGTGCCCACAAATTTTATCGTGGTGACAAGAGGACTTACCTTGCAAGTTAACTCTTATTTTTAATTATTATCATTAACTACCATTTAAAAAAAGATGATAATATAATAAAATTGATCGATTCAACGCTATTGTTTTCTAATCGACCGCCCCTCGTTAGGAATGCGTGACAGGCCACAGTAATTGAATTATTTTAAGCCACGCAAACGTATAGATCGTTTTCACTGTCACGCAACGAAAAAATAAATTGGAAACTATCCTGTGGAGGAAGCCAAGAAGATGAAATGTTATAAAAGACTAATATATAAACAATTTGTCCAAGTCTCGGGTCTTTGTGGCCCACAGTTTGTGAGTTATTTGCCGAAACGTTTCACGCAACTTTGTAGAGCTTTGTATGGAGACGCCATATTGGTGGACCGCTTTGGTCCACCAATATGGCCGCCGGAAATCAACAAAAACATCTGGAGTTTACTTTTCCTTTAAAAGCTGTTTCTTTTCACTCAAGAACTAGCCGTACGTGCGTATAAACATGTCTTCTCATACTTAAAATCGTTATACTGCTGAAAATCAAGAGGAGAGGCTCTTTTTTCAACGAGACAGCATTCCTATTTTGATGTCACGCGCTGTGAAAATTCGGAAGTTCAAATTGCTGTATTTTCGAAATGAAACATGCTACGGGAATGGAAACTTGTACAAAGATTTACTTTTTGTTTATCTTCAACCTAGTGTAAATAAGAATTCGTAAAACTTCGCTATTTTGACTTTACAATTAGATGACGTCACTGTGAAAACCATCTATATTTATATTATTCAGCTGCTTCTTCCTCGTTAAACAAAAAAAAACAGACCTTAAGTGGATTCTAAGTGATGGTTCGTGTTTTTCTGTGGAAAGGAGAGTTATTTTTCTCCTTAGAAATATGAAATGTAAGGATTATGTTTCATGTCAAGTTGTTGAAACGACGCATCTAAGGCTAATTTGCATACGGAGAGTGAAGTCACGTTCATCGTCGACAAGAAAAAAACCAAGAAAAAGCGATTACTAAGTTTTCTCCACATGTTTTCGGAAGTCCAATATTTAAAGGGTCTAATGACAGTTAGTGATAACTAGAAACGTTAAAACTGTGGAAATTAGTCGACCAGATGCAGACCGTTACAATTCCAGCTTTGCTGTCAAAATGGTGAATTTTGGAACATTAACGGAACTTTGTACAGCACGCAAAGAGGAGTGCCCACAAATTTTATTGCATTATGAAGTAGACTGGTCTTAGTACTTCTGTTTTATCATAGACTTGAGTCTGGGTCAGGTGCCACTTTTGCAAAATTACCGTTCAGCTCTAGTTATGCAAATTACTTCTCCGATAGGCAAATTAAAGGTCATTTTAAAAAAATCATATCTCAGCCAACTTTCCACAGAATGTAACCATTAAACCTTGAAACTATTAATCAGAGTTAAAACATTTGTGTGTAAAATAATCAGCTTATTCGGCTATGTAAGGTAGGTTTGCAAGAGCCCTAAAGTTTCCTTAAAATCGCACCACTTCCGACGCCAAACTGCCTAGTTTTAGGTGACCGAGAAAATCTTTCTGTAAAATAGAGAAAAAATTGAGTTGGTCCAAATAAATGTGATATTTCTTCATGGGATAGGATAGTTATCTTCCACTGGAAAAATCAGGGCAATCCGTGATAGACCAAAATTTGCCTTATCGGTTCTTACGCGGACAGCCTCTTAATGTCTACACTGACGTATTCGTTTTACATAAATTATCTTCATACGGTGAGGTCTTCCTGAATTTTTTTCTTATGGTAAAAAGAAACGTTTATGCAACACTCCTCTTACACAATTTTCAGCGTATTTCTAATGTCTTAGCGGAGGAACTTCTCAATGTCACATCTCAGTGTTTATTTACGGACAGCATTGTGGTATGTTTCTCCGTTAAGTTCAAACTCGGGGTCATAAGACATGACCACCTGAGTGCCCACTATCACCACAAATATAGTGTTACCTCAATGTTATCTAGACGTCGCGATGGTTTACCGCAAAATTCAACTGCCATCATATCCTCTATGTTAGGTTACTGCATTTAGTGTCGAAAGGTACCATCACGCTTACCGGGGAACAAGCAAGTTTCTAAAACGTTCTCATGTAAGTTATAGGTCTGAAAGAGAACTCATACCCTTTTAGCGAAGCCATTTTCAAGACTGTACATGAGACAATCAACTTCAATGCGCCAACAACTTTTCGAAGCTTTCAGGTCCATGAATCATAGAAACGAGGAGTTCCCGCTGAATTAGGTTGAACGATGATATAACACCTAATTGAAAGGCGTTTGTAAACCCAGCCTTTTGTTTAACCTTGTTAGCACTTTTTTTTAGCGTAGCAGATTACTGTTTGCAAACTGATGAGGCTATCCCTTGTCAAGGTGGCAGAACAGCAAAACTTTGTTAAATAAGCAGTGACCATGATCTAGCTTTATTTGGACCAGGTTAAAGCTCTTTGGCCTATCTCAAAACACAGCGTAAAATCACCATGACTATTTCTGAAGCCACATTTAAATATCAGCTGCCATCATTTAGAAAGGGTTCAATAGATGACTTTTATTTTTTTAACGCTGTCGTGCTTTGTTAACCAACATTACAGCCTTTATAATCCAGTGTGAAAGTAGCTGTATACCATATAAGTAAATACTTTTGCTGCATTAGTACCATCAAGGTCTTTTGGAAAAGTTATACAATTTTTTATTTTTAATGTTTGCAAAATATACTACATTTATAGCCTACATTCAGAGTTGAACATTTGTTTCAGACTAGAACTTATTTTATACCGTTATACATTTTACATACATACATACATACATACATACATACATACATACATACATACATACATACATACATACATGATTTATTAACACTTCCCCTTAGGGGCTTTTCAGCTTCAATTTTGCACTGTATTTGAGGGAATATTGCGCCTCTTCCTCAAGACCCATGGTGTGAAAGGAGTTTTTTTTGTGTACGCCGCAGTGTCATTCTCATTAAGTGAATAAGGTTGTAGCTCACTCGGCCTAGGTGGGACGTTGTTAATTGAAGTCAGCCCTTAAAGATGACACATGTTTGTCACCATGAGAATAAATGACAGGCTGTTTTTTTTCCCTTTAAATATTTAATACTGTTTTTAAATTTACAGATCGTAGATACCTCATTTGTCCTGTGTTTTAGCGCTTGCCTTCGTTTATAAGTGCTGAGAAGAATGACAATAGCTATGAGTTGGATTTCTCTACCGTGAACCAGTAAGTATGTTTCATCATAACGTAAGATAAAGAAACATGAACAAGGCAAATGTATGTATTTTTGTGTTATGTTTTTGTCTAATTAACGTCCTCGTAAACGACGTTATTGACGATGCAGCAAAACGCCCTTGATAAATGAACGTTAGCATTTATTGTAGCCCCCAAAAATTCTGTAAACGGAAGAAAGTGCGTTGAATGTTTCATTAACTTATTTAACCAAGTATGCTATGTACATGGAATTGTTAATGACAAAGTGAAGTTTTTTTTGTTCTTCATGACTAAATCATCACTTACCATACCCAAGCCAGAAAGAATTATCATGAACTTGACTTTCTTAGTCACTGACCAAACTATCGGAAATTTTCGTCATTTAGGAACTCGCGGAAACTTATAATTTGTTAACATAGCAATAAGCATAACATCACCTATATTCAAACCTCGAATTTGAGAGTAGCTGAAAAAGCTAATATCTCCGAGAAAAAAAAAAATAGTAAGAGTAATTCTAAAAACAAAGGAAATTGAAAATAGAATCGACGAAATAGAAGCAAGTACAAGACTGTGAGAAAAAGAAATTAAAAGAAATTAACTATTCAAAAAAATGATGTCTTCGACTGCCACTTTTTAAAGGTAATCAATGATATTACAGTAAAACTAAAATAAACAAACAATAATCGCTCACATGATGAACACCTACCGACATCGATTGTAATCAATCATATTAACCATAATTATCATAATAATAGTAACAATAATATTATTATTAAAATATGACACGAACTGGCCTTGCGAAAAAATTATTGGGATAGTTGACACTAATTTCAGTCCTCTTTTAAGCTAAAAGTCTTTATATCAAAAATACTGTGTATAAAAAAGTGTTGAACAAATGGTCTTTTGACAGTACATAAATTGCATTAATTTCATTGACATAAGGGGCGTATCTCGTAGCAATATCTATAATGAAAGAAAAACATACTTATTAAACGTCGTTTAATTATTCAATAATAATTTGTGATAAAGGTTTACACAAACTTAAAGTTAAGTTATTGAAGGGGATTTAAAACCAATATTAATTTCACAGTTAAATTTCACGAAAAGCGGCCAGATAGTAAAAAAAATATATCCACAAAGTACTTCAGACCACAGACAGCCCAATATCGTTTAACTTACTGCATCAGTGTGTAACGAACGATTTATGGCCTGTGCATAGGAAGTTCAAAATAGAACTGTCAATATATAAAAGAAAGGCATAAATGTAGAAATAAACCTGCGGATTGTTTTTTTTCTTTTTCTGTGTAAACGGGGCTCATGTCGCGGGACATTTTCCACGCTGTGGCACTTTGTTGTGGTAACTCCATGCTTGACAATGACAAGTTGTTGGAAGTGTCTACGGTTCCTGCCGTGCTTTTCTGTGGCGATTCCCAAAATCATACCAAATTATGTCAGTTAAACGAATAATGATATTGAGAAACTATTTTGCTAAGATTTTGTTTGTTGGAAAGTTATTTACTGGCACCTCGCAGCCCCTCCATCGCTCTGGGAGATCATAGACGGACATCTTTTAATCCTTTAAGCCCCAATATCCACATACAAATTCTCCAAACTGATCTCCATACATTTCCTTCATGAATGAGTTGAGAGAATTTGATAAAAGACCAAGGCATTTTTACTTAGGTGATCATTTTATTAATTCTCATA
Organism: Porites cylindrica; assembly: GCA_964035525.1. Taxonomy (NCBI): domain Eukaryota; kingdom Metazoa; phylum Cnidaria; class Anthozoa; order Scleractinia; family Poritidae; genus Porites; species Porites cylindrica. The sequence goes on along the minus strand of OZ037775.1, from coordinate 14,991,879 downwards.
ACCTAATCCCTTGACATTGTATGGATATCGTTGGGAGAAAATTGACGTTAGTCACTATTGGGACTTAAAGGGTTAAAGTTCCTACTCTATTTGTGGACAGTCATTAAGCATCAACCAAAGTGTTGTTGCGTAGACAAACCGTGGCTTCACACCCTTAAGCAACATCTAATCCAAATTAAGAGGTGTTTTTAGTTGAAGAAAGAAATAGAGATGGTCTCAAAACGAAGTATTGCGATCTCAGAAAGAATTGACTGCAGCTTGCATTTACATATTATCATGAAATATGCATACGGTTTACCTTTTTCTCTGGATACTGTTCAAGACCAAGAACATGAGTGTAAGATAAATTGTGGAACTAAATAAGTCACTTTTTTTCCATGTCGATACGTTTAAATCATTTAGGCTGAGAAAAGAATTTAAAACGTTTGTATTACTAGGCGCAGTTCATGATCCGAACCTAATACATTGAATTAAGCACCTGAAAAGTCCGGCGTCTGAATCAATTAGGAACGCCTATTTCAATTTGAAACGGCTCAGCCGCTCTTTTCGTCTACCAGCCCGGCCGGGATTTTCGACTTTACGACGCCTTTGATTCAGTCGTAGCACTTTTTGTGCGACAAACCTAATGCATAAATTATTGTAACGTATTTTGAAAGCAGTTTGACCGAAATGATTGGAGCGATTTTCGTATGACCTTGAAAAAAGTTTTCGGTAAGAGTTCTTTATAAGTTTTTTTAAAACATGGCCTCTTCGTTTTCCCACCAATATGGAAAAGGGATTGTTCGTTTGGCCAATCGTGTCGCAGTATGTCGTCAAAGTAAGGTATATCGGTTGATTTCTAGAAAAATCTCGGCTCCTTTTCATTTTAGTTCGGGTGGAATTAAGATCTTGTCTTAATCAATAGACCTATTCGGCTAACGCAATGTTGTACCCAATTCAGATCTCTCGGGGTTAAGATTCTTTGTGCACTGTATTTGCATTATAAGGTGGCATTCACATTTAAATGATATGGAAATTCCTGAAACAAAAAATTTTATTCCCAAAGGGTTTGAATTGGGTACAACATTGAGTTAGCCGAATTGGTCTATTCGGGTGGTCTTAATATTCATTACTTTGGAGACGGTCCGGCGGAACAGTTGTTCGCGATTATTACTTTTTTGATTTAAACGCATTATTTTAAAACAGCAGCAACAAATCCTGAATTGCAATCAATTTGGGTAATCTGAACTGTGGATAAATCACTACGACATATTCGAATCCGTATGTCGTTAGCTTATGGTTCGGGATCGATAAAAACAAGTAATCATTTAAAACGATGACAACTTGTCTTTTGGTGCTTATCACACACATAATCTGTCCCCTGCTGTCACAGAAAGGTAAATAAAGAAAGCCTTTTAGTAAAAACGATCTTAAACCAAACAATGAAAGAAAAACTGTCCAAGTTTAATAAATTTCTAATGAAACACCTGTTATTCACGATTAGTGTATATTAAACGAAAAAACCTTCTGAGCACCTAGTTCAGTTCTTTGACGCGCAGTAGCAAGGTAACTAAGGTAGGCAGTGCATCATTGAGCAGGTTTATTGCGATCACGATAGTTTTAACACGGCATTCTACAGATTAACCTGCGAGTACAGCCGTCCCGGGAGCGAGTAGAGACAGTTGTATTCGCAGGTTATCTGCAGGGGCAAATGGGAACTGGTTTCGCTCCCCAAAATGATATATGGATTAATTGCCTTTGGAATCACGAATATGGCGACAGGATAGAGAAAAATGTTGCGGATAAACTTCAGAAAACAGTGCCGTATTGGCCCTAGGAATTTGACACAAGTTTTGTAGTGACTCGCAAGAACAAATGGGTATTTAAAGGGAAATATAGATATTTTACAGCGGTGAGTGTTTATAAGAAGTTATGTCCATTTTGGAGGCTCGACAGCTTGGCGCCTCACTTATCGTGTCAAGCGTTAACGAACACGAAAGTTGCAACAATCATATTCTGTAAGTACTGAAATAGCGCCAGGATGATTGTTTAATTTTTTGACTCGAGAGTAGCGGGAAAGGTTTATTGTATAATTAAGTAATGATCCAAGTAAGAAGGGAAGCAATTTCTTTTGTTGTGGCGCAATACGCTTTCCTCACATAGAAATGTTTTCATTTTTACGCAGAGAGTGCATAAATCTACAAAAAGGCTGTTTACGAAAGAAAATGTATTTAAACTCCATTTTTAAAGGGTGTATTTTTGTGTTAAAACATTTCGACCAATCACAAGAGTTGCAAACAATGGCCAAGAAATGTTAACAATTTTACATGATCCGCACATACGATTTCTGTGTTACTTAGACTCAGACGAAATTTTGTTATAAGGAAGTTGGATAGAAAAAAAGGGATTAATGTACATGCTGCTTTGCGAAGATTTCGTAAAATTTGATGTTTAAACCAATCAGAACCTTAGTAGAGACAATAGTAAAGTTAGCACCTTTTTGCATTCCAACGTGTTCACTGCGTTTTGGTCCTTTCCTTCTTATCTGGACCATTACTTAAAGTATAAAGTAACCTTAAAGAACAAAAATGGGTTCTCCCTTTCCGCAGAGGAGCTGCGGCTTCAACATCTAGCAGTCTTTTACGGGTGAAAGAGCACTATTTCTAAGAGAGCGCTTATTCGGGCGCTTACGATATTTAAGTGGTGAAATGGTTAATTCAGTCGCAACGTTGATTGATTGTACATAAAGATAGTGTGCCCTCTGCTTTCATACATGCACTTTTTGGGAAAATAATTTCATCGCTTGCTCCTCTAACATTTTTTCTGCTGTGCATTGGACTTGTCAAATGGAGGTCGAGTTTTAAAAGTGAACTTGGCATAATTTCTGGAGCAAAATGGAATTTTACCCCACCCCTCCCCACCCCCACCAAAAAAGACTACAACAACCCAGTGTTTAAAGTATCGCTCACGGCAAAAACGGTAAACGTGAATTTGTGCCAAGTGACCAAGTTTTCCCTTTATTTGTCTGTAACTGTTCTTTACTTCTACAAAGAATGGTTTCACATTATTTTTGAATTGTTTTAGATTGTTTATATCTTCTAAGTTTCTATTTTAAGAAATTTTCATTTTCAGTCTTGCCGTTTACCGTTTGCCATAAACGTGACTCTAAATCTGTCTAATTACCACGTCGCCATTAACAAATGGAAGAACAATTTACCCAGCTTTATCAGACAAAGACGCAATTTGTTATGAGCAGTCTTATGTTGATATAGCAGTCGTCATAGCAACGAAATGACGTCATTACCGATTGTACTTGCAGCCTTATTTCTCGGCACCTAGGTAGCCTGCGAGCAAGCTGTCTATTTGGGAGAGCGAAGCAAGCTGCGCGAGAACGCGTCTCCTCTCACGTGCCTCTAGCGCGTGTACTTTTCATGATGTCCCCAAATGGAGAGCTTGCTCGCAGGCTAGGCACTAGGAGTCTTTTTTCCATAATCCCTCACGGGAGCTTGTTCCTCCAATGACTACCCCAATGTTCGTGAAATTTGAGCAAAATATAATAAAGCGTTTTTCGGGATTGTTTGGAATGAAATTTTTATGGTTAGAAGTACAGCAAAAACTAGACAATCTTGATATTCGAAGGGCTTTTGAAATACAATTTCAGCTCATAGTAGTTACAATCTTTTAAAAAAACGTGTCTGAAAAATCATGGGGATAGCTTTAGCCAACTGCTAGAAAGAAGGAGTTGATTAGTATGTATTTAAGAGCTGTGGTTAGCCGTTTTGTAAAACATTTCGGTCTCCTTTCATGAATAAGCGGATAACTTTAAACCATACCAGTTTTAGCACTGAAGAACACGTACCAAAAAAACTTTGCTAATTTAACGGATCTTAACGTACCAAGATAAAATTGGCAATTTTAAACCGCTCGATAGATTTTTTACCTTACTCGGACGTCAGGACCTTAAAATACACACAAATTTCAAAGTCAGACACCGCAGATAAGGCTTGAACGGTAGGAGTAGCGAGAGTGATATTTTCTTCTTAGTATCTCTACAGTCTGAGGAAAATGTGCGAAGTTGAGACATGATGGCGACGAACTACCTGTTCATTTTCTCCTGCCTTTTGGCAACTTCTTCAATAAATGGTGATAGCTTCAAATCGAAAATTGATCTCTTCATTGGTGGGTTTTTCGGAGTAAACATTACAGAAGGAGCGTGGAGCTCCGCAGCTCTGATCCCAATATTGGAAATGGCGCTTGATCACGTGAACAACAATTCCAACATCTTGGCGGATTACCAGCTTAAATTTGTTTGGCGGGATTCCAAGGTAACAGTTCTGTGTGATCTTTGTTAAGTTGAGAAGGTTTAGCGGACCTTTATGAACGTTTCTACAAGGTATCAAAATAACACTGAATTGTTTAAAGTGTCTTACTTTCCCTTTTCAGTGTGAGAGCGGGGCAGGAATACGTGCTATGCTCGAACTAGTTAACACACCACCGCACAAGATCATTTTCCTGGGTCCTGGATGTTCGGTAGCAACCACGCCTGTTGCTGAAGCTGCGCCGTATTGGGAAGCAGTACAAGTAAGTTTACAAATTTATCTCTGCCTTCGTCCTGACTCTCCTCCCTAAAGCCCTCGTTCTCCTATCTAGTTTTAGTAAAATCCACCTAGTGGTCTATTATCAATGCTGCCTTCTGATTGCTTGAGCTACTACTAGGCTATATATTATAGCCCACTAATAGTGAAAAGCGCCGGCTTTTTGGCGGCAAAAAAGAATTTAAGTCTAGCATTAACTAGCTAAAATGTTTTTGATTCTCGACATTTTTTTGACCAACTAGTTGGATTTTACTAAAGCAATGGCCTCTGAGTCAATAGCCCATGAGGCGGAAGGCCGAATGGGCTATTGACTCAGAGCCCATTTGGGCTCGAGGAATAATTGTTAAATAGTCATGCAGTGGCGGAAAAATTTTTTGTAAGACCGAGCCCCCCACCTATCTCAGGGACTGGATGACCGCCTCTCCCCACCCCCTCTATCTGAAGGTCTGGATCTGCCGCTGTCATGTAAATAAATCTTGTTATCTACTGGATGAGTCACAACTTCCTAGTTTATTGTACTTATAAAATAACTGAGATAGTACGCGTGATCTGATTGGTCAAAAACCTATGGTTTATTATACCGGTAAACCCATAGAAAAAGGCATCCGGACCACGCGCCATAAACAAAACCGGCTATTGATCTGCAAACAATGATTTTAGAAACGCTAAAAAAAGAGCAAGTTACTTACCCAGCCCTTCTTAATATCAAAAGCGTTGGTTTCCACATTTTATTACTGCCATAGCTTTAGAAGTAATAAAGTACAAAGCTGGAAAGCAGTTTACATTTCACTACGATGCCAAATCGCTGAGAAAGGCAACAACTGTGTGAATTTCTGGTGCAGAAGGTCTCCAGGAAAAGTTGACCATGTGCCAACCAGCAACAAAACGGATAGTTTTAGCATTCTTGATTTATTTTATGTCAAAATTAAATTCCTTAATGAAAGAAATTGTTCCAAAAAGAGATCTCTGATCAAGATATGGTACAAAATCGGCCGCTGTAGGTTGTAAACAAGCTGCCAACGATGATGAAAGATGTCAGAGTTTCGGGCTGGTTTTTTCCAACATTTGCACAAATTATTCGGTGATATGGATGCCATAACCTACCTCAAACCACCTGCATGACTTTACAAATCGACAAATATTAACGCCAATATGTGGCTACGGCAAAGAAACTTTTCTCCACCACTGACATATTTCCATCGGTCGCTGTACGTGCATATGAAAGTTACATGCGACAACTTCGCAAATGCAGCCACGTCGTTACCGCAGCATTTCTTAATCATAATAAAGTCCAGAAAACAGATCTGAAACCACTGCGGCTTGTAAAATGTGAATGAAGTCCTCCATTACAATAGCTGCCAGTTCCGTCTGTAAGCACAAAATTCTTACTGATCGGCTCAACAAAATACAGCGGCGTACAGTCTGATGTTCAATTAATTTCTACTTCGGTAGTAAACAAACCATGAACGTATTTTTTCATTGTACGTTCGCTTGAATAAATGTTGACTTTTCCTGTAAAACAGCTTTCATAAGTTATCATGTAATGAGTGCAAAAACTCGTGTTTTGAAGTGCTGCTGTTTGTTGTTTTACTGAACTGAGTTTTAAGAAAGTTCAACGCTATTAAATCGTGAGTCATGATTGGCTTATGATGACTTTAGAGAGAAGACGTGACTTGATCACGGTACTAAAACCATATTTTTTACCGAAAAGACTCCATTCTACTAGAAGTTATTTTATAAAAGCAATAGACCACACTTTCTATGGGTTTACCGGCGTGATAACCCACTTGGGATGTTGGGAGAACACTCGAAAAGCTTGTAAATCACTCGCCTTCGGCTCGTGATTTACAAGCTTTTTCTCGTGTTCTCCCAACATCCCGCGTGGGTTATCACGCCGGTAAACCCATAGAAAGTGTGGTCTATTGCTTAAATAAATGTATTGCCTTTCCTAAACGTCCATTTGATATCTTTTTAAAATTAAACCAGTTGCTTAATTACCTGTTTTGTCTAAGAAGTAAGTTAAAATTGTAGTAAAAGGTTCCCCAGTCTACTTGTCTTGGCGAATCATTGCAAACAGTATTCCTTATTATTTTTTTAACAAAGTAGTAATGTCAAAAAGTAAGATGAGAGCTAAACAAAACTTAAATTATTTTTCCTTTTTTTTTAGATTGGATATAGCACTTCATCACCATTATTTTCAGACAAGACGAAATTCCCCCTTTATTTCAGAACAAGCACTTCAGAAACAATGGAAAACCCGTCTAGATTAGCATTGCTCAAGCACTTCAAATGGAAAAAGGTTGCTCTTATTGTGCAAAATTTGGATATTTACGTCTTGGTAAGAATTGCTATAAATTAGTCATAAAAAGAATAGGAATGAAGAACAATTCTTTATAAAGATTTGCTTCGTATAAACTCAATATCGCAAAAATCAGATTATGTTTGAGAACACTTTACTAAGGGGTCACCATTTCCTGTGTTATGTGGTGCTAGAAGGTAAAATAAACTTAACTTCATTCATTCACTCAGACCAAAGAAGATCTCGTTCCGATGTTAGAGGAATCAAATATCACCATAATTGCGACAGCGAGCTTTAAAAACGATCCTTCTTCATCGGTGAAGTATGTGCTTAAGGTAAGAAAACATTTACTTTCTCTCGCCTTGTCGATTCCACATCACTGCAAGATACTATTTTCATTGTCATTTTTGCGTTGGGTAGAGACCATTTTGAATATGTTTTCATACACAGCACACCCAGAAAGAGCCTAAAACAAGTTTTCGCAAAGACCTTTTAGGCCTTGTTAAGTCATTCCAGCTCCATAAGCTAGTGATAGATTAATGACCATGTTGTTCTTTTCGACCTGTTAGAACAGGGATGCTAGAATTATCATTGGGTTGATGTACGAGGACAAATTCAGAAAGGCAATGTGCACCGTAAGTATAACATTTTTGCGGACAAAACGCTTGTTTTTTTTTTTGCCCCCTGCTTACCCGAAAGAGTGAGGTAGTTTTCCAAACCAACTACATTCTGGCTTGACGAGTAATGTCCAGCAGAGTTTGGAAGCGGTAATAAATAGAGGGCCATACGCTCATCAGTTTTCAATTTTTATTTATTTGGAAAACTGATTCAGACGTTCGCATTAAAGTTTTTGAATAAATGTTGGTCTAAAAGTATACTTGCTCAATAAGCTTTAATTTGATGCAGGGTTTAAGTATATAATTGGAACACTAAGCATTAGTTGCACGTTAGACACCCCAGAAGGTATCCGGTTTAAAGCATGTTCCAGGCATTCAATTAGGCCAGTTGACCTTGTTAAGTTAAAACACCAATGTTGATCTCCCACTTGATAGATATGCCATGAACATTTTTAGGCGCTAAGAGGTTGTCAATGTGATTTCTTATCAACAGGCTTACAAAGAAGGACTATATGGAAGCAAATACGTTTGGCTTATAGTTGGTTGGTACAACGAAGACTGGTGGAAAAAACGAGATGTAGAATGTGAGGGAGAACAGCTGATAGAAGCTGCTGATAACATGATAGAAACTCTGCCATTACCACTGAGTACGTCACGTAAACCTACCATTTCAAACAGGGTAAGTACTGGGAGAAACCTGTAGAGCGAATGTGTTCTTCTGGAAGTGTTCGATTTCCAAAAATGCAAATGTTACAGGTCAGAATTGAATTCAGGTTTAAATTTTTTAACCAAGGTTGATTCTTAATTCCCTTTGTCTTCTAGCCCTAATACATGAATAATTAGGGTTAGGAGACAAACGAATTTGAGAATCAACCTTGGTTGATCAGTTTTAATAAAAAATTTTAACCCGAATTTAATTTTGACCTATAACACAAACCTTTTACTTGCTAGCACGATGACAGATAAAAAGTGCCACAAATTCGTGATGTTCGTCTGGCCAAGCTGTAATTAAAAGCTGCATTATTGTAAGGTTTTCCAAATTATGCCGCATAATTTTAGGCTTAAAAGGAGACAAAGGTATGAAGCATTATTGTAGAATAAAAGTACAGTAAACAACAGGATTTATCCATATAAAAGTACGCCTAGTGGGGACGTGGCTTCCTGTCATTCAAGGGTCACGTCCCATCTAGAACATTAGGGAGCTTAAGCAACAACGTTTTTGAGCGACGCACGTCAACCGGAAGTGGCCTTTTTTCATTTTTTGACGGTGGTTTCGCGCAAATTTTCAGTCAAATCGCCTCTATAACAGTAAAGAAGCTAAGGAATATAAATTTTATATCATCAAGGCATGTTAAGAGGGAAAATACCTCACTTCCGGTTGACGTGCGTCGCTCAAAAACGTTGCTGCTTAAGCTCCCTATTGTCAGCTGCTTAACTCAATTACAAATTTGATGTATTATAGGTTTGTGTTCACACTATAGCGGGCAGCTTTTCGTGACGAAACGAAGAACTATCCGGCATAGTGTGAACACCTATTCGATCCTCTTAAGCGATCGGTGCGGCGAAGCTTTGCTCCGTTACAGAAATCGCGCCGAAATCACTGGCTCTTGTGTGAACAGAAGCCCTATCCGGTATGGTTTTCGTGCCGGAGCAAAAACTATCTGGCATATTGTGAACATAACCTACTGAAGTAAGAATGATGCTCATATCTTTTTTGGTGAAGTATTGCTTGCTTCTTAGACTGCCGAACAACTGAAATCAGAGTACAAACAGCGTCTGAGGAGTTTAAACTACACTTACAATAGTTATGCTGCTTTTACCTATGACGCCGCCTGGAGCGTTGCTTTGATGTTGAATAAATCTATTTCGCTACTGCGAGAAAAGAACAAAACATTGGAAAACATGACGTACCGCGATGTGGAGGGAGCCAGAATTATGAGAAATCTCCTCTTCCAGACAGACTTCTGGGGGATGTCGGTATGTACATTAGCGTATATTCAAGTACGGCTAGCATAGTAATCCTCCAGTTATATTTTTTATTATAGCGATCTGTTTCACTCTTTACAAATTCGAGTAACAAAAAAAATGTTTGTAAACATTGATGTCTCCAAGATTTAACAGCTTGCCGGCGAAATTTTACGACTTTTAACCGGGAAGAAAGAGCTAAAAAACACGGGATCAATCGGATTTTTTTATAATGATTATTAATTGATACTGATGATGATTATTTTTTTCTGTCGTGTATATAGATTTTTATCTCAGGTTGCAGTTAGTATTTTTAGTACAGCTATGGTGATGTAACAAGAACTTCGTTGAATTACCATAATAATAATAATAATAATAATAATAATAAGAATGATAATTAATCGTTGTTGTTGTTATGCTGATTTCATCATTTAAGACATTTGTCTTTAAACATATGTCAAGTCAGGGATAACCAGAATAAATTTAAAGTGTTGGTAAGGTTAAATGACCAAGAATTAAACAATAAACATAAAGTCTTAAATTGTTTACAGGGTCATGTAACGTTTGATGACAATGGAAACAGAAAAACTCTTGTGCAAATTACTCAAAACAGAAGTAAGTTGAGGAGAAAATAGTAGTCTAAAACAGTAACAAGTAGCATTTTTTGCATCTCTATATTTCTATTTAAATAGCCTAGTCATTTTCAGATGCGATCACTCAGCCACCCACTCCCACTCCCCTTCCTCCCTGGGCGTTTGCGGAACATTTTCTCCATGAGAGGCTACAATGCCTCATATGCAAAGCTGCATTTTTTTGTTTTTACTTAGCTTGTTGGGAGAGTCTATTCTTTTCACGTGTGTTTGTGGGATACTCCATTCTTAAGCTGCATTCATTAGGTATACCACACGGGGTTGCGGATTTCTGGCGGGTCTTTACGTTTTTTGAAGGGAAAGGGGGGGGGGGGGGGGGAGGTAACAGGTCCTGAAGGCAGCAAGGGGGGATGCCGGTTTTTTTTAGATGCCATTGAAAGATTAAGTATTTGTAATATTATTGATAAACCACTAGACAAGTGGAGGTCCTTATCTTCTAGTTCAATGAAGGGCGTTTTTAAAAATGTACTAAACTACAATGTCCTTTACTTTGTGCAGTAACCAGCTCTATTTACATTATCATCATCAACTCTACTGGTATCCTTCTTTTTAACGTCATGGATTGTTGTCATTCTTATAATCATCATCATCATTGTCATCATTATCATTATCATCATCATTATTATTATCAAAATTAACCCTCTTTTCTCACTGTTACAGCCCATCGTCGTACTCGTACTCGGGTCATTAAAAGCCCCGTGAGGCTGGACCTGTGAGAGTAAAATAAATTATTTAGATTAAACGTCACGTGTCTTCCTTGCTAGTCGCTCGTAGATTTGTAAGTCGGATTCCCGGGTAGTAAATCAACCTGTTGCAAATCGATGTATTGTAAATCGAGCGGATTAAAGTTGTTTAAGCGTTCAGGTTTGTATTTGATCACTTCCTTAACACTCACTATCAAAGCTTTTAAAGTTATGATTAAGTCCTAAACTCCTATGTTCGCAAGTTTTAACTCATCTTTCACAGCTCAGAAGGAGTGAAAATGATCAGTAATATTGGCTTTGTTGCTCTGCAGTTACCCTGCAATCAGAATAATATACTTGACTACAGGTCGAGCACGGTTCAAAAGTGATCACATGCAAATTCCCATTAAGTTGGTGCCAAAAGTTAGAAAGCTTGTTTGAGTTTCATCAAGGATGGAATTTCTTAGGATAGAAATTTCTTAAGATTGCGGGGTCATTATTGGCCGTTTTCACACTTGGGCGGATTATCCGTCAGAGACGGATAACCTATCTTCAAAATCCGTCAAAATTGACGGATAAACAGATGGATTAATTCATACGGCGTGTTCATCCAAATTAAAAGCCGTTCCATTTTCAAATTAAGACTTATTTTCTGTCTGACGTGAATTTCCAACAAATTACCCTTCTCAGACGGATAATCCGTCTCTAGTGTGAAAATGGCCATTGTGTCAACTTATATTCATGGTACATTTATTGGGCTTCTCTATGAAGAGTTCAGAGTTTATTTTAATAAAAACTAGTATTTTCCTCTTTTATATGATGAATTTTGTATTTGGAAGATGCAGGAAGACGCCATCTGTATCCACTCCTGACAAAATTGTATTTCTTTACTTGAATTTTTTAGGAGGAAGTAAGAAAGTTGTTGCAACTTTTGACGTCCGTGAAAAGAAATTGAATATTTATAACGACAGTTTTGAGTGGGAAGGTAAGAATTAACTGTTTTCAAAATTAAACAGTAGCATTTGTATCAAATGTGGTAACGAAGGGCCTGATTATTACAAAAGTCAAGTCATCGACTATCAGAGGCCTTATCGCCATATCCACTACAACCGAATTTTGACAGGGTCTCATGGGGAAGCAAAAAAATTATCAGATCTTGTCAATGCTTGTGTGGTTCATTGTGACCTTCGTAAAGATGGTAGCTTTTTTTCCCCTCTTACACGACCGAGTTTTCTGGGGGAAACGCTGCTTTGAATGGCCTCGTTATAAAAAGAGTCGGCGAAATAAAAGTCTCGGTAAAAAGGGTCGCCGATAAAACCAAGAACTCAGAGGATCGCGGCACAATTTAGAACTTTCAGGAAAAATTAAGAATAATGATAAAATAAAATAATATGTAAAAGGTTGTTTAAAAAATGAGCTTGAATGGGAACTCTGTTTGTGTCTGATAGGAGGTCGAGTTCCTGTAGACGGTATTACGATCATTAAGACGCTTTCTCAGGACAGTCCAGGTGTAACCACTGTTTTCTATGTGTTGGCCTGTGTCGGAGTATTGTTCTGCCTAGGTTGCTTGCTTCTTAACTTCATCTATCGAAAACACAGGTTAGTATCTAAAAAGGCAGGTGACTTACTCACGAACAGAGCTAAAAGAAAATCACAGTTGTTTTTTTGAAGATTACAAAATTATCTATTTGTTGATGTGTAAGGCAGCAAATTGACGAATTAAGCAGAGGGCGTATGACATTGTCAATGATGGCGATTTCTACGATATCGTATTTAGTTCCTTTGCCGATTTTATTCCTATTTTCTCATGGTAAGTCAACATCCGCCGTGTTTACGAAAACCTAGTCTATGAGGAGTACACCAAGAGAGGTCTCTCGAGCAGGAGATTGCCGTTAAGTCGCAGAAGATATCAAGAACGGTTCAAAACAGTGGCGTTGAATCAAAAACTGATCGTCTGAAATTTTTCTTGACGGGTACACAGTAGATACACACAAAGCCCTAACAACCTGTGGTGAGAAACAACAAACTGACCATATATATACAGGGAAGTCAGAAGTCATGATTTTGACTCATAAACCCTTCTGTGGACCCCTAAAGCCTGTTATGTTAGGAGACAAGGTCTTAGATTTTGGAGCTGAAACTAAGTGTTTGGGAACTATTATTGACAATCAGTTGACTTGGTTTAGCCATATTGAATTAATTTGTAGCTCCTTTGGCCAGAAAGTAAATCAGCTAAAAGGGCTCAAATATTTAACAAAGGATACCTTACAGTCTATTTACTTTACAAGTATTATTCCCACCGTCACTTATTGCAACTTAGTTTGGGGTACCTGCTCACCTACATTATTGCATGAGGTGGAGAATATCCGCGCCAGGGCAGCCAAGATTATCTATAGGCTACCTGATGTTAGCAACCAAGAAGCTTTAATAATAGCTGGATGGGAATCAATTAATTCCATGTACAATAGAAAGTTACTAACTTTTATGTATCAAGTTTACAAATCTGAGCTACCAGATAACATAATTAGGCTTTTTAGTAGTAGCAGTTGCTGTTATGATCTAGAGGTGGGCAGGAATTCATTAAGATGTAGGGGAACTTTCTTCTGGAACTCCATTACAGACAATTTAAAAAGAGCACCAAGTCTAAATGTTTTTTAAAAAGCTTCTTAAGAAAAATAGATCCTTGTTTGACAATATAAATTTCAACAAGATGAAATGGTATTTTAGTTGTTCTTAACTTTTAGTCTTCTATCTTACTACTGTATATTTATTCTTTTTTATCCCTTTTTTCTGTATATATATTTTTTATTTGTATATCATCAATAGATGGTTTATCAGCAGGCCCACACCAGCTTTAGCTGCCTTTTAACTTGAACTGCTTTACCAAATAAACTATGAATGAATGAACGAAGGAATACTTAAACGGGCTGTCTGTTTGGTTTGGTGAAAGACATCCACAATGGACGAGTTTTGCTATTGCCAAGATTACTTGGTAAACTGTAAAATTTATTTATTTTTGTTCTCTGTAGGTACATAAGAATGTCGTCTCCAAAGTTCAACAATTTAACTGTAGTTGGGTGCCTGCTGTGTTATGTGGAAGTGCTTATCTCAGCGTACAGTAGCTCGTCGTCAGCAACGCAAGATTCTTCCTTATGTTATGTAAGGTACCTTTTTTGTATACCACTCATGTAAAAAACCGGTTTGATTCTTTATGATCACTAAATTAAATACTGAACCCTTTTTGATAGCAGAAGAATGGCGTGATGTACTTTCTTAAAACAGATTGTGGTTTGGGTTTAGCTCGAGATTTTCATCATCTTCTGTTTTATTTGTACTTTTAACGGTTGGTTAGATGACTTTTTGCACATCTATATGTAAATGATGTTTACTGTAAGTTCTTTATTTTAATATCCTTAGATAAGTACCTGGTTGCTTTCGACTGGTTTCACTCTAGCCTTTGGCGGCATTTTTGTTAAAACCTGGAGGGTTTACAAGATTTTCACCAACAACCAGATGAAAAGAGAGGTACGAAAAGATGTTTCAGCGTTGTTTGTTTAAGCGGTGATGACGGATCTCAGGGTGGGGCCCAAGGGACCGCTCCCTCCATACTTTTTGGTCAAAGTGAGGCCCGCAGAGCCAAGAACGATTATTTCATTTTCGAGGCCAGGACGCTCACTGACTTAATGATCCGAATCCGTCACTGCTAAGGACATCATTTGAATTACACCGTCATGATTGATCTTTGTAGTAACAGTTATCGCTGTGGTTTTCATTAACGTCATTGGAGAGGACGAGCATCACGTTACGGCAGAGATACTCATACGATCGCTAATGTACAATAAATTCATCTCTAATTTTTTTCATGAACGTGAAATCTTCATGTAATAAACGGCCAGTGAGCAGCGGCGAGAGCATTTAACAACGAGAAAATGTTGTCAATGCCGTTGCTGCTACGTAAACCTGATCACAAAACCCTTTACTGACGTTACTGTTATAACCGGTAGCTAAATCAGACGTAGCCGTCATCCAGTCACATGTAACATAATTGTAATCCTGCATACTCTCATGATTAGAATAATGTTTTCACATCTTTTTTCAGATCGGCAAATTGAGCAACGTGAGCCTTCTACTCAGACTGTGTGCTGGATGGCTTATAGATGTTATAATTCTGTCGGTTTGGGCTGCCATTGATCCATTTAGTATCAAGCTTCAGCAGATTGGCGAAGAAGTAAGCAAAAAAGATCTCCATCAACTTTTATAACCCTTTTTTGATCAAGAGTGTCCTACAGTTTTTTGTACTCATCTTTCTACTCCTTTTAATGATATTTTTAACAGGTTTATGTCGAAGGCGATGACGTCGAAGAACAGTTACAGATTTATCGATGCACTTCTCGATATCACATGACATGGGTGATGTCGATTTGCTCTTTGAAAGGAGTTCTGTTAATATTTGGAGTATTTCTGGCCTGGGAAACAAGAAACGTCCATTATCCCGCGCTTAATGATTCAAAAAACATTGGTTTGGCTGTGTATAACGTGTTCATGTTCTCTTGCTTGGCTCTTGTGGTTGTATTTGTAGTTACATACCCTCCTCTTGAGATTCTGGTCATTAGATCAATTGTCTTGGTGGGAGCAACGTCTACAATTTGTTTCTTGTTTGTCCCAAAGGTGAGATACTTTTTTGCTAAATATCATTACCGTTGTGCGTCATCATACTGCTTGGTTAACCTTTTTGCAATAACAATTTTGTCATTTCATCCAAGGAAGAACAGTATGCAACTAGCTACTAAGGGCGTTTGGGATCAAATTCAGAAATTAGGGCTGGTATTTCAACATAATTGCTTTAGAACTTTTAGAAGTGTTTCTTTCTTACTTATTCTAAAATCTATATTTAATCAGTTTTCCTAGTTCTTGGGGGATACTGTTCCATATTTTAGCGCCTGGTCCAGAAAAAGATTTCTCCGTAAATCTTCAATTAACCTCCCCCTCTCAGTCTCTCTCTAATAAGCCCTCCCCTGTTCAGGCGAGGAAAGTAAGCCCCCCTCTCCTGACGGTAGAATGTTGGCTGGTCAAATTTAGAAACAATAAGAGTGACGCCTCCCGATTGAAAGTCCGACCCGCTTACTCGGCCACGCTCCCTCTTTACTATTTTGCAAGTCACCACTAAAAAGTAAATAATATATAGACTTAGCTAAGGTTGAAAGTGAAGGGTCCATTTTTTCTATGCAAAGAAATTCAGAAATTTATACGTAACCACTTTTAAACGAAAAAAACAAAATTATGTATTAAATTCGGTCACAGTGATAGTCTTGGAAAAGAATTCTTACCCATAAGCGTACATCACTGACACGCCCCTCCCCCCCACCCAACACACCCCTTTGAGAAGCTAATAGCCCCTGTTTCACAAAGGCTGGTTGATATTCAGGTACCCAAATAGATAATTTAAGCCTTTGCGACACCTTGTTCGACGAACATCGAAATAAACAATTCAATTTTTAAAAAAAGAAAAAGAAACTTACAGCAGTTGTATTTCACTTTATGGCGGCAGAACAAGAACACGAGAATTTTAAAACTTAACTGAAAGGCTTCAGTCGTTGGCAAACAAATTTATAGATGACGTTTTCACGCATGAGTTCACCTGTCAAAAGTTTGCTCAAGTGGGAGGGGGAGAAGACTTGTTCCTGGAGTGTGACCAAAAGCGTGACCAAGCAAAAATATAGAGTTAGAAATTTACCTCCGAACATTTTGCCGTAATTCGAATACAATAAACTTCAATCTAGTATTTCACTCGAGCAACTCCGTTGGTTCCCCCCCAAATGGTTAATTTTGCGCCAAACGCAACGCAACGTACATGTCTGGGACTCCCTTCTCTACCCTACTGAGTTTTTTTACTCCGACTCCCAGAGTCTGTACGGGCGGATGGGTGGGCGCACGCTGACGTCATAACCAAATTTTCTGGCATCAATAGGTTTAAAGATGATGACAACGTGTATCGCTTTCTTAGAACAATATTTCGGCTGGCCATTCCAGTCTTCTTGAGGTTTACAGATGTTTTTTGTTCTTAATATTTTAGCTGATTGTGGCAGCGAGTGTGGCCGAGTGGTAAACCCTTCAAACTCTGGATCTGGAGGTCCAGGGTTCCAACCTCGCCCATCGCGTTGTTTCCTTAGCCAGTAAACTTTATTCCACTTTGTCTCTCCTCACCCAGGTGTATAAATGGGTACCAGCGACATACTGCTGGGGGTAACCCTGCGATAGACTAGCATCCCGTCCAGGGGGTAGTAAGAATACCCCTAGGTGTTTCATGCTAATGAAACCGGGATAAGCTCTGGCCGTTTGGGCCTTTCGCTCATGGCGCCTTTACCTTTATTTTAGCTGATTAGGTCCCTTTTCTAGAAACCCAAGATTGACAACCAGCAGGATCTTCGTCCATAGTTTTTGCATTTAATTTCTTAATCGATAGGTTTCCATTTTCTATAGCTATGAGGCATCGCTGCTCATGCTTCGTTATAATTTAACTTATAATTGCGTTATTTCGCAGATCCTCCATCTTCATAGAAATAACAAGGTGGATTGTACGCAGGAGCCGAGCCGAAGTCAATTTGAAACCGCAGAAGCAACGTGCAATAATTCCAGCATGAGAATAGAAACTTATAGAAGCAAGAACTCAATGTTTTCCCTAGAACAAGTCCAGACGAGCCAGAGTTGAATAAGGACCGCTCAATCTACCGCAGATTGAAACACAGCCACTAAATAAGAATCAAGAGTATAAGAAAGAACGAGACTGTCCCTGGAAAAAGTGGTAAACTCGGGAGTCAAAGACAAGAGTAGCAAAAATGTTAGAAATTTGTAAAATAAGAAGTTAGAAACAAAACAGATGAAATACCGCTTCTTTCAGAACTGTATCACTTATAATGAGGTGGCTGATTATCTCACAGAAAAAACATGGTATCCTTTCGGCCACATGACTGTAAATATCACTCGCACACATGAAATGCTGTTGAATGTTGAAACGCTTTGTCAGACGCCATTTTGAAACTGGTTTAGAAGGGAGTTATGGGTATGCAAAGAACTGAATTATCTAGGCACTTACGGAAAGCTTGCACACATAGAGACCCTGTACTTACCTTAATATACGAGTACAAGGTCTCGACCTTGGATACCGGGACTGGCATCGTGCCCGAATTCTGGCCTTCAAGCAATGACATCCAACTTGGGTCACACTAATCTGGAACTTTCCTTTCTCTCTATCGTTGTTGTTTTGTAATGATTTTTCGGTGGAATCGTCCAATTTCGAGGCCAACATTCAAAGGAAGAGCCTGGGGAAAAAGACCTCGCTTGCAACATGTAACGTTCTTCAACTGACCCAAATTTTAAAGTCATGAATTATTCGTAGTTATACAACAAAGTCGAGTTTTCACGTTAGTGTCCATCGAGCACCGTATTCACATGGTTGAAATGAGTAGTCATAGAGGGATGAACTTAACCGGATTTATGCCTTCCCCTTCCTTCCGTAGGCCTTCCCTTTATTAATATATACAAGTGTCTTCCTGAATACTAATTTAGTGCCTTCCTCCATACTAATAAGTGCCTTCCTCTATTTATAATGAAGTGGATAGTCGTTTCTTTTCTTTTGAAGAACACAATAGGCACAACAGGCTTGCCCGTTAAGTAACTTGAGCCCGGTTTTCAGACCGTCTACTAAAAGGAAAATAGGAATAAGAGAAGCGATCACCTAGCAACGCGAGAAACGGCTTCCTATATCTTATTTAGCGCTGAAACTCAGATATATAAGAAAAACACATACACAAAGTAGAACTGAAAACTCTCTATTTCAATTTTGTCTGACGTTTTCTCCTATCTCGAGGAAATGAAAAACTATCACAGTCTTAGCGTTTCACGCACCGTTAGTCAGTTAATTATGCGAGTTCGCAAGCCCAAAGTTGAATACAAATTAGTTCTACAGGACAGACCCAAGGGAGCACCTTGACGAATTATTATATAAACAATTTTAAATAACTTAACAAAGATCAATTAAAACAAGCGACTAATAATTACTAGCAATAAAACCACAAGAGAGATACCGTTTTAAAAACTTCATTAAAAAACAATGACAAAAAGGGTCAAATACACAGCAATTTGTAAGGAATGGAAATCAATTAATCTTCATCTTCTTCGCCCGTGGGGTATTTGAAAGGTTTGAATTTCTTATGCCGACGTTTCCTTAGCCTGAGATCATGCCCTCTCCCTATTATCCCTTTAAGGGCCTGTTTACATGGAGTGGGGGAACCCGGTCTAGTGGGGTAAGTTTCTTTTGTTTTCACGCTCTGGGGGACACAAAACAAAAGAAACTTACCCCACTAGACCGGGGTCCCCCACTCCATGTAAACAGGGTCTAAGTCTCTCACGGGAAGAGGGCATGATACATTTCTTTGTCGGATCACATGTAAAAAAGCCAGAATCTGGACTTTTTTCTGATTGGATAGGAAACAATACGGATGATTTGCGCTGTTCTAATTGGCCAAAATGCCGCCATCCGTTCGTTGTTGTTGATTTCAGTCTGCATTTTTGCTTGCGTCATGAGCAGTGAGTACACACGCGAGTTCGTTATAAAATTTCTGCCGGCTCAGTTTTCTTAAATTTGAAGAACGCCTAAATAGAAATTTCACCCATTGACATATTTTCCATCTCATCGTATACTAAAAAGTTGCAGTCAAAAAGTCACCGATCATTTGAATGCAATTTGATACCGGCTACAAGTTACAGAAGCGACAAACGGGTTCACTTTTCAAATAATCAATTCATGAATAGAATCTTGACCTGGTTTGACTGTAATTCCTCCTTCAGAAACCTAGGAATTATTCTGAGCCAGTCTTCGCTTTAACAACACCTTTCAGTTCGTAAAATATGGTGCTTCAGCCTAATTTTTTTTTTCACTGCTTTCGGCACAGAACGAAGTCAACGAGCTGTAACCAGTAAATTCTTTATTATTTGTAGCTGTTAAATAAAGGTAGGCAGCTTCAGCTAGCAGTATTTGAACACATTTAAAATTTCTTTTAGGAAGCGCCATCTGAACATGGACGCACTTAAAATAAAGTTTTTAAAACGATATCTCTCTTGTGGTTTTATAGCTAGCAATTATTAGTCGCGTGTTTTAATTGATCCTTGTTAAGTTACTTAAAATTGTTTATATAATAATGTGTCAAGGAGCTCCCTTGGGTCTTTCCTGTAGAGCTAATTTGTATTCAACTTTGGGCTTGCGAACTCGCATAATTAACTGACTAACGGTGCGTGAAACGCTGAGACTGTGATAGTTTTTCATTTCCTCGAGATAAATCAGGGTAAGTTCATCCCTCTATGGCTACTGAAATAGGTAAACAAACCAACTGCACTAAAAGGGGTGAAAGGTTTAGTGCTAAGAAAAATGCTTTGTGTTCAGAATGCTCATCGTCATTTGCTGGCATGTGCACACGAATCCGTTTACACTTTGAATTAAAAATGCATAGCTGTTTGCACAAGCATGACTTAATATTTATGCCTTGACGGACTAGAGAACTTTTACAATAATTTTTATTGTTTACGTGTTGACGGAGTCGGAGTCGGAGTCGGAGGTTTCCGTCCGAGAACACAAAAGGGCCATTTCCCAACCTTCTTGATCGAAAAAGCTCGGCCAACAAAGATTTGTCACAAACTATATCATATGGCAATTTTTTGCGACAATAAAGAGAGCTGAATCAAACAAACTAATCACAACATAGGATTTACATCATCTCCCGGCGACTGCTTCTGCTAAATTCACCAGCTTTTTGATTAAAAGTTCCCCCGCCAAGGTCCTGTCCATAACTGTCCTTGTCCTTTTGAAAGTCAATTTCTCATCGCATTCTGTTATTTGTTTTTTTAAAAGAACAAAAAATGTGAAATATTCTTATTCCGCACGAGGTTAGATAATGACATGTATTCGTTATCAAAAATATCACTTTTCAGATGACTAAGGAAAGCCAGCATTTTCACTGGCAAGAATTTCCTTTCTTAATACTAGAGTACAAATGCGATGGTAAGCTGAAGGTGAACCAACTAACTTCTACACGGTTCTCGAACTTGTGAGATATAACAAATCTAAAATAATGTTTTTTTGGCAGGGTAAAAAGAAGCAATAAAAGATAAAGTTGTAAGGAAATTTTCAGACACTGATGAATACTTGATTTCAGTTTAATATGTTCTTTTCGTGCTATTAATTAATTTTAAAATAAAAGTTTATGTTAAAATAAAATAGAAAAGGAGCCCGCCTGAGCAATCTCGAGGTTTTCACAAATCCTCTTTCGACAACACCCTTTGATTCCATCCGCTACAAGAAGATCTTTTTATCTCCATATTTTAGCAACTCCAAAGCCAACATCCGATCAAGTTGTTTCAAACTGTGAATCTCCAATGGTTATTTTAATATTCATGTTGGTTGCCAATTCCAGAAAGTTAGCCCTCAGGGTTTTAAAGAACCTTTTATCCAATAAATTAGGCCCTCCAGGACTGTGAGTGTTTGTCCGCCAAATGATTCTAGAAGTTGCATATCGTAGAAACATTCACACAAATTGCACAATTCCTAGATGGCGTTGAGCAGGTAATCAAATTAAAGTAAAGACGTTTGGATTTATTTTTATGCACTTTTTAAATATCCACAAGCTAATTAGGCAAGATATTTCTAGGGTGGGAAATTTAGGCGCAATGTTGGTGCCTGTCTCAGGCGCAATTTCATGCCATCTTAAAGAAATGAAGTATTTACATATTTAGTTCCTTATTTGCTAAAGTAAAAAATCAAAACATACTACGTCAAATACATCCTTCGAGCTGCAGAAAAAAAGACGCCTTTGCCTATAAAGTTAAGATTATTTGAAACACATGTACATCAACATAGCCGGATTTCAGGATGTCGTCAGGAATCAGACAAATTGACAAAAAGTGTACTTATGAAGAGATGAATAAAATGTAAAATGACAAGCTGTTAACAATGGTTTATTTTTTCCTGAAAGCAGCTGCCACCAGACGTATTAAAATAAAATGTGAGTGGTCCCTGCATTAAAAATACATATGCATGTAGCCTTGGAGGTTCTCGAGGTCTTAATAAGGTGGGTAATGCATCTATTCACCTTGCTATCACAACTAATGAGAGTTTAAACCCTGGCTTTAGTTGGCTTTTCACACTTATCTTTCACCTTCGATTCTCGTGGTTTCTTAAAAAAAAATGTGAAACAAAGATCTGTATTACACCCGTCAATTTTATTTTTCTAGACTTTAAAGGTTCCTGTGTATATTTTTGGAATCCCAGGTCATTGTATGATCAAGGAGTATCACTGAACTCAGCGATCACCGATGGAAATTTAGAAACCAACCTCAACGTATCATTTATTAGCACGAGAGAAAACCAGAGGGTATTTCTTAGGTTTGTGACATATTTCCTTCGGTCCATTCTGACAGTAATAAGGATACCATTCAAAAAACTCAAATCTAGATTAAAAATTGACGTATTATGAGGGTAAGATTACTAAAAATCAAATATTTAACTCAGGCAAATATGGCGAGGTACATCACTTTTGTTATCTGCTTTCTTTGGTCGACGTCTATGACTATAACGGACAACTCCTCGTCAAGAATTGACCTGGTAATTGGTGGATTCTTTGGAGTCAACATTACCGATGGCGGCTGGAGTACAGCTACTGCTATCCCCGCGTTTGAAATGGCGCTCGATCACGTGAACAGTGATCCAAAAGTTCTGACAAACTACAAGCTCAAATATGTATGGCGTGATTCTAAGGTAAGAAAAATGCCTTATAAAATTGAAAGGAACAAGTTTAATGCTTTAGCCCAGATTATGCCCTTTTGGAACATAGCTAGGATTTTTCAAACGACTGGTTACTCCGCGTCACTCCCAGGGTTGTGTTTTAGTAAAAATGACATCCATTAGCGAGTTTAAGATACCACGACGGTGACGGCCACGAAAATCTCGCTTAAAAAGTGAATTTGCGTTCTTTCAATCGCTTTTACTTCAATTAACTCTGTCAAATGCAAGCGAACTCTTTTGAGCCGAATTCCTAAGAACCATATTCAACTTCAGAAAGAGAGAAAAAGTTCAGCCGTCGCTTGTTTACGTCCCCCATAAAACGTGAAATTAGGCATTTTCATTTCTCATTTCATTTCGTTTATTTGTTTATTCAAATATTTACAATTTTATTTTTTCACTGCCCACAAACAGCAAAGGCTAGTCTAGGTGGGCAGTGTCTATATAAAACAAAATAAGCACTCCAAATGGTATTATATTAAATTAACAGGTCAACAAAAGTTATTTAAGCTTATATAAATATATTAAGTTGTACAAAAGGCAAGGAACAGAAGAAAGGTTACGTTAAAAACAAAGCTGAGATTAACTGGATTACAGAATATAAGTCAGAAGCTTACAAGTACACTATTAAGATGATTGCAAGATAACAAGTGGGTAAAGTACGGACGATTCTGAACATGTCTTATTTGCCCTAATAAGGTAGGTAGATCAGGATAGTCGTTTGTTTGTGAAAGGATTTGAAGTAAGCAGCCATGCATTTTCTTTTTGTAGCGTTGTTTTGGGAGATTTCTAATAGTCGGAGGTATCCAATTCAAACTTTTGGCCCGCAAAATATTTCTCGTCGTAGCTCGTGCAGTGACGGCAAGAAATGTACAAAAAATGGAAATATTGTCACCGCAAACAACCCGTGGAAAATTTGGATGTAAGAAGTTCGAGATATCATTATTCAAAGAAAGCGACTTATAGGGTTTTAGCTTGAGCTTTGGATAATTAATTTTTCTAACCTAAGTTTTTGCGAAAAAGGGAAAGGGATACCTCTCACAAGAGGGAGGGGGAGTGGTGGTGGTGGTGGTGTGGTGGTGGGGGGGGGGGGGGGACTGCACTGCTGATCGTACTAAGAGAAAATTAACTTTGCAAGACACCAACACGACACCGAAAGAATCCAAAACAGAGCGGGATTGTAGCAATAGACAGCTGTTTCCTCATTGAAAGACGCCTTTTAAAATTATATATATGCACAGCAACTTAAGACATGGGGTAAAAACACTTCTTTTGGATTTTGAAGTAGTAGTAAATCTTGATGACACTGTCTTTTTGTACAAGGGCAAAATTTGTATCTTCTAACTTTATTTTTTAGTGTGAAAGTGGAGTGGCCATCCGAGCTATGTTAGACTTGATCAACACACCACCGCACAAGATTGTTTTCTTGGGACCTGGATGCTCGATAGCAACCAAGCCTATTGCCGAAGCAGCGTCTTACTGGCAAGCAGTGCAAGTCAGTGTTCGTAACAAATCAAACAAAATAATAAGCAAAAAAAAAATGAAAAACAAGAAGCAAATAAAACAAACAATAAAAACAATGAAACAAGTGAGCTGTACAAAAAAGAAAACAACAACAACAAAAAAATCAAAACACAACAAAAGAGGAGTCCGTTTGTTTTTTTCGCATTTTACTGAAGAGCGAGCATCAGCCGGAGGCAGCACGCAGTTTTTTGTTCTTTCAATGGTAAAACTCCAAATTTCTTCCCCGATGTCAGAAGACAGGCATGTCAGTGATAATTTATTAAGAAGTAGTCCAGGGGGGAGGAGGTTGAAAGTGTCAAGGGGACAATTTGCTTGATTTAGACTCTCTCTTCCAGATACTTTCTTTAAAACATGAGATGTTATCACGTTTCTCTTTGTTTTCAGATTGGGTACAGCACTTCTTCACCATCGTTATCAAATAGAGAGAAGTATCCCCTTTATTTCAGAACAAGTACTTCAGAAATAATAGAAAATCCAGCTAGAGTAGCGCTACTCAAGCACTTTAAATGGAAAAGGGTAGCTCTCATTGTACAGCAAGCGGACATTTTCGAGTTGGTAATTAAAAAAGGAAGTCTAATATTCATTAGGTACTTGGAATGAAGAATGTGAAAAGTTTGGCTGCTTTTCGTTTTTGTTTGACTAGAAGAGAGAATTGTGTAATTTTGTCGAATTTAAGTGTAATCGCATAATAATCGATAATCGCAAAATTAAATTTGCCTGTAACTTCAAAACACTAAGCCCATCTACACAGCTCGCCATAACAAGATCAGGTGTTTGCGACCATTAAATACTTCTACATCAGTACTTCAGTACTTCTACATCATAGCTATTTTTCTGGAGCATTCTCATTCTGGTTGGTTTCACAACTGGTTATAGCTTTTGATATCTGGTTTAATGGGGCACTACCATGTAATGGTGGAAGCGCCTTTCTGTGCCTCAGTGCACATCAATTCGACCATTCAGGAGGAAAGCTAAGGAAAGATCTAACCATTTTTGAATGGTTGAAAAATCTTCTTAAAATCTTCCTTAACCCCAAGTGGAGCTTGAGTTGAGCATCAAGAAAGAATCGAAAAAAATTAAGGTCATGGTTATTGAAGAAAAATGTTCTTGATTCCTGAATTTACTAGGCGGGCAAGGACACAATAATTCCTATTTTGATTCCTAAAGGTCCCATTGGAAGGTGGTACGATTAGCGATGACATTTTATACATGTTTTTAACAACTCAACTTCTTTTGTTATGCACAGACGGCAGATGACTTTATCCCGATGTTGAGGGAATCGAACATCACTGTAATAGCAACAGAAACCTTCCAAAACGATCCATCTTCGTCGGTTAAATATCTTCTGAAGGTAAAATGACAGCAGTGAATATCAGCTAGCTTTATGCATGTTTCAACTTTTGTGGGAATTCTTCTTTAGTACTCTGAGCGCACTAAAAAATTGCCTCCCTTTCACTTGCATTTTTTCCGAACACATAATTAAGAAAATGCAAGTGACTCGACAGATATTGCTGGTTTTCAGTGTCACGCCATTCAAAATAGATCAAAGTAAAAATCAAAACCGTTCAATAGATAAAGTCCAGAATCTGGGAAATGAAAGGAGGTACATATACAAAGACCGTCGCCAAGATTCAGGACAGAGGAATATTTCGTATACGAGATGTCCGAAGAAATATTTTACCCAAACTTATAGAGATTTGTATGGAGACGCCATGCTGGTACTCACCAGGATGAGCTCCAACATGGCGGACGGAAACCAACAGAAACATCTGTTACCGAGTTTTGCTACAAAAGCGTGAATTTATTCTTCGAGAAACTCATTAACATTAAAGTAACATTTTTTCTAATACATGAACTGTTTAGATGGCAAAATTTCCTGAAAAAGGGTATTTTTTTAACCTACATGACAGCTCTCTTGGCCGTCATGTAAATGCCGCGTCACGCAAAAGCTTAGAAATTCAAGCGTACTCTATCACAAAACCAAGAACCCTTTTGAAGCAAAAATTTGTATGAAAATTAGCTTTCAGCTGTTCTAATGCATCGTGAAAGTAAGATCTCGGTAGGATCGATAGTTTTTAAGTTTGATTTTTAATGACGTCATGTGAAAACCAACAATTCATTGTATGCCACATGAAACCACTGTATAACTCAAATATTTTTCTTTATTGTTGTTGCTAAGTCGTGCTATTTATGGATTTGTATCTTTAAGAAAAGAGATGCCAGGATAATTATTGGTTTGATGTATGACGGCATGTACAGAAAAGCCATGTGCACAGTAAGTAAAACATCTCTCATCTCTCGTCTGTCAGCCGGCCATGAAGACTCTTTAATGTCATTGGTGCGTTTCGATCCTTTTTTTTGCCAAAGTTGAACAGTCGCTTATTGTTAGCCAAATTGTCGGTCATCAGACTTGCACATCTCCCAAAATACAACGTGTTTGCCCCCAAATTTTGCATAAGCATTGTATTCAATTTCTCTTTCGACGGCTGTAATACCCAGGAGAAATGAAAAACAAAGGTTGTGACTGGCTATACAGCTTTCATAGGTAGCATTGATAGCATTAAAAATGGCTACAATAGACTCCGTTGCCAAATGATGATATTTTAAACCTATGATGTATGATGTTAGCACACTTTGTGTGCATAAACATTATGTGACTGCGTACTTTTCACATGAAATGTCAATGGATGAAATGATGGAGAAGGGTGTGTGTGGGGGGGGGGGGGGAGAGGCTCATGGTATTTTGGGTCATGGGTTTTGGAATGAGGGGGTGGGCAAAGAAAAAATAATAGCAAATAATAAGGGGGTTAGCTTCCAAAAATTTCATGTGGGAAAACTTAACTCACCATAGCCCCCCCCCCCCCCCCTCTACGTACCTTATGAACCCTCCTTAAGAAGCTTATGCTTATGTGGTGGTGTGTTTTCATTTCCTTGCACAAATAATATCTTATAAAATTAATAAGCATGTAAACGTATGCGCATACGTAGCAAATACTTTGAATTATTTTAATACATAATTTATTTGTTATCTAATCTGACGTGAGAGTCTCTGAGCAATTGGGGGATTTGCAGTGTCTCACCGAAGGACAGATGAAATATCATGCATTAGGAACCAAGACTGTGTTAATTGTAATAAAGTACCGACAAAGGGACTCGCCATCTTTTTTTCTATAGTCTTGATTTATGTTGTATTGCCGGGACCTAGTCGGGACCTAGTTGGATGTCTCACCTAAAAAGTTGATTTATTCCTAGTCTTATAGAGAGCAGCTTTATGGAAGCAGATACGTATGGATCATTGTTGGATGGTATCAAGATGACTGGTGGACAGTAAAAGATGTGGAATGTGAAGGGAAACAGTTACAAGAAGCCGCTACAAACGTGATTGAAACTCGTCCAATTTTGCTCAGTACGTCACGTGAGTCTACAATATCCGGTAAGGTAAGTACTTTGGGGATAATGAGCATTCTTCACTTTTCTCGCACGATTTTTATTCACTCGATGGAGTTTGCTCAACAGCTAATAATTAGCCTCTCGCCTCATAAGTGTGTCCTTACTGCACTAAAGCCACTGCCTGTTTCGATCGCGAGGTGTACACGTTGTGGTTCAATTTTATTCTTCATTCCTTGGTTCAAATTGTTTTCCTTTGTTGTAAACTTTTTGTCATATACTGCAATACAAGGTAAAAAATATTTTAAACCATGGATAAAATTAAAATATATCATGTATGGGGTATCCTCGCTTTGAAGTTTATTTCCCTTCGTTTCAAACTGAGCCCGATGATACACTGTATGAAGCGATTTATTGTATTAGAATTCGTAAAAGAAATATTCTGTGATCTTGAAATAAGTTGAATTTCACCTGAGACAATGCCACTTCAAAACTGGATAGTACTTCCTTGCGTGACCTGGACAGAAGTCCATTGATGAAAGGGCCGGCATTGGTAAGTGTATGACTGCCCCATCTAAGCTAAAAATTTCCAGAAAAGAAGATACATTCACTGGTTACACCTACCACGAATGCTGTGTGAGTGAGAACTCGGCCTCTACCCTTAGAAGGCTCAAGGCGTGTCTACAAACAACTATGTCGCATGCAGGAAAAATTGAATCACTACATGATTCTCCTCGTTGACAAGGAAATGACTGAAAAATTGAACATGTCGGACATTGAAAATCAGTTTGTCTCATATCAAATGAAAGGCAAAATCGCTTTGGAAAATTCGATGTCAATTGAAACTTTCTCAAATCATCTATTGAACGCTAAAACAAAATGACAATATCATTTCTACGAAAACATTTACATATGTAAGTTTGATAAGTTTTTTTTTTTTGCTAATTTGGGAAAGGTCTTCAAGTTTTTCTTACTTCGTTGACCACAAGAAATTCTGGTGTTTGCCAAATTTTAGCATTCAGATTGCACCCGATTGCATCCTAGAGCACTTAAATTTTCAAAATTTCCCGGGTGATCATGCCCCCGGATCCCCCTAGTTTCTTCACTGGCGCTATCGCGACAATATTACACATATGATGAAGAGAAAAGTATTAGAATTACATTTCAGACTCCTAGACAACTAAACTCAGAGTATGAAACGCGTCTTGGGCGTTTGAACATCAGCCACCACTATTCGGCTTCTTTCATTTATGATGCCGCCTGGAGCATCGCTTTAATGTTGAACAAATCTATTCCACTGCTGCGAGAAAAGAACAAAACACTGGAAGGTATGGATTACGGCGATGCAGATGGTGCTCAGATGATGAGAGACATTCTGTTTCGAACAGACTTCCCGGGCATGTCGGTATGTTAACGTGTTTGTGGAACCATGATTATATAACAATTATTCGCCGAAGTGGAGGTGGCTAGTCGTGATAATTGCCGAACTGCGAAGCAGTGAGGTAAATATCCACGACTAGCCACCGTCACTGAGGTGAATAATTGTTTTAGTACGTACTAAAACAGTG
>OZ037775.1:14917782-14957782 GCA_964035525.1 Porites cylindrica | reverse complement strand
AGCAAAAAGCTAAAACCGTTCTATCGTTTTTGAAACAGTTTTGCATCATTCATTGGTACTGGGGGGGGGGGGGGGGGGGGGGTCTCTGACACTGAATTGAAAACGCATATTCCTGCTATGATAGCCGAGAGATAACAAAATGAGGGTGGATTCATTTGCAACATGCGCGCATAACTGTTGCATTTGGCCACTGGATCTTTTTATTGTTCATAACCCTTTAAGCCACAGTATCCAAATACAAACTCTCCAGACTGATCTCCATACATTTCCTGCAAGAATTGGTTAAAAGAATTTGATAAAAGATCAAAGCTTTTCCCATCATGTGATTATTTTATTGATTCTCACAACATTTTCCTTTGATTATGTATTGATTTTGTTGGGAGAAAATTGACTTTGGTCACTCTTGGGACTTAAAGGGTTAAGGCTTAAAAACAATACAAAAATTCCAGCAGGCAAATCCTACAGCTATACGCGTATGCAAATGAATACACCCTGAGTTAACGCAGCATCAACAAAAGCTTTAATCTCTATTGAAGCCAAGCACAAACTTAGATCACGATGTCTTTGTTACATAAGAATAGATCACGTGACGCATGCAAGCCAAAAATAACATCATGATATTATAACAATTCCTGGCCGGAAAATCTTTGTTAAAATTAACTTGCAGCAAGCTAAAAACTCGAAGTACTCGAACTACAAGAATCGCAACTTGGATAAAGTCTTTCTACTTGACAATACAACAATTCATTATTTTGACTGTGTATTTTTTATTAATATATCAAGCATTAGACGTAGTGTTTCATCACCAGATGAAACACTGAGAAGGGAGTTGAAAATACGACGTGCAGCGGAGTATTTTTGACGAACTTCGAGGTTGGTTCATCTGGTGATGAAACACTGTGTCGAATGTTTGATATTACTTCTCAAGCAAAACTATTTTAGAAGGAGAAATTAATGATGCAAAAAAGAGCAGTTTTTCATCTGATTTCCATGCACTCATTAAACATTTAAATTTATTTCGTATTTTGTTTATGAATTATTAATGAGTTTGAGAAATTTTTTAACTTGTTTTTATGGGTTTCTTGTACACAAATGAAACTAAAATTTAGGCAGAAAGGACAACGAAAGAAAGAAAGAAGAGGCAAGAGAGTATCTTTCTGCATGTTATTACAACGGCAACCTCTCTATAACGACAGCCTTTTTTAGGGCGAACAGCCCCTACATTGACTCTTGTTTAAAACTGTCCACAACGACCACTTTCATCCGACTCCAAGGTGGCCGCTGTGGAGATTTATTTAGCGTGGGGTGCCTGTGGTACAGATATTCCAACCCTGCTGTCAACTAAAAAAGGGAGGTTTTAGGAGCAGCATAGCCGCTTTACGGCGAGCGCTCAAGACGAGAGCCTCTAGGGGGCTAGAGGGCATGTTCCCCCGGGAAAATTTTAACAAATGTACCTCTAAGATGCCATGCATTTCCCGTGTTTTGAGATCACAGTCAATTGAAATGCCGCGCCCAAAATTATCGCTGGCTTATGGTCGAATGCTAAAAGGGTAAAAAATGGCTGAGAAACCACAGAAAATCGGCAAAGAAGCATGCCAAAAAGATTGGTTCAAGAAAGAAATGTAAAAGTTTAAAAATCCGGAAAATATTAAGCGTAAACGGGAGGCCGAAAGCGAGAGATTTCCGGCCAAAACGGGAGGTTTGGAATCTCTGGAACTGGCATAAACGATAAAAGACTCAGTATTAATCTCTATTAATTTATTCCACGTTAGATTTATGTCCGTAGATTATATTTTGTTACTACCGTTACTTATTTACTTTGTAATTCAATCTTAATTCACAATGGCGAAAAGAGTTTGGCACCATAAGCTGGAAACTAACCTGTCTTAATAACAGACAACGGTCACAAAAACAGTCCAAAAAGGTCCAAATGCACTAAACACAGTAACTGCAATACAATGTCAATTACAACGAAGCTAACGTTCTGCTAATTTTTCTCGTCACAGCTTTATAAGAATGTCATTTCCAAATTTCAACAATGTGTCAGTGATGGGATGCATTCTCTTCCACTTCGAACTGTTTCTATCAGCCTACAGCAACTCCATCTTTGCAACGCACAACTCTTCTCTCTGCTATGTAAGAACTGGCATAACTTAAACGCACTTAATATAGCCGGGACTTTATTGCCTCAAGAGAAGATTGCTCTTTAAGAATGACAACTAGTTTTTATTAATGCAGATACATCGGTGATTAGTCTGGGAAGGCGAACCAAAACTTCAGTATTCTGCCTTTTTGTGACAACCTTTTTATGCCTTTTTTAAATGGGAAAAATTCTACATGTGTGTTATTTAATGAGCCTTAAGATAATCGCAAAGTTATCAGTGTCAGAGCAACGCATCGTTTTGCATCTTTTGTAAAAAAAAAAAAAACACTAATTCTGAATTGCTTTGTCCAGTGTTGTGATGTGTTAGAATCCAAAAGCTAAAATCCTCAAGAACATATTTCGAATGTGAAGGTCACATGAATTTTTTTAAAGTGGCATGGAAACATAAAACATCTGTGGGATCAATGTCAGTTCTTGAATTCCTTGTCTGGATATATTACAGTTAAGCTCACTTCCTTGTCCTGATTTCATTAATGTTAAACAGATTAACGTCTGCCTTCTCTGTTCTGGATTTACGTTGCTGTATGGTGGAATGTTTTTAAAAACTTGGAGAGTTTATAGAATCAGAAACGAGGTAGGGACAATAAATACCACCATACAATTACCACCACCGTCACGATCATCAGTATTGTTATCAACATCATGATCATCACTATTCGATGATAATGTGTAGTTGCGCTATGACCCACCACCGCCAGTATATATTTAAGATGTCTTCCAGTGGGACGGCCTGGATTACTATCAGTGATTCAGAGATCATTCAGAGCATAGCACATAAAAGGAACCGACGAATCCACCCGGCTAGGAAAGGATTCATCGGTTCATTTGATGCACTATGATCCTATTGATCTCGGATCACTGATCCTGATCCAAATCATTCTAAAGGAACGCATTCTTATCTTTATTTTTATGTTTTTTTTTTATTATTTTTCTTCTAGCCTCTCCCTCTTTTAATCTTTAAAAAAGCTATCAAACGAATTTGAAAAACTAGGTGATGACCTGTTTATCAACATTGTTGTCGTCAATTTCTTTGTGATAATCTTTTCTTCTTACTTCTCTTAGTCATTTTCTTACTCATCATCATCATTATCATCATCATCATCATCATCATCTTCGTCATCATCATTACCATCGCCATCATCATCATCTACCCCAATAAACATAACCATTACCACTCTGAGCAGCAAGATTAAAACGGTCAATTTTTTCTTTAGGTTGCCAAGCTAAGTACAACAGGTCTTTTGCTCAGGATAGGTGCTGGCTGTCTTGTAGATGTAATTATTCTATCATGTTGGGCAGTTGTTGATCCAATGACGATACAACATATAGTAATCAACAAGAAGGTAAATTCATAAAGCCACCCATTGTTTTATGAGAAAGAAATTATATTTTTGCCTGGTAATACCACCCACTGAAAGTATTTTCACGCCGAAGTTCCGAGTCACTTTGCATCTTCTCTCTAAAGTTTTAAAGAATATGGCTTTAGTAAGACCTAATTATTCCATATAGAAGTTATTTCTTATTTTATATGAGGCAAAGCCCAATCAGGCTCTAACGACTGGCCGCTTTTTATTTAGACCCATATGCCGTTCTGACTTGATGTCAGGGAAGTGCTGTTGACATTGTCATACCCGCTTCTTCCCTGCGCCTTTCTTCGATTTGCTTTATTGTTAGTATTGTCTTGTGAGTTTCTTGGGCATTTTGGTTACCCTCACCTTTACTGGTCCACTCCATTAATTCAAGTCATGTACGATTCTCATGTCACAATTCTTGTTTCAGATACGTGATGATGACGACGACGTGATAGAAGAGCTTATGATTAACAGTTGTATCTGCAGTTCTCCGAAGACCTGGGTGATGTTAATCTGCTGTTTAAAAGGAATTGTGTTGACATTTGGAGTATTTTTGTCCTGGGAGACAAGAAACGTCCATTGCTTGCAGCCAAATGATTCCAAAAACACCGGTTTGGCGGTGTATAACGTGTTCATGTTCTCATGTCTTGCTCTTGTGGTCATGTTTGTGGAAACGTACCCTCCCATTGAAATGCTGATTGAAAGAACGATTGTGTTTGTAGGAACAACGTCTACAATTTGTCTCTTGTTCCTACCAAAAGTAAGGAAAATTTTAGTATTTCAGTTACATAACGAAAAACATCAAAAAGCCCGACAGAATTACAGCAAAATATGTGGAAACGAACCCAGCTATAACGAATATTTTTGCTGTTAACCAGATAGTTCGTTATAACGGGGTCTTCGCTATAACGAAGATCCCGCTATAACGAACAAAGTTTGCGGTACCGTGACACTTCGTTATAGAGGGGTTCCACTGTACCTGTAAACAACAAAAAAATATTTCTAAGTATCCAAGTCCCCCCTCAATCCCCCTCTAGCTTCTGTTTCAAATGTATTGAAATGAATCCCATTTGCGTGTATCATGACGTTTTGAAGCTTAATGTTTAAACACCAGTAAATGAAAAAGTTATTTTGATCAGCAATGCTAGCTCGTCTCGAGACTCTTTTTCTATTCCGGTTATACGAATATATGCCTCTCCGTTTATAAGCCTCCCTAAGACCCCTAACGAAGGATTACGAGCAAATATGCTAAAAAGACTCTGTGAATACAACAAGGAGACAAATTAAGATGCATGTTATGTATTTTTGTCGCTAAAATCTCCAAACAAACCCTAATAATACTTCTGTCACGCAATTATTCACGCTCTTGAGGTTGGGAGACCTCTGGGTTTATTGGAAAACCACCCCTGTTATAATTGTAATTAAATCTTTTACAAAAATTTTTTGCCTTCACAGATTATCTACCTTTTGAAAAATAGTCCAGTACAAGTTGTTACGGAACTGAAGTGACTTCCAAATGCGAGAGTTAACCGGACAGACAATATATACCCAAGCAGTAGATGAAACTACCATTTTTTTAATTACCATCCATGATTTATTCAGGCTGATAATCCAGAGACCTAACAACGACAAAACAGATGTTCCCAGCTGTTACTGTCGGATAGAAAATGATTGTGCGCATGCTTGAAACTCGCTGGGGTTTTTGTTATGGTACAATCTCGTTCCCAGAGCCCGCGAACCTTTTTTTCAACGAGATTGGTTATGGTATTATATTTTGCCAAGATTAAACGTTTGTCTAAGATCAAACGTTTGTTTTTAACACCGTTTGTCATCAAAGTTTGCTTCAATGTTTCGAATAAATAAACAGTTCAATAAAGTAGTAGTCCATATCTTGTCAAGTTTGAGACACTCCTAGCTGCCACTTTAAAATCTTGTCTATAGTTTACGTCATAGGAAATGAGGCGTACGAGGTTAAATTTACGAGTTGTTTGTGTCAAGACCCGAACGATCAAAGTACGAGCGAGTGAGGGCTTTTGACACAAACAACGAGTGAATATAAGCCTATACAAAGCACCTTCTATGGTGTGAGCTGTTTGTTACACATATCACAAGAATTTTCACTGAAATAGTTTTCTTAATGTAATAGCGTAGTGTCCGCGCGCAGTGGAGCCCCACAGCTATCGTGGGAAGAGATAGAAAATGGAAACCTATCGATGCTAGAAAATTTGGTTATGACGTCTGCGTACGCCCGCAAACCGTCTGTAAAGACTCTGGGAATAGAGGTACAAACTCAGTAGGGTTGGGAAGGGAATCCCAGACATGTACGTTTCGTTTCGTTTTGGCGCAAAATTAACCATCTTAGGGGCAACCAACGGATTTGCACCAGTAATTATCTAGATTGAAGTTTCTTGTGTCCTACTTACGAAAACATTTTCGCAAATAAATTTCTAAAACTTTTTACTGCTTTATGCTTGGTCACGCTTTTGGGAACACTCTAGGAACAACCTAGTCTACTCACTCCCAGGGTGAATAATTCCCGGTCTTATTGGCGAGTTCAGAAACTGCCGAAATTTGAGTTCGTCAAAGCCCATTCATGCATACATCTTCCCGTTTCGCCAAAGCATACTTTGCCGCATTCACAAGGAATCATACACTACTTTACTTGTTTTCGTGGATCCAATACTGTGTACGATCTTAGAGTTGTGTCGAATATGAAAACAGATCGTACGCCATGCTGTTATAGGCAACGACGAAGTGGTTGGGATAAACGTTTGATGTACGGCAGAACCGCTGTAGATTTAATTTCGGTTGCAGGTTCTTTGTCAGATGCCTGCCATTTCTTGGACTTTGTCACGTTAGTTACAAACCAATAGGGGTATCCGTTAGAGAAAAGGAAAGAGGTTAAATGCTTCTTTTCCTCAGATATAACCGATGGTTTATTGATGATATTATACGATCAATCGTATAAGCACTTGACAACACCGCGTTTAACTGATCGAGGGTGGTGTTAGTCATAAGACAGGTACTAATCAGTGTGCGTAGGTTTTCTGTAAACACTTGTAGGAAGGAGTCCTTCTGAATCTTTTATGACCAATGTGTCAAGAAAGTGAATTGTGTTTCATTCTCAGTCTCCTTTGTAAAACGGATGGTTAGTTGTTGAGTGTTGAGATGATGCAGAAAATCTTCAACATCATTTCGTTTTAAGATGGTAAAGTGTCGTCAACATAACGTTTCCAGATCTTTGGTGCGGTTGGCGCGGATGATAGTACCGTTCTTCAAAGTCCTCCTTGTAGAGCTTAGCTATGATTGCGGAAACTGGGCTTCCCATCGCAGCCTCCTCTTTCTTCCCGAAAACTACCAGCCTATATCAATGCTCTCGATTTATAACAGGATATTTGAAAAACTTATGTACTCCAGACTTACCAAGTTTGGACTTGCACGTGGGTGCTGATGCTTACGGACGTGTTTTGTTCTGTTCCCGCAAAAGATGAAGTTTTGTTTTCAAAAACAGTTTTAATCGCTATCTCTTCAAGGTAGCGAAGTTATTATATTTATTATTTGTGTGTAGCTCTACTTGTTGAGCTGCACACCTTTTTTTCTCTTCTTTTTTTTTTTTTTAACAAATTTAATCTAAATTTTCATTCAGTACCCTTAACTTGCATGGTTTACCCTATAGTTCCAGGAAGCCTATAGTTTATGAGCCTCCGGCTTCTATATAGGCTTCCTTGCCATTACCACTTTAAACATTTGATCTTGTAAACAATTTAGTTAGAATATTTTATATTATCTTTAATGTATCATAAATTTCTGTATCCTGTTGTTGTATTTCTGGTTAATGACAAAATAAATGAATGAATGAATGAAGTTCGTTAAAGATTGAAACATTCTCTACGATCAGCAATACGGCTTTCGCAGTAAGCACAGTACTAAGCATGCTATACTTGATATTGTTAACACTATTCTCCGAAATCCCCGTTCTAAAGGTCCCCCGTTCCCCATTCTCATTTTCCGATTCCCCGTATGACTTTGAAATGAAAACGCGCGAACAAAACAGAAACAACCCATTACAGGATCGAAAACTCAGACCACAGCCTTTTCCTGAGATTTCCCTTTAAAGATTCCTGTGATGACCTCTTTCGCTGTTTATAGCGGAGATCCACGCGCGCGCGAGCGGAGGCACATACCTGCTGAGAAAATTTGGTGATCTATCCATCCGAGAAATTTTGGTAATCACGTGACCTAACTGATTTACATAATATTCACAACATTCGTTGATTTACTTAATAATATATGATCCAATAACAATGTTACATTATTAGTGACCTCAAAAGGGCATTATCGCTGCCCCTTACTGCATTACCAGTCGTTTGCTTCATCAGAAACTCTCAGTTTAAAATTTTCGAATTTCAGTCGCATTGTCAATAAATAAAATGCTCAAGAACGACACGAGCAATAACAAACACTACTTTTTGAAGTAATATGCTGAGCCTATTTAAATAGCTGTTTCAAAAAGCAAAAACTCACATTAAAATGAAAGCAAAAAGAAAGAAGAAGACTCAAAATTCACTCTAACCACATTTGGCTTCAGCGGTTTGGCCTTTTATGTAACAGTAATTTTTAAAATAAACCCTTTAAAATAAAACACTGGCCGTGTTGCGATAAGTCTTAATATGGGGACTCTTTTTTGGGACGTATTTGGACCCAGAATCCTGCGCAACGTTGCAATGGCCAATACAAGAAGCGTGCACAGTCAGGCTAAGATCTTATCAAGTTTTGCTTATTAACTTTCCCTCCGTCCTGTAAATTGGTACTAAAGTAAACGAAGTGATTCGCGGATGAGTGCAAAAAACCTTCCATATGAAAACTGAATGAAAGTAGTAAAAAAATGCTATTTTCGTATTGCAATTAGCCTTGTTTTAAAACTAAGATAAGAGGCACCTCGGAAGTAGGCTATTGGTACTGCATGGCTTTACTAATCTAATCAATGACGAGAGGCTCAAGGAAATCTCTTTCCACAACTCTCTCCAACAAGTTTTTACCACGCGAGCTTTTACTAATGTTTTGGTCTTGAGTGTTAGCGCAGTTTGCAAACATTTTTTTTGACAAACATTGAAAAAACGGCAGAAGTTGATCCAAGGACTTGATCTGGTACATTGTGAGCAATGGCTGCCCCGGAACACTATGAATCTCCTCGATAGCAGTTTGATCTTTCCTTTTCTTCCTCAGTAATTTTTCCAAGCGAGCTATGTGAGGTTTAAAGACCGGCACTTTCTCTTCCCCTGCGGTCATATTATATGCCTCTCCTTCAAACGCCCAGCGATATAACTGGAACTGGGATAGATAATCGCTAGGCAGCGCTTGGGAAAGATCGAGAAGTTTGCAAACGGCAAGGTATAGTCGCAACCATTTTTCTTGATTGTAGGATACGTATCCATTTGTACCGAGCAGCAATTCCGAAATCTGCATTCGCTGCTTCTGTGATTTAGCATCGGAGCTTATGTCGCTCTCCATCTGCAGCAACACGTGAACGACTTCAGAAAATATCGTCGGCCATAGGGGCGTCAGGTGCTGAGCAGAGATGCGCAGTATCAGGACCCTAAAGAAGAGGAAGATCTGCTCGTGGACGATTGGAGACTGGGGTAGCCTCAAACTTTCAGCCAGGCGTTCTTGTATTTCTGGAAGACAATACTGATACTGATCCACCTCACTGCAGAATATTGTGAACGAAAGCTTCTTCAGGTGCTGAGCACGCTGCTCCATTTCCTAACAAAAATAATGCATTTGATGTTAAAAAAATCATTCGAACTAATAAACTAGATAAACGGAACTAGCTAGGATCATGAGTGGACCAGTTTTTAGCGTGGGATAAAGCTCTCTATCTCGTGTGGCGGGCTTAGCAAGCTGCGAGAACAAGGTCGAAGCGCCGTAATTCTTTATATTTCGATTTGAATACTTGATTTCGGGCTCGAAAAGTTAGCGGGCCATTCGAGAAACGGGCCCCTGGAATCAAGGCCCCATTGGTCAGTACTGACTGAATTCTAACAAAGTTTTCAAAGAACCTTACCTGTTCCCTGTTAGCAAAGATGTTAATAGAAGCACTCTGACTAAGGCCAGCAACGCGCGCCATCAGCTCTTTAAACGACGTGTTGTCTTGTGTCATCAGATTGTCGATAATCGTTCGCCAACTTCCGATACATGAGATATCCATTTGAAAGAAACTCGGATCCAGCAACAGTTCCATGACGTCTTTCTTCCAAGCGCGGCGAGTGTACTGGTAACCACTTAGGGAGGCCAGGAGGCTGCAACAGGCGCGAAAGCTCGGTACGTTGTGTGGACTAAAAATATAATAAAAATAAAGGCTACTTATAAGCATGAAACAAAACAAAGGAATTGTTTATTGCTGAACCTGAATATGATTTCATTGTTTTAATCCCTGAAGTCTCGAAGC
This sequence comes from Porites cylindrica, assembly GCA_964035525.1. Taxonomy (NCBI): domain Eukaryota; kingdom Metazoa; phylum Cnidaria; class Anthozoa; order Scleractinia; family Poritidae; genus Porites; species Porites cylindrica. Next base: position 14,947,818 of record OZ037775.1, on the reverse strand, counting down.
CAAGTGTGATTTTTAAGTATGTTTCATTGCAGAAGCATTTGACACAGAACTACGGTAGTTTTTTCTTCATTTCATTTTCACATCCGTAGTTGTTTTATGTTTAATTTTTTTTCACCACACTAAAAGAAAAAAAAATGGAGGGACGACTTCTACCTTAGTTTTCTTAATATTCTTCCTGTGTTAGCAATAATAGTTCAAAGGCAAAAATATGACCTTGAAAGTGTCACTGAAAGAATCGAAAAAGGATTTTTAAACGTACCTGTGATTTTTCAGAAAAGGCGTGACATTGTACATGACAGTTGTAAGAAAACTTGTCATTCTTTCCTTCTCATCGCTTCCAAACACCATGTCCAACACTGGAGCGAGCACCTCGGCCAATACGCACAGAGCCTGGGTACTATAGCTACTTGTATTGCTAGTTGTGTTACTGCTGAGCGCTGTAGGAGGTGTCACCGTAGGCTCGGTTTCCGACACTTCAGACACTTCCGAATCTACGTTGCTTGATTGGTCAGAACTGACTTCCTGTTGTGGAATAACAGCCAAAGTACGTCTGAACCAGGCAGCGTTTTCCAATGACGATCCTGCCACGGTGTTACACGCCTCCACCAAACGTTGAGTAATGTCCTAGCAATTCGAAAAATGAGAAAAAATAGGTGTTTTTCTATTAAAATGACCTTCTTTTAACATTTTCATTACACTGTGCACGTTTTGTAACCATCGCTCTGGCTGTGTTTGTAAAACGAGACTTTTATAAAATTCATTACAAAACTAAAAGAATAAGACTGCTACTGCTTAAGGTTCAACAAGATTGTCGCGCTCATGCGTATATTACGAGCAAGCAGACAGGAGAAGCGGTGAGGGAGTTGGGAAGGAGGTGCCTCCCATCTCTTCTCCCCAGCTCCTTCTCTGCTCGCTCGCTTCCTAAAGTCTCATTATGATAACTGCCCGCCCCCGCCTCTCGACATGATAAAAAAGAATTGCTAGAAGTTTAAAGAAAAGTTTAACAATTTTTCACCTGTAGTTCCTTGCGGACTTTTTTATCCTCTTGTAAAGGAATGTTTTGAACGTAAGACCGCAGGATAACCAACAGCAAAAACAAGGCTGGAGGGAAATTCAGCTGCAGACCCTCTTTCATAAGCGACAACAGTGAGGAACGAACGTGAATCAAGTGACTCTCGGACGCTTTCGTCAAGTACTCGTACAGGAACTGCAAAATGTTGACCTCAAGGCCCGACTGGGTGGACGTGGTCTTATCTTTGCTTGTAACAACTTGGCGTACGATCTGTTTGACGTTGTCAATCATGTCTTCTACTGACAATGCCTGCAAAAGTTTCAGATAGCTACAAGTTTAGAGGGAAGTCATCGACTACAAAAGACTGATAAAAATTTGACCATCCACGAATTGATACCCACAGAGACTTATTAGAAGTAACGTGACGTCTGTCTGTTAGACTCTATTACCGTAAACTGCCGCTTATCAGCGCAGAGCTTATACATCTCCATATGGGGTTTTAAGAGGGCTTACAAACGGAGGGGCTTGTATCAGAGAAAACTTATAACCGCAATAGAAAAAGCGCCTTAAAACAAGTGATAGCGGCGCTGATCAAAATACGCCGCATTCAATGGCTTTAATTAAGCTTCAAAACGTCATAATAAAGGGTATTTTTTTGGCTATACCGTAAATCCTCTATAGTAAGCCCCCCGGGGAGCCTTTTTTTGTTTCAGAAACATTTGAGGGGGTGGGAAGCTCAATAGAGACGAGGGGCTTAATTTCGCAAAGAGGATGGTATCAGTTCTCCATAAAGAACTAGAATACAAACCGGAAAAGCTCAAGTACAAGAAGTTGGAGGTCATGCAGCCGAAGATCAAAAACAAATCCGAACTTCCAGTTGATGAATAAATCACCCTGGATCAGTCCACACGAAGTTTTACAGTCGTGATTGATTAATACAGTCTATTATTATTAGTGAAGAATAATAAGGGAGAGGGGAGGGGGGCTCATTAGAGAGAGGGGGCTTATTTCAGGCAGGGGAGCTTAATAGAGGATTATTATCACTACACGCGGCCGAATGACAAACTGCCCTCTCTAAAACGCTCCTTTTCGCGAACCAAACGGCAAAGTGCGGGCTGTAAATGGAATTTGCAGCCCGCAACATGATTTCATGTTAACAAACGTTCCTTATGAAATAAACTTTGTACGATTTGGGCTTGTGTATTGATAATAATGATAGTCACATAAGTTTTGTCGGGCATATAGTTTATTTGTGTCCCTCGTAGCATCATTTGCACTCTGGCTCCACTCCACTCCACTATATGCCCTCCAAAAGTCATGTGATTGTCCTATTTACGGTAGGTTGATGGGCATATGAGTGTTGCGGCTTATAAACGGCTGGTTACGGTATCTTATTGTGAGTATACCTTGATAGCATAAACAATATCCACTACAACAATCTGATCCTCGGAAGCCACTGGGATACCTCTCGTGTTCTTGGACCCAGATAACTCACGTCTTCGTCTTTGATACCAAACGTCTGCCAGCGAGGCGAGAAACACGATGGTGTGGTTCATGGCGATTGGTGTCAGCAGCTGAAGAATCTGTTGACGCACGGCCTAAAAAATAACAATAATAATAGTAAATAGATTAATGAAATAAAGAAATAAATGAAATAATAATAATGAAAAAAAAATTGGAGTAGAAAGAAGAAACATGATAAACACAAGACATGACAGACACCCAGAAGAGAAACGAAAATACGACGTGAGTGTTTTCGACGAACATCAAGGTGTTTGATCAGATAAATAACATAAAACAGTGTCGTGCGTTTGATATGACTGCTAAAAAGGAATGATATTAAAGGTGTAATTAAGCATCCAATGACGACACGTTTTACTTCGGATATCCTAACACTCGTCGGCGCATTTCCTTTGTCTCTTAAATGAATGATGAGTTTGAAGATATTTGTGTTAGAAATGAAATCACGTTCGCCGCGGTGACTGTGAAAGCAATTCCTTGATTTGCTTATTCAGGAACGTCAATTGATGAGGTCACTTCATATCCAATATAGGCATACAGGGCCTTAAAGTACCAACAGCTCCCGGACTTTGGCCTTTGGTAGACATTTAACTCGTGCGCAACATAACTTATCAGATTCACAATGAAGAGGTGAGAGGAGGAGCTTTAGGAAACTTGGCCGAATTTTATTTCCCCCAATAGAAAGGGCATTTTTGCAGCTAAAATATGAATTTCTTGCACGGGGATCTGATCATAACGTGCAAACTTTGTTAACCTTTCAGCGCTCTCTACGGGGGCAAAACTCAAAAAGGCAGATGATAAACACAAATATAAAAGATGTATATGAGTATCAGGTACAGTGTCACTTTAAAAATATGATAAACACCCGCGAATGAGAACACAGTGGATTAAGAACCGCCTGGCAGAAAATGGCCACTTTAATACCCAAGAATGCAAGAACCTGTTTCGCCAAATGAAGATCAAGCAGGTTCTTATATGTGCAGGTGGGTTACAATTAAATTGTGATACACAATTTAACCAAGAAGTGTAACTTTGAGATTGCAAATTTTGGTAAAACAAGACCAGACTGCATTAAACTGTATAGAAATTTCATGATCAGGTTTTGTAGGGTTATAACAGTACAATTACTAATAAATACTGTATTTTAAAGGACCAAACCCAAGTATATTTACATTTCTGGTAAACAACAATCTATTATTTCTTCTATAAAAATTAAGAAGCTACTTCTAACTTGCCAATAAGTACCCCAAAATAAAAGAACCTATTTTGCCAGACTTCAATAAAGTAGGTTCTTATTCGCGGGTGTTTGCTGTATAAAATGACTTCTCTTATCTCTCAAAACATGTAACCCATCTTTACTACGGAAAAAGAAAACTAAAGCAAACCTTTGGAGACCCCATCAAGTTTAGCGGCGATTCAGAGGGTAACCGCTGGCCAGACGAATCGGCTCTTTGTGGGCTCCAAGTACTCCATACCGAAAAAAGTGAGGAGAGTATCTTGGGCAAAATGCTCAGTAAACCTTCCCGCGCGTCCAAGATGTGCTTAGGTGCCTCCACGCTAGGCACATCGGAGGCTGGAGAGGACTGTACTGAAAATGCGTGCAGCAAATTGGTGAAGATCTGCACAGAGCTTGCACTCGACTGAACTGCTTCAGTATTCACGGACGGGCTAGAGTTGGATCGACCGATCCGAGGCTTCAGTGAGAGGACTGGAGATGAGGGAGTTGTATTGTCACGCAAGCAGTAGTGGCATATGGACTGGAGACCTTCCAATAAGGTAATGACATAGTCCGGGGGTACGTTGGAACTCCCTGTCTCAGTTCGCCTGTGGAAGAAACTTGAATCCTTAATTACATTTCTCTACACACTCTAAATTTGGACTCCACAACGGAATTTACTTGGAGTTCTTTTTACGTGTCATGACATAAATTGACGAAAAGAGCCACAAAAAAGGCACAACGCCCGGGCAGATCGTTAGAGTCATTCCTGATGCCTCCATTGTGAGTCGAACATGGGAGTGAGGTTCACTATCAGGAGGGACATGGTAACATGAAAAACAAGACTGATAAATCAATTGACAACAAAAGCATCCGTGGGTTCCTTAGGAATTTAGAGGACCGATTTGACACGTAATTTGTTTGTTTTAGATTGTTGCGGCTTTTTGTGTTTGTTTCATTGAAGGAGAAACCGTACTGTGTTTTGTCAAAAATGATTTGGAAGACTAACATGGCGCGCGCCCCGTTTAGAAGCATCGTCATCATTTCTTTCAACATCTCAAAAATGTTTGCGTTTACAGTCGCATACTAATTATCGCCATTTTTCGCCTACATAGATATTTTTGCATAGCATACAGGTTAGGCAAAAGGTGAAATTTACGGAGGACCAAAACAGCCGTTTTCACATGCTTCTCAAAGTGTCATATCTTGCATAACCTACACGCTATACAAATAATAGAAATCTTGTGTACCTTATTCCCGACTCATCGTTGGTGTCTTTCCTGGTAAACCTCACATCCTTGTCGTTACAATACACAGTCGTCAATCCCTCAAGAATCCGACTGATTTGCTCAGCAACAGGCACCACCCACGCGCGTAACACCAAGCCCATGTGTGACAAACACGTCACCACAAACTGCAGCCACTCATAATGCATATCACTTTCATCATGTCTGAGGCCGTGAAGAACCGCTGACAATAGCATGCCTTGTTCTGCCAAAGACTTCCCCGGGATATATCGATGGGACGACTGCGTTACTTTCAATTCGTCGGCAGCCTTCGCTGGGCTTTCGGGTTTGCTCGTAGGCGGCGTCCCGTGCCCACCTGGATTGTCTTGGGAAATAGCAACAGCGGTGCGAATATTGGACTCAAGAATAAGAATGGCTTGTAACAGTTTGAGGAGTTTCACCTGAAGAGCTCGAGCCTGTGATTTGCTGATTTCCGAACTGACGTAGAGCTGACTGGGCTTGAAATTTGGCGGCGGAGATTTAAGGAAACTGGTACCTCTAACCCCAGTTCTTTCGTACAGTATAGACAGTAGACAATGAAGCAAGGCCTTTTGGACTTTACAACGCGAAAACATGTCACTGATGTACGTTCCGAAACCGGCTCCGCTCTCTTTGACTACTTCCACCACCTGCCACATAATATTATGCAACATCTCGGCGCTGGCTATTTGCACCTGTATATTACCATCAACATCATCAACCTGTACATTCAGGTGACTGGAATATTCGCTCCTGATGAAGTACAAACTCACGGAAATAAGTACTTCCAGGTACTTGCTAGTGCTTGGTTTCAGATAAAGCAAAGGGCCACCAAAGAGTCGTGCACTGTGAGAGGGCCCTGAAAACAAACCAAATATCACGAGTGAACATTCTAGGGTCTACAGTCTCCAGAAAATCCTTCTTGGTGTTGCGGACCTCAGATTGGCCCAAAAATAAGGGTGATCAGACAGACAGCCAATGCTACCCATGAACAAGTATATTGGCCTAATTATGCTTCATCAGCATTCCCAAGTACTACTACCTTTTAAAGAAATGTCATCATAAGGCCAAAACTTAGGAAGATGGCAGCTTTCAACTGTTTCTCACGCTTCATCGACAATATACCCTTTGCTGTCTGAGCGGATATAGTGAACACTGGTACTCTGGTGGTAGCTGTTGATTCTTACGGTGCTCAAGCGCAAGGCATTGGGATTGGGGGGGGGGGGGGGGGGGTACAGCGGAAGTGTTTCGTGTGACCATTGCTTGCCTTACAAGTTTCAGCTGAGAAAAAGAATCCACCAAAAACTGAATCAATGCCAAAGCATCCACTAACACTATACTTACCCGAAGGTGAAACCGGACTCTCGTATAACGCACCATAAAATCCCTTTCCGAGTAAGGACCGCCTATGCCGAACGAGCAGTTCTTTGATTTTGTCCTGGTGAGGAGTGTTGGATGAACTGATGCTGGTGGAAGACGAGGCGCAAACAAACTGGTGTGGAGCACGTGACAGAATGATTTGAAGAGTACTGAACGCGTACAGAATGAGCTGATAGTCGTAACGTAAGATGTACAGCAGTTTATGTTGATCCAAGGGATGTACTAAAGATCTATTTGGAGGTGGTGACTGCGGAGGAGATTTGCTTGGCGTAGTGCCTTTTCCATTTACTGCAACTGAAAAGTACAGTGAACTCGCGTGAATTGAATTAATCAATATAATAATAATTACAATAATAATAATGATGATGATGATGATGATGATGATGATGATGATGATGATGGATGATGATGATGATGATGATGATGATGGACGATGATGCAGCACACCCAAAAAATTGGTTCTTCGTCAGCCCTTACAGTTCGAATTGGAATTTGGACATGCTGGTTTTCGAGGAGAGGAGAAAACCGGAGTACCCGGAAAAAACCTCTCGTAGCAACGGAGAGAGCCAACAACAAACTCAACCCACATATGGCTTCCACGGGTTTGAACCCAGGTCAAATTGGTGGAAGGCGAGTGCTCTCACCACTGCGCCACGCTCGCTCCCCCAATATACCGGAAGGGCACACTGGGTGATGGTTTATCGGCAGTTGGCATAAGCACAAGTATCAGACACAGACCCAGTTAACGCTGATAATTATCGGCCTTGGTTAGGAAGAAATCGAGAAGTTTTCGCGTTTCCACATCACCCGTTAAACCAGGGAAAACAGAGCCGAGCTTAAACAAAATACTACGAACTAACACAATGATATTAAATAAAGCAAACGACGAATAAGAAATTCGGCCGTAGGAGATTCACACACCATCTTTCTTAGGCTCGTTTTCTTCGTTTTCGTCGTCGGCTTCTGCTCCATCTCCGTCAGTGTCCGTCGAATGTTCTGCTTCGCTCGGCTTACTCGGACTAACAGATTTGCTACCATCTGATCCCCGAGAATTCCCCGACGAATGCTCGGGTTTTCGGATCACTATTTTGTTGTTCTGTCTACCAGCCGCTGTAACTCCGTTTTCTTTCTTAATATTCTTTACATTGTTAGCCAGCGTTTCCATTCCTTGTGTTGCAGCACGTTTTGTGGACATTTTGGTACCCAATAAAGCGTACAGGTAGTGAATTGAGACTCGTGCAGTGATTGGATGAAGAAGTAAGAGAAGAAGCGGGTCGACGATTCGTCCCAGATCGCCGTGCTGTAGGGCGTGAGCAAGCCAGTGCTGTGTGAGTACCCTGGAAAGAAAGCACAATTTTGAAAAAATTAGTAGTTTCAGCGCCTCGCACAAAATAATAATAAATATCAATCAATCAATCAAACAAGAAATGGCTTGAACAGTTAATTCTAAATAGCGACTTTCCCTTTACCATATCAGATGTAGCAGTGACGGAATTCAATTGACTATAGAATCTCTGACGAGTCTAAACGAGGACAAAATGGATGGCTGCTGTACTGTAAAAGCCAATTGGTTCGATAACCTAACCGTGAAACAATGGGAAATAATGATAGACAATGATTTGTTACTGTTTTCTGCGACCAATAAGGAAACACCATTCCAGTAGTTCCTACATTACTGGGGTCCCCTCAAGAGTGAGAACTAAAAAAAGATTCAATCCATGTATGGTATCAACTCGGGGCTTTTTAGCCGACTCGGGTCAAAATGGTGGGAAGCGAGTGCTCTCATCACTACCTCAGCTTCAGTTCTTGAGGCATGTGACAGTAATTAAGCAGTATTTTCAGAAGAGGTACTGGTGTGCCCCGCGAAGGATAAAAAGCAATTATCGGATGACACTAAGGATTATGTGAAAAATTATGAAGATCAAAAAGGGTGTTATCCGCAAATTGTTCATTAACAACACAGCCCGCACAGATGAGTATGCAAATTCATTAATAAACGAAGTGCCTTAACCTTACATTTTTTCTGTGCTAACAATAGGGATTTTTTCACTTGAGCAAGAGATGCAACTAGTCAACTTACCTTATTTCTGGCTCTTCATTTTGTAGACTATCAAGCATAATAAACAGCGCTCTGAAAAAAAAAAAAAATTTGTAGAGGTTAGGAGTAGTGATTACCCACTTAGCATAAGCCCTGAAATAGGGGGTGTTCTTGGCTCAACCTGCCTCTTTATTTTTCAACAACGTTATTTATATTCAATTCAAAGTAGACAGACTGCAAATTATAGTAGTTGCTAAAAAATATATCTACGTGTCCCAACACGTAACAGAGTGAAAGCTCTCTCTTAGGCCACTAATGCATGAAAAGGCACCATGTAACAAACTAAGCAGTACGGCTGATGAAAAAACACTTAATGCAACTGAACATAAAGATGCACTAAATCATTAAAGAGAGCAGAACAGCACAGCAAGAAAGCGGTTTTGTCTTTCTTTGGATCCGTCAGTTGTAGAGAAGTGACGGAATTCAATTCACCATCGAATCTTTGACGAGTCTAAAAGAGGACAAAATGACTATCTTGCTGTACTGTACTCCTCTGTTGGGTTATTTACGTCATGATGATCTCTTGAAAACCTACTTTATTCTACGGATTATCAGCTCCTGCTGCCTTGCTTGTCATATTAGTATTTTTCAGCTGAGTAAATTTGTTATAGATACTACGTACACTAGAACCTTTTTCAGTATTTGCCGTCTTTTGCAATATAAAACAAGTTTTACCTGTCAAGAGTACGAAATTCTCCGAGTCTTGGTGATCGACCAGAATCCTGGATGACAACATTCCTCGCCACATGCCAGAACAAAGCAAACTTCCAGTGTCCTTGTAAGCAAAGCTCCTACAACCACAAGAGATCAATGATTACAGTGACTACAAAGAAAGTAGAAGCTAAACACAAATTGCTTGGGAGGTTTGACTGTAAGAAAAGGATCATTACATAATCAATGCTTATAGCGAACCTTATTATTATCTACCAGTGAATTGCCAATGACGTTTGCACAAAGTGATGGAGAAGGCGTCAAGTTGTGGAGCTGAAGAAACAGCTCAACGATCCTCTGGTGAAACTGGGTTGTGTCCTCTCCAATATGGTCCCAAAGACTTTCTGCTATGACCTGTCAATCATACAATAAACATGTTTAGATGGTTACCATACTATGACGATTTTATGGTTATGAAGTACAATTCAGATCAGTATGAAACCTGGATGAGGTTGCAAAACGATCTCGGGATACTACGTCTGGAAATTTTAGAAACAACAGAAAAAAAATTCGGATTTTTTTCCTTTTGTTCAGATTCTGTGCGATTTTTTGTGTTCTTGCAGATTTCCATACTTTTTCAAGAGAGGTGCAGACTCTGCTCGAGGCTCGTCTAATATGTATGGTTTGCTTATCTCAACTGAAAAGATGAGATGATCGGCGCCTTACCACCGAGAGACAAAACTAAAAACCCCTTTTAGTCTCCAGAAAGCGAACTCGTAAACGCCTAACGCTCGATTGGGGAACACCTCTCTCTTCAAGCGTGGTGCTGGACTCCGCGTTATGATCTTGATTACAGCGCTCTAAAAATTACATATTACATTACAGCCATATTAAAAACCTTCAAGCAAATGCATGTTTCGTTTAGCATAAACGAATATCATCTGTGTGCTCAAACGTTTTGCGAATTCTAAACGATTCCAAACTGTACCTCGTACAAATCAGACTTCTCAATGACCCCCAAAGATTGCTGGGATATCATTGGGATGACTACCACTGGCGCGGAGGGCCTGGGTCCATTGGCGTGACCAGCCGCCACAGATAACGTTAGGTTAACGAGATCCAAAAGCGTACCGACGGCCGAGCTTTGAATGTCAAAGTCGTCGACCTCAAAGCAGCACATGATTAACGACTGCAACCATTCTGGAAGCGTGGGCACTGAAAAGAAGCAACAAAAAACAAAGGGAGCTTATTAAATCGCCGAATCTAGATACAAGTGGTTCGCTTTAAACAGATACATTTAACAGCTTTTGGAGTCCGTGTGCCATGTGCCTTTTTAAACTGTTTACATCGGGTACAGAGGTGGCCAGCAGTTATGCAAATTTATCGGAACAAGAGAAAGAGTCTACATCAGAAAAGAGTTCAAGTCCCACAGGATAGGCTTGGCTCACTAACATGGCCGCCGTCATACTGTTTTGGAACACCAATACGGCCGAAGTAACGTCATGTGAAACCGGAGGCGTGTGTGGCCGAGCGGTTAACACCTCAAATTCCAGGTCTGGAGTTCCAGGGTTCACGCCTCACCCGTCGCGTTGTTTCCTTAGACAAGGAGCTTTACTCCACTTTGTCTCTCTTCACTCGGGTGTATAAATGGGTACAGGCGACATACTAATGGGGGGTAACCCTGCGATGGAGTAACTTCCCGTCCAGGGGGGAGTAACAATACTCTTAGGCATGCTTCATGCTAAGGAAACCGGGATAAGCTCCGCGCCTTTGGGTCTTTGGCTCGTGTGTGTCTTTACCTTTACCAACCTCATGCTAAAACGCTCAATGCACGTCAATATTACAACTAGCTAAATTGATATGCGTTTTGACTGCGCTTAAGTAACCACCGTCAAACGTTCCTTAAAATAACCCCACCTAAAGTACTCACATTTGCCGCGGCTTATTGTCGTGTACTTATACAACGAAGAATAAAGTAATTAAAATATTTTGCTCCTGGAGTACTATAAATTTCTAAAGCTTGATCGGGAGCCAAGCCTTTTGTGAGTGCAAAGTTTCATAATTTTTAACACTACTTCGTAACTCACTAAATAGAAAAAAAGCCTGTTAAGTTCTGGTCACGAACTGCCCTTCTCTAACTCAAGTACCAAATAATTTATCTTACAAGGTATTGTGCGGAAAACAACTCGAAAGAAACGAAAATATAACTTCTTTGATTGCTTTAGGGAATCCAACGATATTCAATTAGGCAAAGAGTTTCTATATTAAGGTCTCGCAATAAACATTTTCTGCAAAAGTTATTTCTTGAAGGTGCAATAAGCAACGGAAAAATTAGTAAGGAATACTTAAAGCGTGCAACGAAAACTGTACCTTCGTTTTGGTCAGTTGTGATTTCTTCTGAATCTGAATCTCTTCCAGAACAAACTGGAAAGCAGGACAATTCCAGCAACAGCTTACATGCGGCTACAAATGCCCCTGCGCACTTCCTAGACGACTGCATTGACCTAAAGGATGACACCAGCATAGTTGGTCCAACCACATTTCTTCTCGCCTTCAGACTCCCTTCTGTTTGACAAGCACTCTCTTCCTGTTTCTCTCTTGCAATGTGATTGCCATTATCAAGCTCTTTCCACGTGCTTTCGCTGATAAGTCCACTTGCTCGCACTGCCGTGTAGCATTGTTTGCTTCTAACTCCAAGAGAATTCACACTGTCAACAGAAAGCGAGTTGAGGCGTTTCAATACTCTTTCCATCACAAATCGGGCGAAGAAATCCTGGAAGTATTTCACGCAGGCTTGAATTAAAGAAGACTGAAAGGGCTGCTGAACCTGCGTTTTTCCTGCACCACCTCTGCCAACAGTTTTGCTGTCGTGAAAGTGACTTTTTTCACTGACTTCAGTTTTACTGTCCACAGTAGACAACTCATTAGAAGACTCACTAGATTCTATCTCACTTGATCGGAAATTCGGATCAGTCTCATTGAAATCACTCCATTCGTCAAGACTCTCCTGAGTATCTTCCAACTTATCGTTTTCCTGGCCATCGCCCTCTGCTGTAGTATCCGCCTCCTTTTCACCTGATACCTTCTCTTTTTCCACCTCTTCTTTGGTAATTCCATTTTGAACCGTTTCAGAGCTTTCCAATGCGGGAATCTTGTTACTGTCACCTTCAGGACGAGGTTCCAACTCAATAACGCTCCATTCATTCAGTTCGTGTTCTGAAGAGCCTTCCAATTCCTTTCTTTGATCTTTACTTGAAATGGGTTCTTGTGTATCTACAGTCTTCATGGAAGGCATCACCTTGGACAGAAGTTTGGAGGATAAACAGATTCCTTCTTTGACATCATCTAGAGTCATTGTCTCGCATCTCTTGGTCATTTCAATTGTTATCCTCCGCAGAAGTTCTGGCCAGTGCTCCGTTTGAATTTCTAAATCAGCCTCCTACATAAGAAAGAAAAGAGTCAACAGACAGAAAAAAACAGAGACTTGACACTTACCAATTAGGTCAATTTCAATACCCTCGGCCTGGGTTTATTTGATGGGAAATTCTGGACTTCAACACTAACTCGACAACATGCCCTTTTACAGTTGTATGCTTAGCGCCCTGGCCTTTAAATAGAAGAGAGGCTAAAGGCAACCCTGTTTATTCACAGACCTTTATGCTTTCATGTTGAAAGACAAGTCAACTACATGCAGACTAAAGTAGTAATTAACTATCGTGATGGTACGATTAAACGAATCCTCTCTCTTCCAAGTCGTTTCCTCCACCTTACACGACGTAATCTTTAAGTAACTGCACGGCTTGCTACGAGTAAAACATGAGCATATCAGTTTTCATTCTAGTCAGCAACCTCAGTAGCTTTCTATGAGACCCAGTCCTCCAAGCCACTGAGTGTTCGTTTCTGCGTTATCGCCTCTGTAGTTACACAAACTGAGTAGGAAAGGGAAGCTTTTGAAAAACTCTCTCGGATTAGATAGTCGAGATTGAGCGCCCAATAACTTCCAGATATGTCACGGGTTTGAATAACGAAGGCATTGTTTTCTGCGCCTCATGCTCTGAGCATGGGACGTAAAAAAGGTATGACATTATAGAAGTTCATGTTTCTCAAAACTGTCAGTGGACTCTAGATTAACTCCATCACCAAACTTTGGCAGATTGTGAAATTCTGAATGAAAGCCCCTAAAAATGCGAGACGTAAAAACCCTTTCTTTATTGAGCTCCTCAGTACATAACGTCCCCCGGGCTTATATTTGGAAACGAACCTTGCTCGTGATACACGCCATCTTTGCACGCGCCAATAGACAGTACTCTGATCTGTTGTAAGGCAGGCAGGAAGCGGAAAGAGCACAAAAGAAGAGTAGGGGGAAACACAAGACGTAGTCTAGTGTTTCTTCCTACTTCTTGAGTGCTCCAGCCACTTCCTAAGTGCTTTTTAAACCAATCGGATTGAGCGTTATATCTGAACTTAATTATAAACAGGAATTATTGCTCTCTGGGATGATTCTACGGTGGTTATTGCATCTAAGAAAAGATATCTCTATCCGGCCCACCATCTATACGTAATTCGCCATTATCGTCGTTAAGTTCATTTTCTTTTTTCTCTAGAATAAAAGAAACCTTGACCACAATTTCTTGTATTGCTTATGTTCGGAATTTTACGTCAAGAAAGAAAATGAGATGGAGAAAAATTATACTTACCAGAGTGACAACATCAAGAATAAAATCCGTCAAGCGAAAAATTTCCGAACAGCTTGTCGAGGTAGGTTTAGCACAAAATCCGTTACTGGTGCAGTGATCTGTGTCAACGCCATTAACTTTATCTGATGTCAGTGATTGTTTATCGCAATCTGAAAGCAACTTTGCTAAGTACTCCCACATAAAATAAGGTTCAAAAGAATTGAAAAGCAAGTTTGCTGTTTTGATGAGTTCATCTATGAGTTTCATCTTTGACGAGTCAGTTGTGCTCGTCTCGAGGTGAGTGCTCTCCACAGAATCTCTACGGTCATTTTCTTCAACATCCGCTCCATTTTCTTTCAGCACGTTGCAATAGTTGTACAGCGCCCTAAAAACATCAAGCAGAACGTCTTCCACGATTGCACTGCCGATTTCAGGCTTGTCCATAAGACTTCTCAGCAATCGAAATGGTTTTAATACCTCCAGTCTTTGTGCTTTCTTAGCTCCATTCGAGTCTCCTTTATCAAACCTAAATTTACTCTGAAACACTTTCCTTACAGCCTCGATTAAAAGCGGCTTCGAGTGCAAGCTGAAGAAGGTCTCCATCGGCCCTTCGTGGTCCGCATCGCTGAGACTATCGGTTCTTGACAACGATTCTTTCTTCGCATTTGATCCCAATAACCAAGTGTAAAGGCGTCTGTTCAAAGACATGTCTCTTCGTAATAAGACTTCTAATGCAGCCGCCACTAGCGTGATCTTTTCCTTGGATGAGAGGTAACAAGCGTCCACCGGAAGAAAAATCAGAAGGAAGTCCAGTATATTCCGCTGGACAAGAAGACTGCTGTCTCCTAGGGCCTTACTTAGCGATTGTACCTATTGTGAAAAGTAAATAGGTTAATCAAGACTGAAGAAAAGACTGAGAAAGAAGATAAAAGAGAAGTCAAACGACTTTTAAGTTGTTTAATAACATTCCACCGTTTAACTATGAACTAAACGAAGGCTTTCTAACTTAAGCCACCACTTTTTTACTTCTTCCCTCCTCTGAACACACAAACTCCCTCTTAAAATTCTCAGCATTCTAAACCTTTCCCTCACAGATAGAATGTTGGAGTCATTTATCAAGGTAGAGTGAATTCCTCCCACGCGACCTTATTAAATGAAACCCATTCAGCAGTATTTTCACTTGGCATTATTTATTTTCTACGGTGGTACTAACTTCAGACCAACAGGAACCGGAAACGGGCTTTGAGAAAGTCTATACTAACTTTTGAGTCTGTGGACAAAATTGGAATTAAACTCCAAAAGGAGACCAAACAGGGGGTGGCTCAAGCTTTATTCACCTCTAAAAGATACAATTCTAACACGAACATCTAAAAAACCCTAGTATAATTATTTATAGTTGTGACAATTGCGTTGTCGTTGTGACAACAGCACTGTCAGTTAGTGCTTTTTCTTTTTCCTTCTTTCTCCATTTTCCCTCCGATTTCTTTGCTTCTTAACGCAGAGCATAAACGATACCTGTAGAGGAATACAATCTTGGACAAAATAGATGGGAAATTTGTTATCCCCCTTCCCGTAAATCAAGGATAGAAAAATGGCGCGTCTTGGCTTTTGCGCGGCTTCATCCTTGATTTGGCGGGTGGAGTGGGGGTGGGTATCGCGGTGTGCTGTTCCATTTTATTCTGCCCAGGATTGTAGTCTCCTTTGCAGCTGCTCGGGCCAGAGTCAGGCAATGCTCCCCATCCCATGAGTCCGGCCCGAGCGGCTGCGAAGGAGACTAGTAGAGGCCAAAATGTAAGCTTACTGTCCAAACCACCCTAAGTGATACCAAAATCTGCAATTTACACCCCTAACTGAGATGTCCAGCATCCCCGCCCATTCAATACAGTTTGTATCCCCCTCAGAGTGTAATACAGGTTGATACATGCAATGTATAACACTTACTAAAAGAGGAGGGTCATTTCCTAACAGATACTCTTGGTTTCCAGCTCCTTTTCTGTTCAGCCTTGTCATTATAAAGGTGATGCCTGGTAAGCGGATGCCGGGTGATGAATAAATACATCCCCACAATGTTGCGTAGAAAATCTTCTTGTCTGTGTTCTCACTGAAGGATCCCAACAATGAAATTGTCCTGTGAGTGGAGGATTACGAAAGGCAGATTACACCATCAAAATTTCCAGGGATGAACAGAGATGCAGATCTACTGGGGCAGCAAATAACATCTACAGTAGTTTCACCTCATAATAATAATATTATTATTGACTGAGTACAACTTGCACACTTAAAAATTGAAAGACTGAGCTGGGTACTTTTTTAAGCTTAATAAAACATGAGGTTTAATTGAGTGCTTTAGACTTAGACACAAACAGCAAGTTCATTTATCCCTTCTCTAAATCTGCTCTTTAATATTACATGTATTTATGTTTTAAGGCATTGCTGGGCATCTCTGCTGAGAGATACTGAGGGTGCTCAATTAGCTCTACAGGGGTCTTGAGGTCAGGCCATTATATTCACGTCGCTTCATGTTTGTCTTGTTCAACAAGTGTTCTCCTCCCTACCCCGTCCTCCCTTTGGTAAGTATATGCTAATTATAAAGTTGGTATTGCACTAGTTTAGTTGGAAAGGTGATGATGCCTGGGTGGATGCCAACAACAGGATTGTCATGCACTGCAGTTGGCTGTTGTTCTTCTCTCCACAAGCCTCTCTGGGCACTTTCTCCCTGCTAATCTTTGTTGATGAGCAGGGGTGTAGCCAGCTTTTCAATACTATATGTAGGCCTGACTGACTTTCATATCCACATATCCTGAAAATTGCACGCATGACTAGTCTGACCTCACAAACACTTTGACCTCTTAAGCCTTTTAGCTCACCCCAACAACGCATAACCTATTACAAGTGGTAGAGTGATCTAACCAAAAATTTGTAGGCTCCGGCCTACAGGTCCAGGGGCTGACTACGCCCCTGATGAGCTTAATGGTAGTTTAGTGGTAAGGATAAAATCATTATTGGGAGGCTTCTGATGACTGCAGCATATTCAACAAACCTGTCTGTATATTCAGATCCTTCCTCAATCCCTGGCAAAAGGCCAAGTAACAGTCCTGATAATCCAGGAAGCAATGCTTTACCAAGTGGAAGGAAATAATTCTCATACAAAGTCATCAACAAAGGCCTAGTAGACATAGCAGCATTTCCAAGTAAAGGAAAAAGTCCAGCACTATATATGAACAAATCCTGTGCCAGTCCTTTGTGGCCGATGCGTGTGAAGATGAGCTCGTATGTTTCCAGTGCTTTGAGATGCACACCACTTGGCAGAGTGGGGTGCATGCATTGTGCCAACCTTTTGCCAATAGTAAGCTTTCTGGGAAGCACTTTGAATTTGGTATGATTCTGTAAAACCTAAAGTAGAAGGAGTAATATTAATATTAACTGCAGAGTCAAGAGAGGTGATGCCCAAACAAAGACTGTTGCATAAAAACATATGTTTCATTTCATTACTTTCGGGGGTGGTCTTTTAAATGCATTACGAATGTATTCAACCAATTGATCTGGTCAATTGCTGTGAGAACTTCATAGCTCACTGGAAGACCAGGCCACAGTTCCTGAAAAGCTGATTAAGCTATCCTCCAATAAGTGGTAAATCCACAATTAAATTTCTTACTATGCAGATAACTAATAAATTGTGTGTTATGAGAAGGGGTTCCTGAAAGCAAAATTATGATCACCCGAATAACTAATCTGAGATTAGTTCAAAATAAACTAGCTTAACTAGTTTTTTGAATGTCTGCTTTTAATAAATGGTGTGGAAAATGTTATGCATTGGTCGCAGTGCAGGTGAAGTAAAAAAAGAAAAAATGGCAGAAAGTTAAGTGTAAATTAATAATTTGCAGAAAAGGGGTGCTAGAAAAAAACCTGACCCTACGAGAACTTGTACTGTTCAGGGTTGTCATTAAGAGCCGGGGGCCGGGGATTTTCCCCGGCTACTAAGAGAGTGGCCCCCGGCTACTTTTATTGGAAAACAGAAGAAAAATGGAACCAAAAGAAATCTCTAGCTGTTTGATTCCCCGCCTACTTGTTGTATTTACCCGGCAACTTAAAATCTTAGTGACAACCCTGACTTTTGGTGACAGTGCAGGGTTTCTCCTCGTCGGTTTGCTCCTCAAGTCTCTTAAGCTCCTAAGAATGGAGCCCTGTCTAAGAGAACCATGCTTCTGTAAAAATTTGGCAGCTGCCAAAATTGTACCTCCATTTAGATTTCTAGTAATGGTTAAAAAAGAAAAGGGTAGATTTTTTGAAATGCCATTTGTTAAGATTCATCAATTTTTGTTAGTATGAAACATTTAGTAGATGTGTCAGTACAAAGACAATCTAGAAGTACATAATGTACACAATTCTAAATAGGAAATGAATTCTTCCACTGTCTGTTCAATCTGCTGATAAGGGTGCGACATTGATTCATTTTGTTGTCTTTCCCACACTTAATAATTAATTGGATAAAATGAATGTAATAGTATTCTCCACATGATATGAAAAATAAGATACATGTAATGCTTCATTCTCCCCTAAGGAATATTCCATGGAGCTCTCTGACATGAATATACTGAATATTGTAAACAATTACAGAAATGCACCCATTGATGTTTGTCGATCGTGAAAATGCAAATAGATGAAAAAGGATGTGGACAGAGTGTCAATCAAGAAATCCCGTGTGCATCCTTTTCCTGGTTACCGTTCTTGCTCAGACACACGCAACATTTGGCTGTTATTGGAAGAAGAATAGAACTTCATGCAACTAACAATACTTAAGTTTATTTAAAAAATTTCTAAATTTAATCCAAATTAGCACATAATCAATTGCTTTTAAACGCTTTAAAATTGAAAAATCCTCAATAACTGTTGTTGATTTTGCTGCACATGTTTCAACAGACTGATTTGAAATGAATTTTTAGCTTTTACAAACTTTCATATATAGTGTTCGAATCGATTGATGAAATTTGAGCAAAACCAATGCTTCGGTTTGTTTACATTTTGTTGCGGATTTCAGATAATATTATAGGCCTCAAAATTTAAGGCCAAATTCTCCGAAAAGTAATCTCACCTAATCTTAACAAAGTATAAGGCCAAATTAAGAGCGATAGTTTCCTTTAACAGCGTAATATAAACTACATATTTAATCACCAAACCTGAACAGCCATCTAATCTGTCTTAAGAAAACAACTACCGCTACCGCTTCTGATCGTAATAAATGCTTCTAAACATTTTTATTCAATCTTATTCATTGACTGATTTTCGTGAAGAGGAGTTTTGGTTTCTTATTAGCTGTTTTGCCATCGAGTTGATTCGCAAGAGACTACCTAATTTGGGATGCTTTAATTTAAGCGTAGTTGCAAAAAAAAAATGCTTCTTTTTGCATAAATATTTTCTTTTCTGAAGCAATGGCAAAGACATTCCAACACCTAAAACAATGGTAATCTACTTGTATTGTTCCTGCATTGTTTCTTTTCTGGAAAGTGTGAAAATTGTTAGTCACTATAAAGTTCATAAGAGACCGAAAACAGTGGTACATGGTGTAGCCTTTGAAACCTCATTTTTTGCTTGCAAAGCCTAATGGGTACCCCACTTTTCATAGGCAACAATTATCAAAGGGCACGTTTCTGTAATGATGATATTATTTGCAAATAATGATAACAAAAATTGGTTTTGCATGCTATACACGCTTAAATGTCTGTGCACTAAAACATGACTTGTTAGCTCATGTCTATAAAAAGAGGAAACTCTAAAGATAGAAACACTCTTTGATTCCTTTCCAAGGATCTTGACAAGACAAAAAATAATAGTTTCCTAAGGTCCAAGAGCTTACAAAAATCTTGATGATTATCAAGTACATGTATAGGAAAAATGCTACTATTTAAATTATTTACAAATTAACAATACCATTTTATAAGCATTTCCATCAACAATTCTCACCCTATCTTTACAACAGACAGGATGACACACATTATCTAATTAAGGGGAAGGCTTTAGTAGAAAATGCAGTATAATTTTTATACAATATAAAAATTATAAATGTTTTCTACTAAGAAAATATATAACCCTTTAAATCCACAGATTTATAATATAGTCTTAGACTCCAAGGATGTAGTGGAGGAATAATGTGCAAATGTAAAGGTTTTATACAAAAGCATTCCCCATTCAGGGCAGGAGTAAAATAATTAGATAAAAAAACTACAAACAGAAATAATAATTATAACGTTTCACACACTGCTCAATGTACATGTTTTTTTTTGTATGTTTTCCTGATTATGTTATTACGACTGATTTTTTAAATCAGTGAAATAAAATACGATAACTTTTTTTTCACTTAAGTTTTAATTAAAAAAAATTGCACGGTGTGCAAGCACAAGCATAATTTTAATTTATTCGGGTCTGTAAATAAATTACCTTGTTTAGTTTTCCAAGTGCAGAAATCAAGTCGGCCCACTCACTGGAGTACTCAAAGTTCTTTAGTGCTTTATCGATAGCGCTGACAAATTGTCGGTACTTAGAGTCAGATAAGAGTTCCAGTTCCTCGACATTCATGATTATCAGTGATCAAAACATCTCATTAAAACCTCTACGAGACTTGGAAGAACCGAGAGGTTCTCGTGAATCGAATCGTGAAGCAAATGGTAAAATATAGTTTAATCTTGACAGATCATCAGGACGCTGAAGGGTAAAAAGCTGTTGTAGGGACGTGTGAGAAATATCCAGGCATAGTTACGGTCCAAAAAATAAAATATCCACAATAATATCCAGATAAATTGAAACAGGTGACGTCATACGATGTATGATTCGAACTGTGGCTCGATGGCTCCTTCACTAGTATGACAATTCAGCAGTAGGATATGACTCCTTTATCGATAGCATTTGGCAAGCATCTGTTGACGGTGGACACAAAAGCTACCAAGAATCTTCTTTTTCCATTTCGTTTTCCGGTTTTTGTTCTGACTTCGCCATGTTGGCCAGAAATATTTTGGAAAGGTTACCAAGCGTTTGTTTTGGAGAGTGCATCCGCTGACTTAAGGATACTGAGAGCTCATAAAAAAACAATATTTTAGTGAAGTTTGGAGTTGATTGGAAACCGTTTTGTTAGCTTACTTTGACGCAAGTGCAAACATCGACCTTGTGGTAAAACAAAGTATAATCGTCATCATTAAAGCAATGGAGGGTGAAGATGAAGTAGCCAATTTACCGGGGACAATAAACTCTGCAGAAGAATCAAACTCCGTAATTTATCCAAAGATCCAAGACATCGAAGATCGAAACGACAACCGCAGGGCAAACGCGAATGAAAACACAGTTAATGGAACCTTGCCAGATCCGGCGGCAGTTTCATCATCTTGGTTTAATTTTTGGGATGTTAATAGCTATAAGAGAACTGTCAAGCGTATTGACGATGGCGCCAGGTTGTGTGATGACCTTTTGAAACTTTTGGCAGAAAGAGCAGAAATTGAGGGACTTTACGCCACAAAGCTTGAAGGTAAGTCATATAAAAGGTCTAATGTAGTCAAGGAGATTACACAGAAGGTTTCTTGTGCATCATCTTTTTACTTTTCGTTATTTTGTCTGTTATACCGCTAAAAACTACTCGACAAAAACGATAATATTTTTTCCTTTTCAGGCGATTGTAATGCTGTAATGCTGTAACTAAATTTCATAAAAATTTACTACATGAATGTTATTGCGACTTCCCTTTCCTATTTGTAACAATTTATTGGTATTTTCAGCTTTGTTGAATACCTGATACAAATCTTGATACTGGCTAGGTATAAAAGAATAGGAAAATAAACCAGCATTGTAGATCTATAACTTCTGCAGTACGTAGCATAATTGACGTGCGTGACATGTCAAACCTGCTCTCTTCATTCAGCTCAAGTTTAATGTCATAACATTGTTTGCAACTTTCCATGTGTAGAGCAAATGGCATAATATCTTGAGAACATACAGATCAAAATACTCTATTTCATGGATTTTTTGTGTCCAAGCCTGATGTGCATATTGGAAGTCGGTAGTCCATCTCTTCAAAAAAAGTCGGCGATAATTGACAGTTAATCATTCACGCGCCTTTGTTCAAGGCACATAATTATATACACTGGATTCTATACATGTAGAACCTCTATAGCAGGTGTCGATTTTGACATGATTACATATCTTAGCAACATAAGCTATTTACTAAAGAGAGTCAGAAACAAAGTTGTCTTGGGTGAAATTATTATTTTCTCAATGTGAAGTTTGTGTCAAAGCAAAATTAAGTACATGTATGTTAAGGTATTACCTTGTATGGACAGATTTTGACCTTTTTATCCCCTGACAGTTTCTTTCTAATGGGATAAAGGCATTTGTTTGTTAACTTACCGTATTCACATGTACTAGTTAGAGTGTAGCAGAGCGATGTTTCATCTTGTCATGAGGTTTTTTCCTTGTTTTGTTTAAAATCAATAATTGTTGCAGTAGCATCTCTTTTAGAGAAGAATGTAATAAAAGTCACTGTTCAGTCGTTTTAAATGTCTATGTCCCTTTCTTGTTCCACATAAATAACAGTGGCAGTAATTATATTAGCACTTTGCCATCAGCCATGTTAAAAATCTATATGTGCTGCATTGTTGCTGGCAGAATGTGGCTCTTTTTGGCGGTGGTTCTCATTAGTTTTGAGGGCAATGCTCTTCCACCAGCTTTAGATACTGGTTAGTGTTGGCATTAGGCAAAAATTGGAAAAAACTCGTGTGTAAGTGTTGTAAGGTTTACTTTTTCAAGTTGTATTTGTTTGTAAATTGTTGAGAGTCTGTGGGATCTTTAATCTTTAGTGGCCTAAGCTGCAATTATGTTATTGAGCTTGTTACTCAACCTGCGTATAGAACTTTCTATGTTAAATAATGCATAAAGAACTTTAGTGATGAATAATTAATCACTTGATTAGGCATCTAGGTTATCTTTGGAAAAGTTAATTTGCAATGTAAATTGATAACAATTCATTTTTTTACAGTCTTGATATATCTGTGCCTTTGAATAATAAAGTGAAAGAAACTTTAAACCAATTTTTTTTTACATTTTTTTTCATCATTGTAAATTATTTTTTGTGACTTACTGTACACTGTATGATCAGTAATCATATTATTTTAAATTAAATTTACAAATTATCATAGCGGAAAAAAACAGCGTGCAAAGAAAGGATTGTCCGATAGCCCAGGGCTAGTGGATTTTGCTATCGGGCTAGTGAATCCTTTTTTTAACTTGCCCGATGGTTAAGTGAAGTTTTTTGGGAAATTCAAATTAGAAGAGAACTGTAATCAACCCTGTTCATCAAAAAATGTTTTGGGCTAGTTGAAATGACTCTTGGGCTAGTTCTTGCTAACCACAGCTTGCCCGAATGGCAAGCTCTAAAACTGACTTTCTTTGCAGCCTGAAAAAAGAAACTTTGCTCAACCATAGGCAAGCACCCACAGTGTATGAAGTACAGAGCATTTCTAAGGAAATGCAAATAATGCCTGAATTGAAACTCGGTTTTAAAAGAGCTAAACCAGTGTGATATCATTGAAATTGTGATGCTCATTCTGATCGTGAAAAATAATAATAATATCATTAGGAGTTGTAGTACTGTTGTGTGACAGCCTTAACAATCTTGAGGCAAATCTTGAGATTGTAGGGTTGATAATTAACAAGTAATGAATGAGGCTGAGTATCTTATGAAGAATATTATTATGGAGATCAAGGAGGGTGTTATTTGTCGAGGCCTTAGGCCGAGGCGGATAACACCCTCCAAGATCTC
Source organism: Porites cylindrica (assembly GCA_964035525.1). Lineage (NCBI taxonomy): Eukaryota > Metazoa > Cnidaria > Anthozoa > Scleractinia > Poritidae > Porites > Porites cylindrica. The sequence goes on along the minus strand of OZ037775.1, from coordinate 14,924,200 downwards.
CATTTCTTCATATGATACAAAAGCCGAATTCATTAATTGTTTTATTATTCATTCAGAATAATTCCTAGTTTAATAAACATAGCTAAAACATGCCTACGTCCATCGATGTTAAGTTCATCTTCGATAGTGTACATTTAGGTTTGTCCAGCTCCTCAAATATTCTCCAAATAGAGCATGTTGCCCTCTGAGTTGTCTTGTTGCTGTCTTTGCTATGTTTTTAGCTATTATTTTGCCTAGTTCCAGCTGTAGTTCTTACTCTTGAAACGAGTGAAGTGTCGGCCATTTTTGTTTTCACAACCAAAACAACTCAACCTCTTCCCCAGGTCTTCTCGGTTAAAGGTGCATTAACCTAGTGTAGTGGGCTGCATTTTTTATGCCATTTCCTCGTTAAACACAAAAGTCTTCCAAATTTGGTTATGGTGAATTATGCGTGTGCTTTTAGCCAATCAGAATTGGGGAAATATTTTGAATGAATAATAATAATCATTATTTCACATCTCTTTCCATTTCAAGGGTGGAGCAGAAAGTGGAATGACCTGGTAAACAAAGGTCCTGAGTATGGAACAGTGAAAAGTTCCTGGCTAAACATTACTAGTGAAGCAGATAAGCTAGCTGAGATTCACAATGAACTGCAAATCAGACTTGTTAACCAAGTCCATGGGAATGTACAGAAGTGGAAGTCTGCAAACTATCATAAATCATTACTCAGCTGGAAAGAAACCAAAACTGCAGAGGAGGGATTCAGTAAAGCTCAGAAACCTTGGGCTAAAAGACAGGATGAAGGTAATAATGATAATGATAATGACAATGACAATAATAATGACAATGACAACTTCATAATGATAATGATAATGATAACGATAATAATAATAATAATAATAATAATAATAATAATAATAATAATAATAATAATAATAACACTTATCCACATTGTCATAGCTGTGCCAGTGGATCAGATCCCACTGAAAGTCCACACTGATGATGCATCACTACCCAGATCCTTGTAGTGTTTCTGATTGGTTGAAGCAAATTTCCCATCCAGCATGACCAATCAGAAGCACTACCCAGATCTGGGTAGTGATGCATGATCAGTATCAAATTTCTGCACCTGTTTCTCAGACAACATTTTTCGCGGAAAACAGTGGTAAGGATAGCATTGCAAAATGTGGGATGTTTTCTCAGGCTATCCCCTCAGCAAACTTGCTGTTTGCTAGCTACATGTACATTTAAGCTAACAGGGCAGCAGTAACCCTATTAGTCAAGTTCAGAAGCATTTAGTGTTTTGTAAAAAGACTTACAAATATTCAGATCATGTAATTTTTTAATATTTCAAAAACGCATGGAGCGGATGCTTTATACATGTAGAATTTCACATGTTGATTTTTACTTTAGTTTTGAAATGCAAACGAGCATACCACCAAGCCTGCAAAGTTAGAGACCAGACAGAGAGGCTTTACAAAGAAGCGTGCGTTGAAGGAAGCACAGTCAACGAAGAACAAGTAAAGAAACTGAAAGATAAATCTGAAAAAGCTGCTAATGATGTGCAAGTCACAAAAGGAAAGTACGAAGAAAGTCTGAGGGATATCGGAAATTATAACCCAAAGTACATGGAGGATATGCGTTATGTTTTCAACAAATGCCAGCAGTCTGAAGAGGAGAGGAAGAATTTCTTTAAGCAAACATTACTTAGTTACTGCCAACAGATGTCATTAGCACCACACTTCAACAGGTTAGTCCCATAAATGATGAGACCTTGGTCTTGCCTCAGGTGCCCCTAACGACAGTTTCCTCCTAAATGCATTGCAAAACACTTTTTAGGCTCAGGGGCAACCAACGTCAATTTTCGGAAAATATCTGTTCGGAAGACGATTTGAGATCTAGAATTTTAGGAACATTTGTTGTAAAATTTCTTGCTTGCCTGCTTCTCCTAGGATTTTCGAACATCTAAAAAAATGGAATAATTTCTCATTTTAACGGATTTTTACCATAAAAAGGTCACCTAGAATTTTCGGGAGCCTTTCTTCTGGCTGAAATTTTCGAAAAGGTAAGTTTTGATCCCTATAATTTTCGGATCACTAGACTTTCAGCTAGGAAATCCGAACAGATGAAAAATTTTTAGGGGATAAAAATATGCCTATATCTACCGTTTAAATACTAAAATACGTGTAACAATGCTACGTTTAAGTGGTTTTGAACTATATTCTCGTTGGGTGCCCCTGTAGGCTATCCAGAGTACTTTTAGATCTCTATGAAATAAGGCTTTCTATTAAAAACGACGCTGTAAAATTTGTATCTGTTCGGTCATCGTAGGGCAACTCGAGTCTTTTCGAAATTACAAGCAGTATTGTTTTCCTGAAAATTTTAGATACAATTTAAATTCTTGCGAAAGTAAAAACTTTTCTGATTCCTCTCTCCATCGTATTTTCGAATCCGAAAATTTTAGGTTTCCTTTGTCCAAGAAAAATAGCTTAGCCTGCATGGGATGCGAAAAATTAAACTTTAGAAAATCGTAGGAAATTTATTAGATAAGTTTCGAAATTGTACATGAATTGAACGGTCCTCTAGAAATTTTTAGCCTTTCTCAAGCTATAGAAAATTCTAGGTAATTTTTGCTTCTCCGAACCGATCTTTTACAGAAAACGGTCGTTGGGTGCCCCTGTTGCATGTACACACAGAATACTGTACACAAAATGAAACAGCTTTTCGGGTCCGGTAAACATCGGGTCTCAGGTCGTTTGAATCCCATATTTTTGGAGAGATCATCACTCCATTCAAAGACATGCTGCAAAACTATACATTTTCGTGAAATAATAAAATTTCGTCAAATAATAAAATCGACAAGTGTTCTCCAATGCCTATCGAATGCTTGTTTGTAGGACGGGACCGCCATTTTACCTGGTCATCCTGCCACGCGAAGGTCTAGCTGTCCGCAGGGCAAAGGCAATACCTTCATTCTCAGTTACTGTAAGACCCTGAGTATTGGTCCGGCCCCATCAAACCCGCGCCCTACCCACCGGGGTGGAGTATTTCCTGATACGTGCGAGAGGCTGATGGGGATGTGCCGCTGGATGGGGTCGCATTTGACTATAATGGTGTCGCGCATTTTCTGATTTTTGGGGTAAGACAATTCTCCATATTTACAGTTAGCAAACGTACCAGAATGATTGTACTGTAGGTCATTTTAGGATGACCTATTTAAAGGATTGATAAGGTAGATAATTAAATAAAAAGCGACTAAGTTGGGATCGAAAAAATTACCCTCCTTGCCCGAAAGTGACTAAAATGGAGTCTATAATTGGCCGCAGAATAGACTGTAAATGGGGAAATAAGGGCTCTGAGAGGCCAGCGGCACATACACAGCAAAAATTACCCCTAGTACCCCCCCGGGACCTCCCGCTCTGCATTCAAACGTTCTACCGATTGAGCTAATCCCTGCCGCTGCCTGTACATGTACTTGTTAATCGAGTTAACTTGCCTTTGATTGTACAGGATATCCAGTATCTACAGTGAACTGAATGCAGCTTTTGAAGCAGTAGACGTCCCTGCTGATATTTCTTGGTGGTCTGTTAACTGTGGGATTGACATGCCAACAAAATGGCCAGAATTTGAGGTTAAAAAAAAAAACTGTTAAATTTCCACGATTACCGTAAATATGGAGGTGTTCAAATTAAGACTAGTGAGCACTCTTAGTTATAAAACTAGTTTTCAGATTCGGCCGGTACAAATTAAATACGTTACAAATCCAAAATTAAAGGTAAAGAATTTCCTCTCTTTCTCTGTAAGTTATATATTTGCAATAATAATAATAATAATAATAATAATAATAATAATAATAGCAATAGTAAAAAAAACGCGTCAGATCTGAAAATATGTTTAGTTTGGATATTCTAAAAGATCTAGAAATTTCAACTTTAGTTAAAGGTTGTATAAATGTCAACCTTCTTTGTCGCGTTGGGTAAACTGTTGCACCATTTTGACGCACTGTAACTCAACGACTTTAGGCCGCAATAGGTGATCTAATTTACCTTGGGTCCAATTTTATGGTGATCTTGACTCTGTACGAGAAGCATCCCGCTTTATTAGGTTACGTAAACTAGCAAGTCCGATATTACTTGGCCCGTTTATGTGGAGAAAAAGTCACTCGCCTACCCGAGCTACCCTGGGCAAGCCAACTTTTCATACATTTTTTCACAAAACGTGGCGAACCGTTAACACGAGAAAAGGATGTTGGCTCGCCTTGAAGGGTGACCCGAGAAGCTGGACCAACTTTTCTCCGTTTTTCAACACTTTGGCTCGCCCAGCCGAGTCGACTTTAACAAGCGTTTACGCAAGAAAAAAGTTGACCCGCTTTGCCCAAGCCAACAACGCTTACGCATGCTCTGATTGTCTAAAACACTCACATGACCTAGGTGACCCGGCTGGGCGAGCCAAAGTGTTTTTATGGAGAAAAATTGACCCGGCTTGGAGGGTCATCATGCCATGACAAAAGCGTGACTCGGGTAAGGCCGGTCATCATTCTAGCTGAGTCAACGTTTTGTTTTTCATGTTAACGGTTCGCCACGTTTGTAAGGAAATGTATGAAAAGTTGGCTCGCCCAGGAAAGCTGGGGCCAAGTTTTCTCCATATAAACGGAGGCCCAGGTCAAACGTCAAACTTCACATGTGACGGACCTGATGCTAATTAGCAACATCTATTTTTCTCACTTATTAGCATTAGGTTCGTCAAAAGTTTGACGGTTGAACATAGCCTAATCTATTCACGGAGTCCATCTTTATTGACAAAAAGGCGATCACCTAGCTGGCTTAACTTTTATAGTATGCTGATCAGTTACAGTGTTAGTACCCGTTCGCAACAAATTACTGAATTAAATAACAACGCAAAATGTACATTAATATTCCAGGAATACACAGGACAAGAGGAGCAGCAACAGACAGTCATACTACAGCAACAACAGACAGCTGTCAATCAAAAAGATAACCCTCAAGCAGACTCTAGTTCGCCTGGAACCAAGAAGAGTTCTGTTTGTACGACACTATAAATTCAGCGGATTTAAAGGAAAAAATGAGAAGAAAAAAAAAGAATACAGAAGTTCCTTCACTCACAGCAAAAATGTAGAACACAAGTAGATTTTCTATCTACTTGAACATTGTGTTGATTGAGCTTGCGTGTTTCATAGTTTTTTTTCTTGTTTTACGTAGACATGATTTGATATCATGTACTGAGTATCGCAATTTTTCTTACATAAAACACTTACAGATTTTACATTAATTGTAAAAGAAAACATGTACATATTCATTCCAGTCATTTTTATGCACGTTCTAGAAACAGTTTAAATGAAAGTAGTTATAGAACTATACAAATAGAAATAGTGCCTGCTTCAGAGCGGTCGTACTGTGTGCTGATTTTCTTGAACGAGCACTTACAAGTGTAAAATATCCTGGTTTTAAGTTAACTTTGTGGAAACCACGGTGTTCACGATAAACTGCTAACAGTGTACAAACTTTCAGTAAAATTTAAAACCTTTTCAGTTCTCTATTTTCGAAGTCTTCACACTCTGTTTGCTCCTCTAAGTTTTGCATATCCTATTGTTGTCAAATGCTCCTGGAAAAGCTGAACGCCTTATTACATAAAATTTTGGCGAAACGTTAATTTAGCGATTTTAAAAGATCCTTATTTAGCGGCACTTAAATTTAGCGATTTTTCGTAAATTTTGGGACATAAGTCACTTAATTTTCGCGATTTCATGAACTGAAACTTAAGCGAATTAAGGTATTGAAGACTTTTACTACGACAATAGAACATTTACGTCATAAAATTATAAACGTCAATAGCTTTATTTAAGGCCCCGCCCACACGCATCTGCATATTTTTGAATCCGCAACTTTTTCTTTCCGAATTCAAAAATTTCCACGTCCACACGTATTCGTATTCAAATCGAATTTGCCGGTCCACACGCATCCGACACGTAACTGGAGTCACCCTAGTTTGGGGCCTCATGGGCTATTGACTCAGAGCCCATTCGGGCTCGAGGAATAATTGTTAAAGAGACTGACACGTTAGGACATGCGCACATGATAATCAGGTTAGGGAGAACCATGAGGATGGTAGACTGGAAGCAGTCTCTTGATTTTCTCTGCAAAGTTACTGCACGCGAAACCTAACTAAGCACGCGAGCCGCGAGAAACGAGCCCGTAAGCCCGAGAAGAAAAACGGATTTTTAAGAGAAAAGGTGGACTGCAAGCAGTCTATGAGGATGGCGCCGAAAAAGGGAAAAAAGAAAAGAATGACTCTAATTTCCTAAATCAGGATCATACAACGTTCTGAAACTTAACTTAGAGCGAAACAAACGAAACTGTCACTGTAATGTCATATCTTAATTAAGGTATATCGTCACACAAAGTCAGGGATACACTCGTAA
>OZ037775.1:14910282-14912782 GCA_964035525.1 Porites cylindrica | reverse complement strand
ATAAGAGAAAAATCGTTTAAAAAAGGTAAACATGTGTACAGTCGACTCCAATAACTCGAACCCTCGCTACTGACTCGAGCCTCGTGCTAACTCGAAGTAATACTAATTTTTGTTTCTCTTCAGATCATTTCTATATAATTTTACTCTCATTAACTCGAACCATGTTTTAAGCGTGTGACAAGTAAAAGAATTGACTTACCGTAATGATTCGATCTAGCGCCCAGGCGCTTATTTGCTTTTGGTGCCTCTAGCCTGGAGGGCTTATTCGGGACAGGGCGCTTATTTCTTTTTTGAGAAACAGCCAAATATTAAAAAAAAGAACTTTGATATTTATTTAAAAACGAACAATATTTGAAACTGTAGCAGTAACAAATACTGACGGTGAATGCGCAGTTAACGTGAGGAACTTACCTTGAAACTTGTTGGGCACTTTGTCGATGGGTCTTCCTTATATTCACCTTTCTTAAAAAAGCTTGCAGTGAGAACAAAGTGCAAGTCGATTAAGGTAATGGATCAAGGACACTGGAAAACGGACTTGTTGTCCCTGGATCCTTCCTCACCAGAACGACCAACCGAGCAATCTCCACAAAATTTGAAGAAGAGATCATTCCTTTGAAGACTTTATGCACTCACACGGATATAAGACCATTGCTTTTATAATGTGGAAATACCGTTCGTTTGTGAGCTATTAAATGGAGATGAACCTCGATTGATACGCACCCGTACTCTTCCATAATATTAGAATGGGGGCGCTTATTAACGAAACACATTTCAAGGGGGCGCTTATTGGAAGGAGGGCGCTAAATCGAATCACGGTTTTGGAGGCCGTCTTGACGGGTAAGCAACTGAAGTATACAGTGTTGAGTGTAATTTTTTTCCTTCTTGCCGAATAAAATTTCCCACGAAAAATTGCGGACAAATGTCTGGAAAATCCTGAAAGCAAGCGACCGGACAAATTTAGGCACAGGTGCAGCCCCCATTAACTGTTAGTACAATCCTGTCAACAGCCGTTTTATGAAAATTATCCGACATTAGATTCCCGTGACACCGGACCCTTCACCCGTCAAGATGGCTTTCAAAACCGTCATAAGGTCTATAGTGTGGCTTACGGCAGTACGAAAACTGAATTTTTGATATTTCAAAACAACAGAGCATTCTTTGCCTCTGCTTTTTCGTCAGTCCAGTTCAAATCAAATACAGAATGTTCTGTAAATTCCGTGTTTTAGAGTATTACGTATATTCCATATTTTACAACTGATTCCATGTATCCCGCCATTCCGCCGAATAGGGTCACCCAAATATTGGGGAGGACATCATCAAAAAAGATAGGAGACCGGTAGGACTTTTAAATCGATGAAAGTGCCTCACTCATTTTGCAACTTCATTTTATAATATGCTTCATAATTTGTTTCCACAATAATATTTATGATATTTAGATAATAACCAATTCACTACGCACAACTTGTCACATAACATTGGACAGCATACCATGCACTCAACTCTTGCGCTGGAAAGTTACTGTATGAAAGTATTTTTTGCTGCACTCAGTCACATTCCTTTATACTGAAACCTTGGCTAAAAGGTCTCTTTTTAGATCTGTAGATTTGTAAGTTATTTCGAAATACCCGCACATGTCTTTCAACACCAACATTGAAAGATGAAAGTTTGTTGCCGTGATACTTGACAAAGATTGTAAACATCAAATATAATTGAATGTTTTAAGCCCACATTTCTATCACCTCTTCAACAGCATGGAGGGGAAATGGGGGCTTAAGGTATTGAGCTTTTTTTCAAGCGGTATTTCGGTAATTTGGATTTTAAAGTGGAGTATTGCGGTATCATTTAGCCCTGCGGTATGCGGTTTTTCATCCTTTTGGTTAACGGTATTCGGTAAAAGAAGATCCTTCACGGTATTGCGGTACTGTTCATTGCGCTCTCCTGTTTAATGCTAGCCTGCGTAGCGTGTCTCCCTCGCGCGCGCCCGTTCTCTCTCTCGCCCACTACTTCCAAGCGCCTGCTACGCAGGCTAGTTTAATGCACGTCAGTATTTTTAAGACTTTAGATTAATGGTAAATGATTACCAGTACACAATTTATGACAGATAATCTATGATGAAATTGATAGGGAATCTTTTTCGATCGTTGTACCGATCAATTCGAGGTCGTCTCACGTTTCCTCGCAATGGCTGAGGTTGATTGCTGGTGCATAAATGCTTGGAATAAACAAACACGCGAGATGGATACAACTTTAAGTAAGCATGACCGAAAATAAATGCGTATCGGTATTTCGTCGATTTTTGACACGGTATTTCGGTATGTGCCAATTTTTCTTACGGTATTGCGGTATTGGGTACCTACCAATAGGGAACTTAAGAACCACGACGACGACTTTGTCGACGACGACCGGAAGTGAGATACCGTGCACTGCGCAAGCGCGGTTAACAAATTTCGTCGTCGTGGTGTCGTCGACGACGCCAAACACAGTAGAATCACGTCGTCGT
>OZ037775.1:14767782-14905282 GCA_964035525.1 Porites cylindrica | reverse complement strand
TTTCAAATAAAAAAATAAACTAGAGGTAATCATTGATTACGGATCAGCGTTCGTCAATTGCGGAAAAATTACGGAAACGGAATCGGGTCGAAAGGAGTCCAATTTCCCGACCGAGGTGCCCCTGATAAAATTTAGTTGGGGGCGGGGGGCTAATCTAATTTGCAGTCGTTCGTGGTAGATCGAAAATTTCTGCCATAGCGTCACAGGAACACCAGATTAGGATGCGTTCTGACGAACGCGACAAAAATAATAAGCGCAATGGGATGATGGGAAGAGAAAAAGGCGCGGTACACCTTCCCTTCGCCCCCTGCATGCTCCCTTTTCCCCTCTCCCCAGCCTCTTAGTTTCACAAGGAGATCCCTGCGGAGAGAGAGAAACACACTGGCGGTGTTGATTGAAACGTTTTTGACGGCCCCTGCTTTATACCTACAGTCATATTGGCAGAAAGTTAATCTAAAAACTCGTGCCCTCCCAACCTCAAAAAAATCGCCATAGTCGCCCCTTCTCTACGTAAATTATGAACCCTTCCTTAGCTTTGTAAATTTCTTAGGTCAGTTCAATCCAAAATCAGACACAGAAAGGCAAGGGTGTAGACTCATTCGGTTTTCCCAAAGATGCAATTGAACGAGTGCGTGCACTGGACTAAAACATTTCTATGGGTATTTTTGGACGAAGAATTTTAATTAAAGGAGCTGTGTCACGAAATTCAGCGAAATTAGGAAATTGCAAAATGCCCGTTAAATTAGAGAAACATAAAAATAACGGCTTAAAACTTTAAAGGAAGGTTAAAATAACATAACAGAAACAACAGATGCCACGGATGGGCAAAACTGAAGAAGACTGAAAGGATTGAAATTAGGGTTTTTGAAAACTGTTCAGCCTAACAGTTTTTCAAAGTGGATCCCTGCCGCTTGCAACTTCAAAAATAATGCTCAGGAGACATTCTTGTTTGTCTCGGATCTCTAATTTTGTCATTTACCTGTAATTTCTTTGCTTACTTTAAGTTCCATAGCGAGTGAGGGCGAGTAATTGGCAAAATTAAACAACATGAACTGGACTGCCGTGACACAGCTCCTTTAAGTAATTCCTGCATCAAAGCAGGAAAGCCTAGCAAGCTAATTGCCAACGTACACAAAAAAACCTTGCCATCGCCCTTATGAAGCCGCCACTTCAGAGGTTAAAAACATTGAATGTTTTAAGTGTCACAAAAGATCACTGTAATAATTTGCATGCACAAAATTTGAAAAACCATTACATACTTTTTGTAGCCGTTTATTATCATTTAGTTTTGAATGGCAAGCTAAAACTCGACCTTCAACCTGTATTGCTCGATAGGCCATTTTGACAATACATAAGCTTAAATACAAAAGGCGAAAAAACACAAACTTCTAAGACCAAGAACAAAATATCACTTAAAGATTTTTTATGTATCGCACAAAAATGCGCTAAATATTAAATGTGATTATGGATTGCAGCGATCTAAAGATATAAAGCACTAAATCCGAACCTAACTCAGCGGATCGAGAGCGGAAAGGCGAACTATAGTTCCAGTCCTCCTTCGTATTACAGCTGAATCAGAGAGTTGCGTATGAGCGTTTCAACCTGACGCCCTATCTCCCTACGCCCTGCTTGGCTGTGTCCTCTTTACCTTCGTTCTAAGCTAAATAACGCCTGTTGATATGTAAGCTAACAAGAACGGCAGGGGATTTACACTATTATGTTAGGGAAATTGAAGTGAAAGGACCAATTTGAGGAGCATTGAACGCTCCTGCTGTGTCTTCAGTACAACTACAAATCGGGAACGGAGTATAGATGGGGTATAAATATGCGCTTTCTTTTTGCGGTAAAACTCAACGGAGGTAAACTAATAAGGAAAACGAAACCGAGTGGAAACACAGCAGAAGCCAGTTCAGAGGGTATAAAGATTGTAGTAGAAACATTCATCTTCATGTTCATGCAAATCCTCTAGTTTCTTTTTTGTCCTTCGTCGTGAGTTCATTTGTGTGGGAGGAACACGTGACGCCACGTATACCGTTGTGGAGGTGGAACACGTGACGAGGCCCTTTTAATTTGCGTGGGAGGCCAATATTTCTTCGGGCAAATGGAAGCATCACACATGAAATTGTTTGTTGTACTTTGGGTCGTGATTTCAGAGAAAAATATTGATAGCCTCCTCCTTTTTCCTTAAAAGGCAAAAGGAGGGGTTTTCAGACGGTGTTTTCCCTTTTGCTGAGATCAAATTAGCAATAAAAATGCAATTTGGACCAACATTGTGACGCTCATTCTAAAGAAATTAACTCAAGGTAACTGTTTGCAGTTGATTGAGAGCTGTTTCCCTTTGCACAACTAGGGTAAGTGTGGGTACAGTGTGTATAACAGAAAAGAGTAGTGCGGAAAGTTAGCTGAAACTTTAATGGTGCAACGTCAGATGAAAGTACAACCAGCAAGTAATTTAATCATGAGTTCTTCAATTTTAACAATTGATCATGAGGCACGATTCCGAGAAACAGCCGTTGTCGCAATAACTCAATAATTCTAGTGTCACAATATAGAGCCGGGTCACAACATTCATTTCCGTTCTTTATTGTTGAGATATATCCATTTCCCGTTGGTCAGGCGATGGACTTACTGAACGATGAATGCGTTTTGGACCAGTTTTCGAGTCATTTTTGGGATTGAGTTTACATTTTCTTAGTTATACAGTCACCTAAAGTACTAACTAAAGGAAAAGAGATGTCATGTTAGAGATCAAGGCAGAAATACGATATGGCGGGGTAAACAATGTAACATATATCTGATTTGGCTACGGAGTCACTCCAACCTTTTATCTAAATTTCCACTAAGTAATTCTGGTTTCACATGAAGTCTTTTTTCGGAAAATGAAAATTCCAAGTAAACGATTCAGCAGTTCCTCGCATCCCCTATATTTTGTAGACGTTCTTGCGAATTTTCATGATTCTGGTAGTTTCAGCAATTTCTGTAGTTTTCGTGGTCCTGTCGAATCATTTGCATTTCTCTGTCGACTTACGATTCACCATTTTGAAAATCTGGTATATTTTGAAAAACTCTTACCGTGAAAACTGCGTTTGGGAGGTACATAATTTATGTAGAGAGGAGGCGGAAACAGTATCATGGTGATTTTATTTTCTTTTTTTAGTGCAATTTTAGTAACCCGCCCCCCTATTATTTGGTATGTTGGTATGTTTTTTCCCTCCCGCCTAATTCCATATCCCACAACTATAGGAAAAATACATGACTCCCCTCTCCTCCACCACCTCCCCGACTTAAAACACCGTCTTGACAGTCAGTTAATCTAATTTGCAGTCGTCCGTGGTAGCTCGAAAATTTCTGCCATAGTGCCACAGGAACACTAGATTAGGATGCGTTCTGACGAACGCGACAAAAATAATAAGCGCGATGGGATGATGGGAATAGCAAAAGGCACAGTACACCTTCCCTTCGCCCCCTTCATGCTCCCCTCCCCTCTTCCCAGCCTCTTAGTTTCGCAAGGAGATCCCTGCGGAGAGAGAGAGAAACACACTGGCGGTGTTGATTGAAACGTTTTTGACGGCCCCTGCTTTATACCTTCAGTCATATTGGCAGAAATTAAATCTAAAAACTCATGCCCTCCCACCCTCAAAAAAAATCGCCATAGTCCCCATTTCTCTACGCAAATTATGAACCCTTTTCTAGCTTTGTAAATTTCTTAGGTGAGTTCAATCCGAAATCAGACACAGAAAGGCAAGGGTATAAATTGTATTCCGTTTTCCAAAAGATGCAATTGAAGGAGTGTGTGCACTGGAGTAAAACATTTCTTTGGGTGTTTTTGGACGAAGAATTTTAAGTAATTACTGCATCAAAGCAGGAAAGCCTTGCAAGCTAAAGCTAATTGCTAACAAACACGAAAAAACCTTGCCATCGCCCTTATGAAGCCGCCACTTCAGAAGTTAAAAACATTGAATGATCTAAGTGTCACAAAAGATCACTGTAAAAATTTGCATGCACAAAATTTAAAAAAAAACATTACATATTTTTTGTAGCCGTTTATTATCATTTAGTTTTGAATGGCAAGCTAAAACTCGACCTTCAACCTGTATTGCTCGATAGGCCATTTTGCCAATACATAAGCTTAAATAAAAAGGCGAAAAAACACAAACTTCTAAGACCAAGAACAAAATATCACCTAAAGATTTTTTATGTATCGCACAAGAATGCGCTAAATATTAAATGTGATTATGGATTGCAGCGATCTAAAGACATAAAGCAATAAATTCGAACCTAACTTTGCGGATCGAGAGCGGAAAGGCGAACTAGTTCCAGTACAGCTGAACCAGAGAGCTGCGTATGAGCGTTTCAACCTGACGCCCTATCTCCCTACGCCCTGCTTGGCTGTGTCCTCTTTACCTTCGTTCTAAGCTAAATAACGCCTGTTGATATGTAAGCTAACAAGAACCGCAGGGGATTTACACTATTATGTTAGGGAAATTGAAGTGAAAGGACCAATTTGAAGAGTTTTGAACGCTCCTGCTGTGTCTTCAGTACAACTACAAATGGGGAACGGAGTATAGATGGGGTATAAAAAGGCGCTTTCTTTCTGCGGTAAAACTTAACGGAGGTAAACTAATAAGGAAAACGAAACCGAGTGGAAACACAGCAGAAGCCAGTTTAGAGGGTATAAAGATTGTAGTAGAAACATTCATCTTCATGTTCATATAAATTCTCTAGTTTCTGTTTTGGCCTTCGTCAAGAGTTCATTTGTGTGGGAAGATCACGTGACGCCGCGTATACCGTTGTGGAGGTGGAACACGTGACGAGGCCCTTTTAATTTGCGTGGGAGGCCAATATTTCTTCGGGCAAATGGAAGCATCACACATGAAATTTTTTTTGTACTTTGGCCGTGATTTCTGAGAAAAATATTGACAGCCTCCTCCTTTTGCCTTGTAAGGAAAAGGAGGGGTTTTCGGACGGTGTTTTCCCTTCTACTGAGATCAAATTAGCAATAAAAATGCAATTTGGACCAACATTGTGACGCTCATTCCGAAGAAATCAACTCGAGCTAACTGATTGCAGTTGATTGAGAGCTGTTCCGTTTTGCACAACAAGGGTAAGTGAAACGCACGCTAGACAATCTGAAATAGTGTCCTGGTTTTGGTGAGGGTCCGTTTGCGCATCCGCTTTATCAGCTTCAACTGCTTGAAAGTGTTACTTTGTTTTCTGTTTGATTCCGGGTTTTTGTTGCTGATACGTTACCATCAGAGGCACCTAACGACTGTTTTCTGTAAAATATCTTTTAGGAAAAGCAAATATTGCCTAGTCGTACAATTTTCTATTGAAGACGGCCAAAAATTTCTGGACGTGACGGCGCCATGTTCCATTCATGAACAATTTTCGAAGCTTATATGCAATAAATTCCGTACGATTTTCTGAGCCCCAGAATTTTCACATTTCACTTCCTAAGTTAGGCTATGTTTAGTTAAAAAAAAAAGGGAAACCTAAAATTTCAGTTTCGGATTAAAAAATGTGATGGCGAGAGGAATCAGAAAATATCTCACTTGTCAAATTGCATTTTAAATTTTTGGAAATAATACTCAAGCCCTTGTAATTTCGAAAAGGCTCAAGTTGCCCTGGGATGACCAAACAGATACAAAGTTTTATAGCGCCGCTTGGGACGATTTCTAGAGATCTAAAAGTACTCTGAATAGCCTAAAAAGTGTTTTCAAAGTATTTAGGAGGAAACTATTGTTGGGTGCCGCTGTACCATTAACGCTAAGGCTAAATTTTATGAAATTTTCGCCCCCATCTTTTAATGATCTTATTAAATGGTCACTTAATAAGCGACTCAGCGACATGAGCCGGCCTGACAGCAAGTAGAAGCACTCGCAGCTTATCGAGTATTGAGAGTTTTTTACCAAGAATATCATGACCATGAGATCCCCAACAGATCTAGTTTGTGTGCGAAGATTACAGGACTCTTTCAATTCTGCCCCGTAGCTACAATGAGTATAACAGAAAAGAGTGTAGTGCGGAAAGTTAGCTGAAACTTAAATGGTGCAACGTTGATGAAAGTCCAAACAGCAACTAATTCAATGCATGCGTATCTCATGATGTTGGCGTGGCCAATCAGTGGTACCATGAAAATGGGATGTTAGTTAATGAGAGCAAGCACCAGTGTCTAATCCTCGGTGATACGGAGTATGGTTTTTCCTTCCCAGTAAAGGACACGTTAGAGATTTTTGGAATGGAAATAGATAATAATCTGAATTTTTCTAAACATATATCAAATGTATGCAAAAAGATTAATAATCAATTTAATGTTATGTTGCGCTTTAGAAAACTCATACGCAAGGAAATCTTATTCAAACTTTACAAAGCGTATATTTTACCTCACTTTTATTATTGCTCCTCTGTCTGGCACTTTTGTTTAGCGCGCGATGCGGATAAGCTCGAAGCTTTAAATAAAAAAAACACTTAGATTTATACTTGGAGATTACTCGTCTCCATACAACACTCTTCTCTCAAAAGTCAGCTCTACTTCTTTGTTTAACAAACGCATTCAAAATTTCCTCATTCTGTTATATAAGAGTTTGTTTTTCACTCATTTTCCTACTTATATGAATAATATGTTTTCACTCCGGTCCTCGTCCTATGATCTTCGTGGCAACTACATTCTTTCACTAAGTAAACCTAAAACAACTACCTATGGTCTTAACTCCTTTTCTTACTTTTCAGCTAAGCAGTGGAATGCACTGCCGGACTTTTTTCGTACCAGTTTTTTTGCAGACTTTAAGACTAAAATACAGGATGTTACCTTCATGTAGATTCTTTTTGTCTGACATACTTAAACTTAAAATTGTGAATTGTAAATGATATAATCTTTCTTTGCATTTAATGTATATATATATTTTCTATATTTTTTTTATTTAGTGTCAGCTCGAAGATATTAGCTTGTTAGCTACTCTAAAATTCGAGTTTAAATTAAAGTTTTATGTATGTTATGTATGTATGTATGAGTTCTTCAATTTTACGATTGATCATGAGGCACGAATCCGAGAAACAGCCGTTGTCGGAAGAACTCAATAATTCTAATGTCATTAGTACTTAAATTTAGACTAATAGCTTTTGCAATACTGCAATTCCTTTATGGTCATGCAAATAAAGCATTTGGTAATTTGATTTAATTTGAATGTCATAATATAGAGCCGGGACACAACATTTTTTTTTATTGTTGAGATATATCCCGTTGGTCAGGCGATGGACGTACTGAACGATGAACGCGTTTTGGACCAGTTTTCCAGTCATTTTTGGGATTGAGTTTACATTTTCTTAGTTATACAGTCACCTAAAGTACTAACTAAAGGGAAAGAGATGTCATCTTAGAGATCAAGGCAGAAATACGATATTGCGTGGTTAACAATGTAACATATAGCTGATTTGGCTAAGGAGTCACTCCAACCTTTTATGTAAATTTCCACTAGGTAATTCTGGTTTCAAATGAAAATTCCAAGTAAATTTCGTCAGGGAGGTTCATAATTTATGTAGAAAGTTGGGGGGGGGGGGGGGGGGGAGGGGAGAGGGGGCGGGGCAGTATGGTGACTGTAGTGTTTCTTTTTTTTATCATTGCAATTTTTGGACACCCCCCCCCCCCCCCTCCCCTCTAATACAACCGGGAGACTGTCAGACTAAAACAAGACATTCTAATCTTAAAATTTAATCATAGTGATTAATGACAATTGTTTCATTACCTGTGATAGTAATAACTTTTGTTTATTGAGCTCAATTAAATTAAATTTATCAAATTGATTAGCTCCGTGTTGCTTCAGCACCAAAAGTATCATTAACTTCTGCCAGTATGTCATTAATAAAATCTCAAATAAAACTGAAATTAAACAAAAATAATAAGCACGATGGGATGATGGGAAGAGCAATAGGTGCGGTACGGGACCCTCACAACGACGTGTATTTGCTATTCAAGTCTCTTTACATTTCTGGTCAACGAATGTCCATGAAAGTGTAAGTCTCTTCAACCACTGTTCAATTTTTAAGGCTAGGTTGAGAATCGATCCCGTATCTATCGTATTCCCTGCTGAAATGTGTTTGATTTTAATTCATATAGCAACAACCGTTACCCTAAATTCGAGTCAGTGTTTAGCCCTAATCAGTATGGTCAGTGCTTAGCCCAAAATCACTAATTAGTATTGTCAGTGTTTAACCCCAATCAATTAGGTCTGAATTCCGTATGAATAGCAAAAACAAGTCGGTGTACGGGTTCCGTCCAAATGCCAAGGAAAAGCTTGGCGCGGAGGCATAGTTATTCATTGTTCCAAGTGCAGTAAGTGGCCGGGCTCTGAGAATACAATGTGCTTTAATGTCAGCTATCAATCAACCATACATAATTTTACGCTAACCTTTTTTCTACACTTGCCTTTTTACAATTTAGCAATATGAGCAATGCCAATTCTTCGCCAGAAGAAGGTGAGGGAAACGGGAATGACATTGGATACAGTGTGGAAATAAATACCAAGTATGAAGTAGGTGAAGAATTCAAGAAACCCGAGTACCTCCACGGGCCACACGTTGAAGTTAATGATGCTCATGTAGAACTAAGCCTTGCTCGTACCAGAGCAGTTAGTAAAAAGAATAAAGTCTCCCTTGAAGCAGATTTGCCTTCTGCAAATGCGGGAATAAAGGCTGACCAGGATGAAGCCTACGTTGGTATTAAAGGAAGTGTCGGGCAAACTGAATTCCATGCTGGACCGCTTGGAGCGGGGGTACAAGGTCTGAGCGGTGGAGTTGAGGGTCGTATTGGAGAAAGGGGAATTCAAGCGGAAGGTGGGTACAATGTTGTATCTGGAATGGTTCAAACAGGCCCAGTCAAAGTTGGCGCTGACATTGGGGTACGAGGCGCCCTACGAGCTGGCTACGGTGGCGTTGGAGCCATTATCCCAGGTTTTGGAGGCGCCATTATCGCCAAAGATGGTTTAGAGGTTGACCTCGGTCCATTCAGTTTTAAAATAGGCTGGTAAAACATGCCACCTTAATTTACCCTTAATAAAAATGGTTTTAGCTCAATAACTCGGCTTCCTAACTGTTTATTAAATTAAAGTAATTCATGGAACTAAAAAAGAGTACTTGTCATTGTACTCAGGCGTATAAAGAATTTAAACTTTGGCTTGTTAACCTTCGTTGTAATTTGGTGTCTTTAAAAGTGATTTATAGCTAATTAAAGTGAAAAGAATATAGGAGGTTTTAGAGTGACTTATTAATTTTAACAATTTTTGTGTATAGGTGGTGATCACGTTACGTCATCGCCGCCATGGTGGTGGAAGGTAAACAAAAGATCGCTCATTAGCTCGCTTTGTTTGTCCACCAGCATTTGTTCATTTCACCATTGTTATTTGTGTCCCCCGAGATTTCATGAAAACCACCTATAAATAAGAGTTTTAAAACTATTTTGCAACTTTTCACTCTCAGAAGTGGCGAAAGTCAAAATTCAAAGAAATTTCCATATTTCATTTTAAATTTTTTTATTAAAAACAACAACAACAACAACAACAACAACAACAACAACAAATAGCGCCATTTAAAATGCTACCAAAGAGACTTCATTTATATGATCACACCATAGGTTTTCATCCACAAACTTTAAGTTATATCCACTCTACAAGAGTGAAAGGGTTCGCTATATATAGGTCAAAGGTATTCTTGATAGAAGCTGCCCTTCACAGCGGTCAAACGAGTGAAATTTGCAAAAGTTAAGCGAAATACTTCAATGGTATGGTTGCTACTTTCACTATCGAAAGTTTAGGGTATTACGAACATCCTGTTAGTTTACTAAACTTTTTAAAAGTTTACTAAAAAAGTTCTAAGTGATTGAAAACCGATGCTGACGTTATTATCCGCGCCATCTTCAAACATGATTCTCTTTTAGCGCGAAGCGTTTTCGGCGAAAAAAACTCAAACTTTTGAGAAAAATGGAAAGATAGTTATGTTGACTAACTGATTTATACATCTTTGCCCATTCTTCTCTAACTGGTAAACGAAATCCCAACAATAAAAAACAAAAATAATGATTTAGACGTTTGACCGTGGTGGAGGTCAAAGGTATTCTCGATAGAAGCTGGTCCATTGTCCAACTTCTCCCTTCTCAGCAATTCATCATTTAGCTGCGCAAAAAATAGGTTGCTTTTACACTAGACATTGTAAAATTTGATGGTCCTGTCAAACAATGTCTTTCAGCTTTTTCACCAGCTTGTAGGAGGGTGAAAAATTTACCACTGGAAAGAATGCTGGGACTACTTGATCGGGGTTTATTATATTTTTTTGAGTATTCATTCACACATTATTTGTAATATTTCTACATTGACTTCCACCCGCTTACAGAAAAACCAAATCGTGCAAATCTGACCCCGTCCCCTCTCCTCATCCTCCTTTGCGTTATGCGAACTTGTGTGTGCAAAGTCCCCTTTTTACCACAAAATTTCTATTTCTCTCTTTCCAGGTAAATCAAACTCCCAAGCCAAGTTCTAGTGCGCTAATAACCATGTAAATGGATCCGGCACCACATCATTTGTATTGCCCGTTTTAGTTTCCGTAGTACAGTCAAACCTCTTTAATACGGACACGAAAGGAACAGAACCAATCGTCCGCTTTACAAAGGTGTCCATATTATAGAGGTAGGGAATGTATGATTTTTTGGTATTTCTCGGACCAAACGAACTGTCCGTTATAGAGAGGTGTCCGTATTATAGAGGTGTCCGTGAGGAGAGGTTAGACTGTAGTGTTTTTAGATGAAAAGTAAATTGGGGTAAATGATGAATATAGTATAATCCAAATGATGCATTATCCGCAAGCAGGGAAGTTCAGATTCAAAGAAAATAATTTTCCTGGGGCCATTTTTCTTCCTAAAAAGGGCGTCTAGAGTCACCATGAAAATTAAAAGTGAGAGAACCATATCACCTCACTTTCTGTAGCCTGGGACCAGGCTCCGCATCGTGGGAAAAAAGAAGAAAAAAATCGGTGTGGGCGTAAAAAAGAAATCGGCGGGCGAAGCGAGCCGAGACGTAGTCTGGGGAGGGGAAAGGATACCGCTAGGCTCGCTTCGCTCGCCGATATTTTTCCTATTTTACCCCGTTTTTTGCCTTTTCCCCCCACTGCAGAGCCTGGTCCCAGCCTACACTTTCTGGTTCATCTTCATTACAGGCGTTATTCAATATTGTTTTAATAGTCACGAGTGGATTTTATGACTGAAGCAGAGTTTTCTTTTCCTCCTATAGACTACTGGTGTCTCCTCCTTCAGGAATAACTAAGTAAGATGCATATAAGCTAACCGGATAGGCATGGGATTTCCTTTCGAGAGGGTCATTGAGTGGAGGCCAGATTTTCCCAACGATTCTGGGGGCTGCAAGTTAATCTCGTTTCCAGGGCATTTTCACTCAACAAATTTGTACAGTCTAGAGGAGACAAGCTAGTTCCATAAATAAATGTTAAGAGAAAGATTAACGAAACAGCTTAAGTGACCTCAACTACGAACCGAAAAAGGTGTTTAAAGAATAATTCTTGTTTCTCCTGTGCCGAGCCAGCAGTTTTCTTTCGAATAGAGGTGTAATACAAAACGTCAACTAAACGGAAATAAATAAGGAAAGCGAAACTGAGTGACACACTCAGGCAGCAGATTCGAAGGATTGTGGAGGGAACCTGATCCGCATGTCTCGCTTTTGATAAACGCAACGTTTACGTTACCGATCAGTTGAATAAGGGACTTATAGAAGAACAGGAATTTCGTGTAATAACAAAGGGATAAATTGGCTGTAGATTGCACGTTTGCGTTCCGAGCGAAACTGAACCTATCGCTTAGGTAGTTCATTGTTTTTTGCATCACTGTTGCAAAAGAGAAACTAAAATTGAAAACAAACAGGGAAAAAAGTATTTAAAACAAAAAACAGAATAGGGTTATTGTGGGGTCAAGGTCTTTTCCATATTACATTCGGAAACATGAATCATCATGGAGTAAAGTTCATTGATTCCTGCCGTGATGTATAAGAAACAACTTAAGAGACTTCTCATATTGCATAGAATGGGGCTTTCCCCCTTCTTCTGAGAATTTCGATGTCACACTATAAATTTTTGACCAAGTTATATCATTCCAGTTGGACTAATTCGAGCAAGCTGCTTGCAGTTGACTAAGTTGGACAATACTGACAGTTTTCCATTGGACAACTTAGGTAAGAAGACTAGACTATCGTGGTTTCCTGGTTCCCTGTTAAGACCTGTAGAAGGTCCGTTGCTAGAAAACTGGCTAAGTCTTACGTTGTTCTTTGTTTAATAAGGGAGTACTCGACCAATAAATATTGTTTAGGACGACACCCTCAACTTTATAACCCCGTTTAGGAAAAAGGACAAAATGAACGCCGTCTTTTTTGAAAGCCATTTATTGGCAATTGCAATAGAGCAAATCCACGTTATAGTCATTGCTTTTGTACACCTGTGGTACAAACAAAATTCGTCTAGAAAATCAAATCAATCGCACAGGCAATTGACAGACTCACACGAAATTATATACCCCGTTAAAATTGATCCAAAAAGGAAGGGTTTTCGGACGGTGTTTTCCCTTCTGCTGAGATCAAATTAGCAATAAAAATGCAATTTGGACCATCATTGTGACGTTCATTCCAAAGAAATTAACTCAAGCTAACTGTTTGAAGCTGATTGAGAGCTATTTTCCTTAGCTTTGCACAAGAAGTGTAAGTTAAACGCGCGCTAGACAGTCTGGAATAATGTCCTGGTTTTGGTGAGGATCCGTTTGCGCATCCGCTTTATTAGCTTCAACTGCTTGAACGTGTTACTTTGTTTTCTGTTTGCTGATATGTTACCATCAGAGACACCCAACGACTGTTTTCTGTAAACTATCTTTTAGGAGAAGCAAATATTGCCTAGTCGTACAATTTTCTATTGAAGACGGCTGAAAAATTTTGGATGACGGCGCCATGTTCCATTCATGAACAATTTTCGAAGCTTATGCAATAGATATCCTACTATTTTCTTAAATTTTCACATTTCACTTCCTAAGTTGGGCTATCTGTACCATTAACGAACATTTTAAAGGCTAAAATAGAATGAAATTTTCGCTCCCATCTTTTACTGATCTTATTTAATGGTCACTTTGTAAGCGACCTAGCGACATGAGCCCTGAAAGCATATAGAAGCACTAGCAACTTATCAAGTATTGAGAGTTTTTTAGCAAGGATATCATGAGATCCCCAACAAAATCTAGTCTGTGTGCGAAGATCCTCATTCAATTCTTCCCCGTGGCTACAATGTTTATAACAGAAAAGAGTGTAGTGCTGAAAGTTAACTGAAAGTTTGGTGGTGCAACGTTGACGAAAGTCCAACCAGCAACTAATTTAGTCATGAGTTTTTCAATTTTATAATTGATCATGAGGCACGTTTCCGAAAAACAGCCGTCGTCGGAGTTTCACTACAGAACTCAAGTAAATGCATCACTATTTCAAAAGAGAAACTAAAATTGAAAACAAACATGGAAAAACGTAAACAAAGATAATAGAGCTAGGTCAAGGTCTTTTCTGATATTTCATCTACTTATGGAAACATGAGCCATATATGAATAGCGTTCATTGATCCCTGGCAGTGATTTCTAAGAAATAGCTTAAGATATTGCATGGGGCTTTCCCCCTTCTTCTGGGAATATCGATATCACACTATAAATTTCTTACCAAGTTAAGATCTTTCCAAGTTGGACTAAGTCGAGCAAGCTGTTTGCAGTTGATTCAGTTGGACAACTGACCTCCCGTTTCCCATTGGACAACATAGGTAAGAAGACTAGACTGTCTGAAATGGTTTCCTGGTTCCCGGTTAAGACCTGTAGAAAGTCTGTTTGCTAGAAAACTGCTCAAGTCTTACATTGTTCTTCGTTTGATGTGAACATTACGTACGTTAGAAGTTATAAGATGTTTAGTCATTTAATGAAGCGCCATTGGGAAGCTAGCACTTTTGTCGTCGATGTGTGCCTTAGATCGTCTTTGGGTAAAAAGAACCTAGTTCGGACGGTAATTAATACAAAATCGTTAATTTTTAGCACTGTCCACACCAAAGTTCTGCCGTAATTGATCACGATTCCGAGAAAATATGTCGGAGAGTCTCCCCAGTAAATTCTGGAATCACAATATAGGGTTTCGTCTTCTGTTGTTGGGGCTCACGATCACCCCCTGTTCAGGTCGTGTAATGGACGTTCTAAACAAAATGTACTTTTGGATCAACTAGGTAAAGCAACACAATTGTAGTAAAAGGCCTAAGATACAATTAAAAATAGGATTTTCATTGCAGATCAGTAATTTTCGCAGTTTCTGTAATTGAGGCAATTTTAACAAATCTCACTGATGAACATTTCGCTCTTTCTGTCCATTTCAGCTGCGTTCAAGTGTTTGGGCTACTTTTACACTACATGGGACAGCTTTTGCGCTAGGCTGAGAAAACAACCGACATTTTTCGACTCCAATGGTGGTTTCCCCGCGAGATGACGGCTGAGAAATGAGAGAAATTCCATACTAATGACGCGTCATTACCCAGATCTGTATGGTTAGTGCTTCTGATTGGTTGGAAAATTGCTTCATCCAACCAGAAGTACTACCTGGATCTGGGTAGTGGCACGTTGTCAGTATGGAATTTCTGTGCTGGTTTCTCAGACGTCAATTCGCGGGTGAACCAGTAGTGGTGTCGCGAAATGTTGGCTGTTTACTCAGGTAAATTTTGTGCCGGCTCAAAATCCATACCGGATAGGGCTTAGTGTTGAGACATCAGAAAGATGAGTTAATGATTTGGGCGCAAGTTCTGTCACGGAGCGAAGATGCGTTGTGCCAGTCTCCAAAGTGGAGAGTCACATATTAGATAGGTGTTCACAGTTTTCGTCGGTACCAAGCTATCCGGTACTAGTAGTGTGAAAATAGACTTAAAGAATAAAAAAGCTGTTTCATGATCATTTTTTAGAAATCGCGCGGTTCAGGTGCACAAGCCGCTATTTTTCTTTTCAGTGCAAAAAGTGAGGCTTTAAGGAGTTCAAACAATGGGCTTGTCTATTGATCGAGGAACTCGACTTACCTCTAATGAGTCCTTCAATTGTGTTTCAGTATTTCTTTGGTGAATTATTAAGTCAGCAATATGTCGAGCTCCAGAAACGAAAATGCTTTACCAGAAGGAGAAGGCGAAGAAGGACATAAACTTGGATACAGTTTGGAAATAGACACCAAGTATGATGTAGATGAAGAATTTAGGAAACCCGGATACGCACGTGGCCCCGAAGGACGTGTTGGAACTCGCTACGGTGATTTGCCGGAAGGAGGCTACGCCGGAGGAAGTGTTGGTCGTGCCAGAGCAGTCACTAAAAAGGGTTTCTCCGCACAAGCAGATGGACCTTGTGGGTTCGCGGGGAGTGGAAGCAATGACGATGAAGCCTACGCTGGTGGAGAAGGCTGTATTGGGGAAGCAGAAGCTCATGCTGGTCCCTTTGGAGTGGGAGTGCAAGGTCCTGGCGCAGAAGGCAACTTTAGGATTGGAAACAAAGGATTGAAAGTGGACAGCGGAGCTAATGTAGCATCAGGAAAGGTTCAAGTGGGCCCAGTCAAAGTTGGTGCGGGCGTTGGGATAAAGGGCGCCCTACGAGCTGGCTACGGCGGCGTTGGAGCTATTGTCCCAGGCGTTGGAGGCGCCGTTGTCGCTAAAGACGGATTGGAGCTCGCTGTAGGTCCCTTTAATTTCAAAATTGGTTGGTAAAAATGTCAATGTTTAAACTTATCGAACTCTCGATGTAAATGAAAAGAAATGCTTTAAGCCTTATTATTATTTTTTTTCTAGCAGCTTAAATTTTTTAAGCCAAACACTCAATATGTTTTTTATACTGAGTTATACTCTGCCAAAATATATCACGAGAAAAAATGTTTTGTAAAGATCCGAGGATCAACAAATACAGAACTACGTTGCTTATAAAGTGATTGATTTATCTATAGCCTCTCCGTTTATTTTTTTTGCCTCATGCATGTGGAGGCAGGGTGGTCTACAGTCTACAGAAGGCAATCCACCAAGCTGTTCACAACTGAGAAAAAAATAAGAATAAAAAGAGTATTGTTTTTCGTCTGTCTTCTCGGTTTGTTTTCTACATTTGTTATCTAGTGAGTATATAAATGGAAACCTTCTCATTTCACCGATAAAAAAGATTGGTAAAATGCAACCAGCAAAAACAACAGCAACAACAACAAAAGGAAAAAACAGAAAAGAAGGCAAATGTTCATTTAATTCCAAAGACCGCAAACGATTGGATTTGGGGATTTTGTGAAAAACAGTCGACGGGCAAGGGTCGTTCAGAATACTACTGAAGACTAGGTTATGACGACATTGGTATTGTAATCTCATATCCAAAACACAAGTATAAAATAGCACTCACATTTTTTGCATAACTCGGGCATGTTGTACTAAAGTTCTGAAAGCTGTTTTGCCAGCTAACGGAAGTCAGAAATGTACTCAGTTAATAAGAGCGCGTGGACATTTCAGTCGAATTTTTTGAATGAACCTCACACGATCTCATACGACTTGTAGAGCTTTTTTGGTATAGTCGAAGATTTGGTTTATACCTCCCTATGTCATTGCTTCGAAGTAACTAAACAAGTTTTGTTTCGTTTTTTTTTTCTACCAACGGTCCGACAGAGTAAAACCTTAAAAGACCACAACGACGACAACGATGGCCTCAATAATCATAATAAGCTGCCACAAAAACGTTGCTCAACTGCTTTCCTTAGCTTCATAACTGAACTGACAGAATTTTTTCTGATTCAGCTTTAAGGCCTCTGAATGAAATAGTAGTATTTTCCAGGAGCCCATGTGGGCTCCTGTATTTTACTACATTGAATTTTTGTATATTAGTGACGAATTTTCAGAACGCCAGCTATGTTAACAATTCATAAATCTCAAAGTCTTGCCAAATGAAGAACAAATCAAAGCAAGGCCAGAACAGGCAATGGAAAGATAAGCAAACAGGCCGGGCATGATCCAAACCAGAAAAAACTTTCCAGATCTTAAAAATTTCTTTTCTTTTGGTTGTCAAGTGAGAAGATGCCTTCATTAGAAGGGAAAATTACCGTCAAGAACCATTAAGTACAATACGAGGAAATTATGTTTCTTAGAAATCAAGGTCAGGGATCATAATCACCTTCATGTATTACGCTTCAATTTGCCTGAAAAGCGTCGACTGTGACTCAGCTGTGTTCCTTTAGAGTAAACTGAGTTAAAAAGCCCCTGTTATGATAACTAACTGGATAGACAGGGGTTTTTCTTTTTAATAAGGTCATTGAGATAGAATGATCTCGTCTCTCCTCCTTGGAGCTAAAGTAAATAACGCCTGTAGATACTGTAAGCTGACCCAAAAAGAAAGGGATTTTCCCCTTCGAGAAGGGAATAAGTGGAAGATTTTCCTAACGTTTCTATTAAATAACAAGTTTGTTTGGTCTGAAGCAAGCTAATGTCAGAAAAAATAGTTTGAAAAATTATCATAAAGAAGGGGTGGTGTGGGTTCCCGGGCCCCTCCCCTAGATCCGCCACTCGACTACAGCTTTGAATCGTCGAAAAACGATCGTCATAAGTCGTCTTTAACCGGTGCCGACCAATATCTTCTGCCCCGCACAGCCTGCATAAAAAACGGCGCTCGGCTTTGTGTGGAATAGAAACTATTAAAAACGGAAGTAAATAATGAAAACGAAACCAAGTGGGAGCACATCAGAAACTAGATCAAAGAGAATATTAATAATGGAAACGTAATCTCAGGATTTGTTGTGCTTAAAGACGGCTTGAAATTTAACCATCAGTATCAGTAAGGGACGCATGTAAAACCCCGGGGGGGTACTTTAGGAATTTCTGGGTGGGGATGTGCCACTGGAACCCTGGAACCCTTAACCTATACCAGAGCTAGTGATGAAGCTAGGAAGTTAGGATGAAGCCCCTATTGCTAGTTCAGCTAAATTTTGCTACCCTATACTAGAGTAAACTTCCCAAATCTCCCTATCCTAGAGTAGCTGTTTCCCTAGTCTAGAAAAAAACTAGACCCAATTGTTCTGATTTATATACCCTATTCTAGAGTAAACTGCTTGAAAACCATATCCTTCACAGCGGCACATACCTATATAGCCCACATATGGCAGTACCCCCCCCCCCCCCCCCCCCCGGTGTAAAACAGCAACGAATAAAATTAGGCACAGTAGACATTGATGGTTTTTAATATAACAGTGTTTATCTCTTTAAAGCATCGGTATTGCTATAGAGAAACTGAAATTAAGAAAACAAACCGCAAAGACTAAAATAAAATATAAAATATGTTAGATAAATATAAAAATATTAAAATATGTCAGACTAAATAGCTACGGTAAGGTTGGCAAGGTCTATATTTCTTGTCTTATACCATCCGGCAAATGTAAGCATGATGCGTCATGAAAAATTGTTTATTGATCCCTGGCCATGATTTCTAAGAACTAGGTAATACGAGAGCCTTCTCATTTTATATTTCGCTTTGAAAAGAATGGTTTTGGAAAGGTGTTTTTCCCATCTGCTCAGCAATTAATAGGCTTCTAGTAGGATGAGGATAAGAAATGGCGGAGACCCGAGCGCTGGAGAGGGCTCGCCCACGGCTCAGTAGGAGATACTAAAGCAAGTTTTGATCCCCTGAGAAACGGCGGTTCCATGCAGGCACAAAAGTGTAGTTAATGCCAGAGTAGTTAGTAAAGATGGAGTTTTCTTTAACTAGATTTGCCTTTTAGAAAAGTAGGAGCTAAATTCGACAAGGATGAAGTCTCTATTGCTGTTGAGGTTTCTTAGCAAATAATCGAACCGCTGACCATGTTCTTACACTACGAACATTAATTGACAAATACGTTAACTGTCACAAAACGAAAGTATACGCATGTTTTGTGGACTTTAGAAAAGCACTTGATTCGGTGTGGCACGATGGACTCTTATACAAGGTGTTACAAATAAATGTCCGAGGAAACTTCTATAAAGTCATAAAAAGTTTATACTCAAACTCTACCTGTTCTATTAGAATTGGAAATAACCAAACACAACCTTTTCAATACACTAGAGGTGTGCGTCAAGGCTGCATTTTAAGCCCTCTTCTCTTCAACCTATACGTTAATGATCTAGCTTTTTCATTCAACAATATTTTATCTGATCTGTTTGTGCTACCAAATGGCACCAAACTCAATTCTCTTTTTTATGCTGACGACCTTATTATATTATCACGATCGAAACTAGGATTACAAAATTGCCTAAACAAATTGTCTTCATATTGCAACTCCTGGATGCTTAAAATCATCCCCAAGAAAACCAAAATAATGGTTTTCCAAAAAGGCACAAAAAATGTGATTATGTTTTTCACTTAGGCAATGAAATGATAGACATTGTACAAGACTATACTTACTTAGGTACTCGCATCTCGTCTCCCGGAAATTTTACAATCTCATTTGAACATCTTCGACAAAAAGCCGTTCATGCTCTATTTAGTCTAAGACGCCACACTGATTTTAGTAAACTGAAACCTTCTCTTGCAAATAAAATTTTTGACACAATGATCTCACCGATTTTAACTTACAATAGTGAAGTTTGGGGTGCCTTTGTGAAATCAGATTTTAAGTCATGGGATAACTCCGGAATCGAAAAAACTCATTTACACTGTACTTCTGTAAACGATATTTAGAAGTCCACAACAAGTCATCCAATGTTGCATGCAGATCTGAACTTGGCAGATTCCCTTTGATCATTGATATAAATAACAAGATACTTAATTACTTAAACTATCTCCAAGAAAAAGATGAAAATTCTATAGTTAATAATCTTTAAAAATATCTGTTGACCTTTATCATAGTGGTCAAAATAGTTTTTACTCCAGTCTTAAGAAGATGACTGACTACTATGATTTCCCAGGCTTAAATTGTGATTTACTGAATATATGTAAAATCAAGCAATATGTAGATCTTATGCAAAAGGAATATATCACTTACTGGAATCATACCCTTCAACATTCACACAAACTTAACTTTTATTATAAAATCAAAACGAATTATAGCCCTTCTGTCTACCTAGATCTAACAAGAAAGAACCCTTCTAGGAAAACATTAATGAAACTGAGAATAAGCAGTCACAAATGATTGAGACAGGTAGATACGACAATATACCACGTGAGAAAAAGGTTATGCAATCTCTGCAATTGTAACAGAATTGAAGATGAAACTAACTTTTTACTAGATTGTCCAAGTCCTTCTACGATAAGAGATATATTCTTCTCTAAACTCTAACCTAAAACACCTTTTCTAAGACTACAACCACATGAGTCCTTATTATCACATCTGATGAATTCTACTGACTATTTTATTAACATCCAATTAATTTCATTTATATCAACTTGCTTTGAATTGAGAGACAAACTTATCTCCGGAATAATTAATCCTACTGATGTTGAGAAATAAACAATGATTAATAAGTTTCAAATTATTTTAAATATTTAATTTACAAGGAGTCAACGATTAATTTCAAGTAGCTTTTGCAATACTGTAATACTTTGTTATGGTCATGCAAATAAAGCTTATTGTTGTTATTGTTGTTGAGTCTCGTGAAAGTTGAAGCCTAGGCTGGCCCGTTATTAGGAGTAGGGGTACAAGGTCCGGGAACTAGAGGGGAGGTCCATGTTAGAAGTAAAGGATTGAAAATGGGTGATGGAGCCAACGTTGCATCAGGGAAAGTAAAAGTTGGCCCTATCAAGCTTGGGGCGGTAGTTGGGGAGAAGAGTCCCGTATACGAGCTGGTTACGGCGCCGTTGGAGCTATTATCCGGTTTGTTGGAGGCGCCATTGTCGGCAAAGACGGATTTGAATAAACTTGCATTCGAGCGAAGTAAACGGAAGTCAGCTGAACTGAAAAACATAATTGGCAAATCAAATGTGTTTACGTTATGCTCTGAGAAGTTATAACATATAGATTTAGCCTGGGCTAAAAGAGTAGCTTTTTAGTTAATAAATTTATGACTTAAATGAGGGTCTCAATGGGGTTAACCGATAGGCGTAAAACGGCCCAAAATTTAGTCGGTAGCCGTAAAAATTGAAGAATTTTAACCGTTAGCCGTAAATAGGGTAAAAAGAGTTAACCGTAAAAAAATTTTGCTCCTTAGATTTGATAATTCGAGGAAGGTGCTAAACTCACTTAGAACGGTTGTGATTCTTATTTCGCGGCTATACTTTAATCGGCTCTTTACCGGGTTCCCGTTTCTGCTGGTTTTGCTTTTTACGAAGATTCTATTCAAATAAACTGTTATGTCTTGTCTGTCTTTTATTAGGAATGGTCCTTTTCATGGCTCACAAGCAATTTTCGTTGACTGGCAATAGCTTATCCTTTTGTTTCTATTTTAAACAAAGAGTTCATGTCATTTTAAGAGAATGAGAAAACTGCGGCAAAGATCTTCAAAGCCGCGTACTTCTCAGCTTCGCTCCGACACTTGTAAATGTGAGAGTCACAGAAACGTTCGAGTCTTAATCTGTATGCTCGTTCTTTTTTAGTTCATGTTGTACAATCTGTTCTTCAGTGGGGTAAAGACCCTAGTAAAAAGAGAAGAGGGTAGCAAATACAAAGCGACGCGAAGAACGAATCAGTAGCCCCTGAAGAAAAGGAAATCACGCCAAGATGCAAAAGATGACAAACGTAACGTTTTCGTAGTTAACATTTCTATGCGTAAAATGACATTAGAAGTGGAATACTCAAAAGAATGATTTATGAAATTGAAAAAAATTTCAGAAGAATGACTTATTTCATCCCGAGATGATCCTAAGACATATATTTTGCTTTAAAGGTACGAAAGAATACAGGTTTATTAATATTTAACTCTTTGAAACAAAGAAATTAATTTTTAACTTTATAGTTAACCGTAACTGAAAAAAATTAACCGATAGCCGTAAAAGAGCCAAAATTTTAGCCGATAACCGTAAATGCCACCACCCCATTGAGACCCTCTTAAATCAAACTGTAAACTTGTAATCGACAAATCGGTTAACTGGAGAGATCCATATGACTTTTAAGAGTGGTGTTGGGTGACTTTAGAGAAAAAATACTTTGGCAAAGCGATAAGAAAGAGATCTTAGCAAACAATCAAGATCAAGACAAGATATAATTCAATGAAACATTTAAAAGGGCAACAATTTTTATTGACGAAGACATGTATTACGCATCCAGCAAGGCGAAGTAAGTTTACTAAGAGTAGCTTATTTTTGAAAACGATGATTTCCGATTTCGTTTTGTCGAGCGGCATATTTCTCAACCAAAACCCAATAAACAAGCCAGCCAAGAATAACAAAAGAATCTTTGTGGGAGCTGTATTTCATTTTGTGGATCCAGTGCAAAAAGACGGTTAAAACATAATAAGATGACACAAAACTCTGTCAGCTTCAGCTATCATTAAACAAGTCTCAGATGCTGCATAAATTTTCCACGTGAATCCCCTTTGTTAGCTCTTCGCCTCTTAATGTTTTCTCCCTGCCGTTCTCTTTTTTCTCTTTTTTCTCTTTACCTTAGCTCTTCATTTATAAGCAAATAGGTTGAATTCCGCTTGTCTTTGTTGCCATGACAATTTTTTTAAACAGTTTACTAGAAACGGAGCACTACGGTCACAAAATCCTTATGCTATGAAATAGCTGAAAACAAGTTCCTAAAGTAAACAAGTTTTTGAACCCGACGACGATGGCCACGCCATTTCTTGTGCGATTTCCGACCAAGGAAAACGCAGGTTGTACAAATGCATCGCACGATTTCCCGCCAAGAAAATATAACATACTCCTCCCCCTACGGGCTGTAACACACGGTGCAGTACTGATCATCTTTTCCTAAGTTGGCTAAGTCTTACAATACAATACAATAGATGGTTTTCACAGTGACGTCATCAAATTGTTAAGTCGAAATAGCGAAGTTTTATGAATTCTCATTTACACTAGGTTGAAGATAAACAAAAAGTAAATCTTTGTACAAGTTTCCATCCCCGTAGCATGCAAAATACAGCAATTTGAACTTCCGAGTTTTCACAGTAGGTCAATGCTGTCTCGTTGAAAAAAAGTCTCTCCTCTTGATTTTCAGCAGTCAGAGCCGTAGCTAGCAAGGGGGCAACGGGGGCAGGTGCCCCCCTGGACCTGCTGAGCCAGACACATTGGGCCAAATATTCAAACGTAGTTTAGCCAGTGTTTAACAAAACCGCGTTATGAGTCATTATCAATTTGCCCAACGATTTTATCTAAACATCATTTATTGTGAACAGTTTTATGAAAGCGTATAGAGAAGACTGGAAAAGCATTTCTTAAAACAATCCACCAAAGAAGAGATCTGGACTTTAGACTCCATTATTTTGATTATAGTCACTCAGACTTGCAACTGCTTGTCATATTCATATTCGAGGTCGATTTTTCGGCGACATATCTCATGGCAAGTGCTGAAAATAGCGTTTCAGAGCCTCCAAATTTGAAAATCTTCTCCATTTCAAGTATTAGAAGATATGTTTATGCACACGTATGCTAGTTGTAGAGTGAAAAGAAAGAGCTTTTATAGAAAAAGTGAACTCCAGATGTTTTTTTTTTAAATTTTCGGCAGCCATATTGGTGCACCAAAATGGTACACCAATATGGCGTCTCCATAAAAAGCTCTACAAAGGTGCGTGAAATGTTTCGGCAAATAACTCAGAAACTGTGGGCCACAAAGACTCGAGAATTGGAAAATTGTTTATATATTAGTCTTTTATAACATTTCATTTTTTTGGCTTCTTCCACTCAACGGTTTCCAATTTATTTTCTTGTTGCGTGTCAGTGAAAACGATCTATACGCGAACGTTTTTTTTTTTACAAATAATGGCGGATGGTACATACACGGACATGAAAGAGTACTAGACCTTTTCCAACGGCCTTGTTGGGTTATTTATTTGGGTTATTCTTCATTATGTTAAGGTTGCCAATGTACTAATATTCAGTTAAAGTTTCAAAAGTAATATACAGTAATTATGTCTAGACTATTATTATTATCACTGCATACATAATAAGCGCATTTCGGGGAACATGCGTGCGTTATACCAATCCCAGAGTTCTTGGAAATCAGGGTCGATTATGATCCTTTGCAGTCTTCTGCCCTAAATTTGGGAAACGTGGTGTAAAATCTCTCAGTTTGACGGGATTGCCTGCGTAACGCACTTTTCGCCTCTCTTATTTCCCCACGTGACAGGTGGCAGTGACCACATCATCAAGCCTCGCTGCATATCTTTGCCAAGGTTAGCCTGCGTAGCAGGCACTTGGAAGTAATGAGCACAAAAGAAAACGGGTGCGCGAGAAGGAGACACGTGTGTCTCCCTAGCGCGCGCCCGTTCTCTCTTTCGCCTACTACTTCCAAGCGCCTCCTACGCAGGCCTGCCAAGGTAGTCGCGGATTCCTTTCATAACTTAGTTTACCGTGTTGCGAGAAAGACATGCTATGAGGATAAATTACTGTTTAGGAATGTTTATTTTGTAGCCACGGGGGGAAAATGTCGAAAACTGGCACTTAAGTCCAGCATTATGAAGAGCATAATCCTTCCAACCCAGCATAATTTTGAGCATAAGACCTCGGTTTCATGGTCGACGTGGAGTATCATTTGTCAGATCCTGTTGAAGACTAAGGTACTGACAGTTTCCAAGTTCCAGACAATTTTCGATTAAATCAACCTTTCAAATCGCAAACACTGGGCTGGTTATCTCAGTTTATTCCAATTCTTAAGGTTTTCTTGAAGGTTTAAAAACAGCACTGGGCTGGGTCAATTCGCACGGCCGAGGAGAAAATAAGCACTCCTGAGTACTGATGAAATTAGTGTTTTTTTTGTTCACTTTCTTCTACTACAAGTTCTAAAACGTCAGGCCCTATATTAATTGACCACCAAAAAGAAAAAAAATGTTTACTTTCCGCAGCGAGTCTAATGCAATTCGATAGTAAATTTAAATGGTCCGGCGATATAGAATTTGACTTCAGAACCACTCTTCAGAGTTATAACTGTGAAATTCTTTGCTGTTTGTTGTAGAGTTATTATAACCGTGAAATTCATGGAAATTATTTATATTTTCAGCAACATTACATTCGTGGCCAGTTGTGTCGAGGTTTGGGAGAAATGATTGATCAGCGCACTAAGCCAAGCCGGGGGCTTGGCTTAGTGAAATTTTGTAATAAAACCCACGCAATTTTCTTTGTGGGAGGCAGGGACATTCACTACTGGCCTGGGTGGCTCCGCTGAAAACTGAGCTAGATTAAGTTATCCCCACGTCAAATAGTGAAAGCACTTTACTAGCCGCGAAGAACCTGTTAGTTAAGTGTATTTCAACTTCGGATATCATTGTGAGTGTTGTTTATAGTGTGAGTTACGTCAGAATCGTAATATATATAACTCTGGGAATAGGCCAAGGCTAATTTAGCCGTTAGTAATCAGTGCACGGCAGACGAAACAGGTGCACTACCTCTGTCCATCGCGAATTAATTTCTCTTGAGAATCGTATTGGATTCTTTTGTTCGATCCTTTACTTAACTTAATCCATGCGGCACCAGCAAATATCAAGCTGCGAGATGAAATATCTTTATAAGTTCCACCGCAAGGAATTTTTCGTTTTTAATTTCGTTGTAGACAAAAGAGATAGATGAATGAATAGGTTCATCTCTAATACCGTACCTAACATACATTCAACCTTTATCTATCAGAGGAATGTATTTATGTATCTGTGGTTAACAGATTTTCTTCTGAGAAAATTAAGCTTTGTGATAAAAGAATTTTTAGTTACTCGATCTAAAGATCGGGTTGCGATAAATCTCTTTAAACTGTACTTGAAAATCACTTGGCTTACGTGTCGGCATATAACTACGAATTCTTCTAAAACAGAGAGAGTTTGGTACATGAAATTGTACTTAAACTCAGTTCTCCGTAAACAAAATGCAGTCACCGGCATTGACCAATCATTTGTGAAAACGCGTGTTATATAAGTAACAGTTTTATTGAATATCCTTCCGGGTAAATTTGCAGTTTGATGGCTGCTTATAGTGTTCTTTTGCAAAATGAGTGGATTCTTAAAGTGAAATCAAGCAGAAGTTTTAAGAAGCAAAGTTTTCGGTTTGTCTAAAGGTTACTGTAAGGAGCTTTATAGCAATTAAAGACGTTTCTGGAGCGACAGCGAAGAAACTTAGCAATACAGTCGATTCCCGATAACTCGAACCTTCAAGGGAAATCGGCGAAAAAGGTTCAAGTTATCGGGAGCTCGAAAATTAAAGTAGCCGAGAGTAAGGAAAAAAACAGTTTTTACTGCACAGTGACCATTTTTAATCACATTCAATTGTAGAAATGTTGAGTGAAAATTGAAAGATACTTTTAGATTATAAAGGAGAACGTAACGTAACAAAACGTTGCCTAAATAGAGCATGCATTTTACTTTTTGAGAAGTAAAGGTATTTCACGTTAGATTTGTGACACACAACATCAGCCCCCACTATCGATCCACTAGTAAAATATATGCCTAAAACACGTCAATGGGAAATTCAAAACACTGTTTTTTCCCGACTTTTTAAGGGCTCAAAACATGGTTCGAGTTATCGAGGGTAAAATTATATAGAAATGATGTGAGGGAAAACAATAATTACTTCGAGTTAGCGGGAGGTTCGAGTTATCGAGGGTTCGAGTTACTGAGCATTTGCCGAGGGTAAAATTACAGTAAATGTAGGACGGAAACCCAGGGGAAATCGATTTTGGTTCGAGTTAGCACGAGGTTCGAGTTAGCGAGGGTTCGAGTTATCGGGAGTCAACTGTACAAATTTTATAGCGTAAAGGCATATTGAAAGGGGAAAAGGCGTCACTTCTGTAGACGTGCGTCGTTGAAACTTTCTTCATTATAATCCGTTTACATTCAGCCGAAGATATGTTTCAGTAAACAGAGAAATTAGGGCAAAATAGGCGATATTCGTATTCCCCGACAGCCCTGGGACGAGAGACTTCACAGCATGATTGCGAAGCTAAAGCGATGAACTTTTTTCAAAAACTCAAACAAACATTGGTTAGTCGCGGCTGAATCGCTGCAAAACGATAGAAATCAGCAAAAAACTGCAAGATTTAAAAGCTGAAACCTTACGGGTAAGCTAAAGGGATATCTGTTTCAAAAAACAAAACTGTGGGAAGAGCTGGTCGTACTAACAGCAAAATTTAAAAAGCCACGAAGCCAAAACAAGAAACAAGAAGTAATCAAGAAAATGGTATATTGTGTCAAAATGTCAATACTCGAGTCCTTTTCATAAAATTTCATTCTTCTTATTATTTTTTTTCTCTTGTGTGTACCTGTAGTGTGAAGTTTAAACTGCTCAGTATTATGGTCTGTACCAAACTCTGTGTTCAACTGCGCATGCGTGCACGTTTTTGTACTCTCGCACAGTTGTTATCGAAGATAGTCATCTTTGTTCAAACCGGTTTAACTTCCTTGAAATGCACATGGACTGTGTGCAGAACGCTAAGCCCTGTCCTGATAAGTAATTATCCCCTGAATGAGTAGTTTGCTTTACTTCAAATACACATTCAAGATTTTGCATCCGCTCTGTTAGAGAATTTCAACTGCAAAGTAGGTGTGATAACATCACCGTTAACTTTATCGCGGGCGTTCAATAATTACGTCCATTTCAATAAAAGATATTCTTCAAAAAGTTTAATGGACACTGAAAATTACAATTGAAATGGCTTCGGGGATTTTAAGAACATCTCTGTTTACATTAAATTATAAACTCGCTCACCAAGCACTCTTCTCATGAATACAATTATGGTTAGGATCGCTGTTTTTGTTAGTAATAATGAGCAGATCTTCCTTTTGTTGTTTGTAATGATCTCTCAAGTATATAAGCCCTTAGGAACTTTACAATGTTGAAAATTTTCCTTAAATTTGGCAAACTCAGCCGCAGTTTTTTCATATTTGTTTGTCCTCTTGGCGAGAAGGTCCCCGCATGAGCCTCGCATTCATGATCAAGGCCCACTCGTCCAGGGACTGTCGAAGAATACGAATTCTGTCTATTCAAACTGCTTGCATGGTCACGTTATGCTTAAAATCTACCGATTGTTCTCTATTATATCTTAGTGCAAGCCTTATTTTTGTTCTTAGTGGGTTGGCAGTAGAGGGACTCGCCAGAGAAAATCTTCGAGAGAGAAAATAGTGAATGTAACCGCAGACTTCAAGCAGTCCACGTAAAATTTAGCAGATCCGAAACCGGGGGGGGGGATGTACACCCTATGATGGCTCCGCCCGATAGAGGTATCTTCATGACAACGTGTGTGAAAGGTGTAGCATTTGTCAATAAAAGGTATACAAAAGGGGTACCTTTTTCGTGAAAAATGGTATATAAAAGGGTAAGGGGTTGGACTTCGGGGCGGAGCCTCCCAATAAAAACATTTGTTGAGTACCCCCGAGATGCGAGACAACTTTAAGACTATAACGAAATTAGTTTAACCAGTCTTCATCAAACTACCGCGTTTCGTGGCATTTGAATGTTTAGTTTTCTCTCTTGTATTATGATGTACTTGCTGGAACTGCCGTGCCAAGATGCTACATTGTTTTTGCAAGATATGTCGTCTGCCATAGAAACTTAGGTTCACACATGAAAGACATACAAATGGTATCGCCTAGGATCGATCTCCAGAATCTTTCCTCGCGGGCTGTACAGCCATAAAGGTAGACGTTTCTGCAACAACAGCAAGCGACAACAGTCCACCAACAAATTTGACGAATAAGAGAATTTGTCACTTGTTTTCAAAACTTTTTCTCGTGATTATGTATTGATAGACCTTGATATTGTTTGGAGAAAATTGATGTTGGTCACTAAAAGGGACTTAAAGGGTCAAACCAAATTACTAACTGTTAACTGACTGGTGTGGACATTTTATCAAGTTTTTTTTTCTAAGAAATGTCTTAAAGGGAACCTCCACTCATACTACAGAATAAGTTTAAATCGAATAGAATTAGGTTGATAAACAAACTTGTTCGAAATTTGTCTTAAAAA
The DNA here is from genome assembly GCA_964035525.1 of Porites cylindrica. Classification (NCBI taxonomy): domain Eukaryota; kingdom Metazoa; phylum Cnidaria; class Anthozoa; order Scleractinia; family Poritidae; genus Porites; species Porites cylindrica. Next base: position 14,876,181 of record OZ037775.1, on the reverse strand, counting down.
AAGTGTTTATATCAGGAAAAGTGAATTTTAAAATCGCTTATTTTCACTTTCAAATTTCGCGGGCGCGGCCATCTTGAATAATTGTGACGTGTTACGGTTGCTCTATTGTTCTGACACAAAGAGCTTTTGTTTAATAACAATAGGGCAACCATTACACGTCACAATTATTCAAGGTGGCGACGCCCGCAAAATTTGAAAACAAAAATAGGCGAATCTAAAAGTTATTTCTTTCGGATACAAACGCTTTCTTTAAAAATATTTTAGATTGACTTGACTGTAACAGTTATTTCCTGTGATTTAAAGTTATCTTTTTGTTGAAGTGGAGGTTCCCTTTAATGCATATTTATGTCAAGTTCTGCGAAAGAGTTCCTGAGGAAAAATGCTATTTGAACGCTTTTGAACCGTTTCCCTTCCCACACGGAATAATCAGTGTTTGATAATTTTAGTTGCAAGACCTGCGCAGCAAGCGTTTCCGTTTGGTTTCGGAGCAAAGAGAGACCGAGGAACGGGATTGTCGGTTTTGGCCGCGCGAGAAATGGAACTAGAGCCGCTCTTTTACTCGCGCCATTTTTCGCGCGGTCTTTGACTCTCGTTCCTCGTACTTTGCTCCCAAACCGCACGGGAACGCTTGCTATGACGGCTACTTTTACCTCAAACTCCCTTTCACTGACGTCTTTTTAGAACTTTAAGAATGACACCTATACCGGATGGCATATTTGAAATCATGGTAGCTTTTTCTAGCGAAAAACACGCACAACCCCGTCCCCTCTCCTCATCCTCCTTTGCGTTATGCGACCTTGTGTGTGCAAAAGTCCCCTTTTCACCACAAAATTTATATTTCTCTCTTGCCAGGTAAATCAAACTCCCAAGCCAAGTTCTAGTGCGCTAATAACCATGTAAATGGCTCCGGCACCACATCTTTTGTATTGCCCGTTTTAGTTTCTGTAGTACGGGCAAACCTAATAGAGGCAGGGAATGTATAATTTTTGGTATTTCTGGGACCAAACGAACTGTCCGTTATAGAGAGGTGTCCGTATTATAGAAGTGTCCGTAAGGAGAGGTTAGACTGAAGTGTTTTTAGATGAAAAGTAAATTGCTGTAAAGGATGAATATAGTATAATCCAAATGATGCATTATTCGCAAGCAGAGAAGTTCAGATTCAAAGAAAATAATTTTCCTAGGGCCGGTTTTCTTCCTGAAAAGGGCGACTAGAGTCATCATGAAAATTACAAGTGAGAGAACCATATCGCCTCACTTTCTGTAGCGTGGGACCAGGCCCTCATCGTGGGAAAAAGTAGAAAAAATCGGTGTGGGCGTAAAAAATTCGGCGTGCGAAGCGAGCCGAGAGGTAGTCTGGGGAGGGGAAAGGATACCGCTCGGCTCGCTTCGCCCGATGATATTTTTCCTATTTCACCCCGTTTTTTGCCTTTTTCCCCCCACTGCAGAGCCTGGTCTCAGACTACACTTTCTGGTTCATCTTCATTACAGGCGTTATTCAATAATTGTTTTAATAGTCACGCGTGGATTTTTTTGACTGAAGCAGAGTTTTCTTTTCCTCCTCTAGACTACTGGTGCCTCCTCCTTCAGGATTAACTAAGTAAGATGCATATAAGCTAACCGGATAGGCAGGGGATTTCCTTTCGAGAGGGTCATTGAGTGGAGGCCAGATTTTCGCAACGATTCAGTGGGCTGCAAGTTAATCTCATTTCCCGGGCATTTTCACTCAACAAGTTTGTACAGTCTGGAGGAGACATGCTAGTTCCATAAATAAATGTTAAGAGAAAGACTAACGAAACAGCTTAAGTGACCACAACTACGAACCGAAAAAGGTGTTTAAAAGAATAATTCTTGTTTCTCCTGTGCCGAGCCGGCAGTGTTTTTGTGAATAGAGGTGTAATACAAAACGTCAACTAACGGAAATAAATAAGGAAAACGAAACTGAGTGAAACACATCAGGCAGCAGATTCGAGGGATTGTGGAGTGAACCTGATTTGCATGACTCGCTTTTGATAAACGCAACGTTTACGTTACCGATCAGTTGAATAAGGGACTTATAGAAGAACAGGAATTTCATGTAATAACAAAGGGGAAAATTGGCTGTAGATTGCACGTTTGCATGCGTTCTGAGCGAAAACCTACCGCTTAGGTAGTTCATAGTTTTTTGCATCACCATTGCATTAGAGAAACTAAAATTGAAAACAAACAGGGAAAAACGTATTTAAAACAAAGAACAGAATAGGGTTATTGTAGGTCAAGGTCTTTTCCAATTACATTCGTTAAATAGAAGCATGAATCACTGTGGAGTAAAGTTCATTGATCCCTGCCTTTATTTATAAGAAACAACTTAAGAGACTTCTCATATTGCATAGAATGGGGCTTTCCTCCTTCTTCTGAGAATTTCGATATCACACTATAAATTTTTTACCAAGTTATATCATTCCAAATTGGACTAATTCGAGCAAGCTGCTTGCAGTTGACTCAGTTGGACAATACTGACAGTTTCCCTTTGGACAACTTAGGTGAGAAGACTAGACTATCGTGGTTTCCTGGTTCCCTGTCAAGACCTGTAGAGGGTCCGTTTGCTAGAAAACTGCCTAAGTCCGATCTTTCGTTGTTCTTTGTTTAATGAAGGGAGTGCTCGACCAATAAATATTCTTTAGGACGACGCCCTCAACTTTATAACCCCGTTTAGGAAAAAGGACAAAATGAACGTCTTCTTTTTTTAAAGCCATTTATTGACAATTGCAATAGAGCAAATTCACGTTATAGTCATTGCTTTTTTATAATGTGGTACAAACAAAATTCGTCTAGAAAATCAAATCAATCGCGCAGGCAAATGGCAGCCTCGCACGAAATTATCTACCCCGTTACGAAATTATATACCCTGCTTAGGACAGAGAGGTCAAACACCATACACTGTCCAGCGGCGCATCCTCCTATAGGCCATATAAGGGAGTACCCCCCGGGATATTACGTTAGAACTTATGAGATTTTGAGTCTCTTAGTGAAGCGTTAGTGGGTAGGGGGCACTTCCATGCATAGTGCAACGTTTTGTCGTTGATACGTGAGAAACCGTTTTAGGGGAAAAACAAATTGACCCAGTTGGGTAATTACCTTTTAACAAAATCAATATTTTTTAGCATTGTTCTCAGCCAAGTTTCTACCATAATTGATCCCGATTCCGAGAAAACTGCCGGAGAGTCTCCTCAGTGAATACTAGTGTCACTGAATATAGGGTTTCGTCTTTTATTGTTCTGGTTTACCCCCTGTTCAAGTGATGGACGTTCTGAACAATAAATGCACTATTCGATCATTTTTGAGCTCTTTTTATAAAAAAAAATGTTACACTCAAAAAAGCACTGAGTAATGCAACAAAATTGTAGAAAAAGGCCAAGAGTGCAAGTAAAAAATAGCATTTACATGGCAGATCAGTAATTTTCGCAGTTTCTGCAATTGTGGCAATTTTAACAAATCTCTAGCAACATTTCGCTCTTTCTGTCCATTTCACAGCTGCGTTCATGTATTTGGGTTATTTTCACACTATACCGGATAGCTTTTGCAACAGCCTGAGAAAACAGCCGACATTTCAAGACGCCAAGGGTGGTTTCCCCGCGAGATGATGTCTGAGAAGTGAGCGAAGAAATTCCATACTAATGACGAGTCACTACCTAGGTCTGTATGGTCAGTGCTTCCGTAGTGACGCGTTATCAGTATGGAATTTCTGTGCTCGTTTCTCAGACGTCATTTAGCAGGTAAACAAGTGGTAACGTCGCGAAATGTCGGCCCGAGTAGGGCTTAGCGTTAAGACATCAGAAAGATGAGTCGATGATTTCGGCGCAATATCTGTAACGGACGGAGCGAAGCTGCGCCGCGCCAGTCTCCAAAGTGGAGAGTCACATATTGGATAGGTGTTTACACTTTTCTTCGACACGAAACTATCCGATGCTAGTAGTGTGAACATATATAGCCTCGGAGAACCCTGTGTGAAAAAGGAGCATTTTCAGAAATAGTGCAGTTAAGGATAGCCTGCGAACAGCAGAGGTATTTCCGGTCGTCGCTTCTCTCCCTCCGAAAAATAGGGAGAGAAGCGATGAACGGAAATACGTCTGATGTTCGCAGGCTAGGCTAAGTAGCACAAGCCGCTCTTTTTCTTTTCAGTGTTAAAAGTGTGGCTCTAAGGAATTGAAACAATGTGCTCCATTGATCGAGGAACTCCTGGCACTTTCCTCTAATGTGTCCTTCAATTGTGTTTCAGTATTTCTTTGGTCAAAGTCAGCAATATGTGGAACTCCAGCAACCAAAATGTTTTTAAGAAGGAGAGGGAGAAGAAGGACATAAACTTGGATACAGTACGGAAATAGACACCAAGTATGATATAGATGAAGAATTCAGGAAACCCGCCTCGCTCACGGCCCGAAGGACGTGTTGGAACCCGCTACGATGATTTGCGAAAAGGAGGCAACGCGGGAGGAAGTGTTGGTCGTGCCAGGGCAGTTAGTAAGGAGGTAAAAATGGTTGGTAAAAATGTCCATGTTTAAATCGAACTCTCGATGTAGATGAAAGCAAAATGCTTTTAGCCTTTTTATTTATTTATTTTTTTTACAGCAGTTCAGTTTTTTAAGCCAAACACTCCATATGTTTTTTAAACGGAGTTATTCGCTGTCAAAATATATGGAAAAAATGCTTTGTAAAGAACCGAGGATCGATGAATACAGAACTACTACGTTGCTTATAAAGTGACTGAATTATCAATAGCCTCTGGTCTCATGCTTGTTGGAGGCAGGGTTGCCTACAATCACAGAAGGCAATCCACCAAGCCGTTCGCAACTGAGAAAAAAATAAAAATAAAAAATAATAACAAAAAAGTATTTTTTTTGTCTCCTCGGTTTGGTTTCTACTCATGGTTATCTAGGGTGTATATAGATGGAACCTTTTCACCGATAAAAAACAATTTTGGCAAAATGCAACCAGCAACAACAACAGCAGCAACAGAAAATGTAAAGAATAGAAAAGCAGGTAGATGTTCATTTATTACCACACAGGCCAAACAATAAGATTTGGGGATGTCGTGAAGACACTCGACGCGCAAAGGTCGTTTAGAATACTATTGAAGACTAGGTTCTGACGTCATGCCGGCATTATAATCCCATATCTAAAAACACAGGTATAAAACTCGGCTCGGCTGATAACACTTACCTCGAACGAGATTATTCCGGATATCACAAAAGTCTCATCCAATAATTGTTTACTATCTGACATTTAGTGTGTAATACCGACATTTAAAAAAATTACAACGTTTTGCCAGTTAGAGAAAAGCGAAAACAAATAAGATCAGCGAGAACAAAAATACGAGACGCTATGGGAGTGTACACTTCGGCGTCGTGGTTGTGGATTAATTGTGAATTCGGAGGAATAGTGAGTGTTAAGAAAAATTGTATTGCGTGACTTTTAAACGTGACATTTTAGAAGCTTCGGAAGAGTTCATAGTTTGTTTATTTTAGGATCTTGTGTAAGCGTTTCTAAAGCGGTATATTTTGTAATCTTTCTATAATTAGACTGTTTGGAAAGTTCTAGAATCTTATCGTAAAAGCATATAAGTAGGTTAATTCAAGCGAAGTTTTAACTAGTTTTCACAAGCGAAGAGAGTTTGACGTTAGTCGTGTTTAGTCAAGTGTGACGGAAGCAGTGTTTATTCAAGTTGCCGGAGGCCGTGTAAGTTCATCAAGTTAATTGAAGTTGGCGGAGGCCGTGTAAGTTTAACGAGTTACGTGCTGTTGTGGAGTTTTACTTCGTGGAAACTACGTTCATTTTTGGAATAAATCTTCTTGTTGCTGTTCCGACAACCCTTGGTTTGCAAGCTACCCGTACTGTAAAAGATTACCAGCGTAACAGTAAGAAATGATATTTTTCCGGATACCCTTCCATACAAATACCCTTACTTTTTTCCTTTTGTGTAACAGACGTCTTAACTTCCTCACGGTAAGTCCGCTACCCAATTCGATTATAATTTCTGTCATAAATAAATTGCGCACGACGAGATATCCGTTCCACTTCCTTTATTTCCTCAACAAAAACACTTTCCTTATGTACAGTTAACTCCACAGCTTCTCCAGCAACGCACTCTACACCGAGGATAATTCATGTTCAACATCGCAACATAGAAATACGTATACTAGAAATACGTATCTCCCAATAACCCTCCCGAAACTCGGTTAGTATTGGTGTAAGACAGCTTCTAAAACTACTACAGCCACTTCAGATACTAACTTACTACAACAACTATAGCTACTACAGTTATTGTAATGCCACTACAGGTTCTACAGTCTCATGTGCTTAGCGGTGGCTAAGGGCATTTTGGGCAGTCTTACACCAAGTACTACCCAGAAACTCAGTTTTAGTAGCACCAATCAAGTTTAGCCCTGTCGGACGGGTTAGGAATTGGATGGGTTACCCACCGCGAATATCGTCTTGAAGGTCTCTACTTTGTTCTTTCTTTTCTTCTTCTTCTTTTTTGCGTATTGTGTGGTATTATTTTTAAAAGTGTATCGAAAAGCATATTTAGCACTAACACGGCAGTGCAGTTCGCGTGAAAATTAACAATTAGGCTGAGTATCTTATGAAGAATTATGGAGATCGAGGAGGGTGTTATCCGTCGAGGTCGTTAAGACCGAGGTGGATAACACCCTCCGAGATCTCCAAAATTCTTCATATGATACGAAAGCCAAATTCAATAGTTGTTTTATTATTCATTCAAAATAATTCCTAGTTTAAAAACATGGCTATTTAAAACATGCTTGCCTCCATCGATCCATCGATGTTAAGTTCATCTTCGATAGCGCACGTTTAGGGTTGTTCAGCCCCGCAAATATTCTCCAAATAGCAGATGTCGCCCTTCGAGTTGTCTTCTTGCTGTTCTTGCCATGTTTTTAGCTATTTTTTCGCCTAGTTCTTACTTCTTGAAATGTCCGCCATTTTTCAAGTTCAGAACCAAAACAACTCATCCTCGTCCCCAGGTCCTCTCGGTTAACAGTGCATTAACCTTCAAGAACGCTGCATTTTTGACGTCATTTCCTCGCTAAACACAAAATTCTTTCATATTTGGTCATCAGTAACTGGTTATGGTGAATTAAACGTGTGCTTTTAGCCAATCAGAATTGGCGAAATATATCGAATGCATACTATAATTTATATTAAACTTCGGGTCCTTAGTACAGAACTGAAACTTTGATCTATCAGCGAGGAATTTAACCGGCAAAGCAACAAATTTGGGTCTTTCATGGTGTAAAACGAATTCGAACCTAAATTTCAGGGGGAAAAGGCAAGGTTTCGATGGTAAAAAGCTAAACTGAAACGCACTTTGGAGAAACATATCGCGCGACATAAGAAAATCGTCTGCGAAATAAATTGCTCTTTTATCTCGATTTTCGCTCGTATTTTGAAGCTACTATCCCAAGTTGCTTCAGTGTTTTCCGAGTCCCTAAAATACTTTTGCAGTCAATATTTCTAGTCAGAATAAGAATAAATCAAAGATATCTCGAACTAATTCCAAAGCAACTTCGGGACATCCAAATGTATTTTTGAAACATTGCTGAGCACCGCGAATCCTTTACTTCGCGCTCCGCAGACGTTAAAATCTGACTCACAACCTAAAACCTGCTGTGTTGAACCAACGAAATTCAATCCCCATCGCGACCACCTGTTAAAACTAAAAACATCTTTTTAATGGCCCGGCCTCACTGAAGAGCTAAAACTATATGTCATCGTCTGTTATCATATTCTATCGCAGACCTTCAAGAGGTGTGAGGCTGAAAAGGTGCTAACCTCAAAAAAGAATTGATTCTGAAACATTTGGTAAGTTATTTTGTGCACCTTTAAAATAACATCTCGTTGTTTTAATCCCTGGATTATTTTAGACTGCCACAAAAGAATATCTAATTATAACTGAATCTTTTGTCGATCAAGTGAGTTCAGAGTTCCTTCCATTGCTTTTCTATTTTCGTGCATGAACTGCAACTGTATTACATTTCATAAGTCTCCACGAGGATCCCAAGGAAACCATTGTTAATAACGATAAAATTGTCTTGTGTATCAAATAGCCAGCCACATTATTTCAATCTATAAATGATGATTTTCCTCCAACACAACAAAGTTTAACGTTTTCAAAGTGTAGCAATAGGGGCGGCGAGTTGCGAGAGAAGAGTACATTTATTGAGGGCCAAACGGCACAAGGCAACACAAACCGAATAAAAACCGAAAAAAACGGTTACAAACGGTAAAATCACAATTTTTTTTCACTTTTCCATTTTTGTTTTTAACTTTTTGATTTTCACTTCGCTATTTAGCTTTTCGGTTGAGATTTCGGTTTTTCTAACCTTTTGATTTTTACCGATCTATTTCGTTTTACTTTTCAGTTTTTGTTTTTGCTTTTAAATAATATAATGAAAACCAAAACCAAAACCTAATTATAAACATTAAAAAACGACAACCAAAACCAAAAGCCAAAACCAAAAACAAAACCGACAGAGTAGACCATCATGCTTTGCTGGAGGATCAATATGGCAGATCAAGGTGTCCATCCGGCAAGGTGCGGCTTTGTTGAAGTAGTTTCCAAAACGAAGCACTCGAAAACGAAGCACCCAGAAATCGAAAACGAAGCACCCAAAACTCGAAAACGAAACACCCAAATCTGGAAACTACTGTAGGTTGAAGGACTACATTGTTAAGTCCTGCATGACGCAAGCCAAACCAGGTGGAGGCAGCGGATGCGTCCGCACCTCCAAAGGTCCACCAATCCATCGCACGGTTTTTATTTTAAGCCCGCGAACTGTTTAACTGAACGTTTCTAGATAGGAAGTCCTGTATTATTAGTCTCGCGATACTTGATACATCTCATCTTAATATGCATCTTTTCGGTACACATACTTGTTTATGACGACATATTGGGTATCTATGACACTGTGTGATACCCAGATGAGACAGAGGCAGAATCAGGTTATAGCCTGGCACGGAGCAGGCTCTAAAACAAAGGGAGCGAAAAAAAATGGAAAGTTAAGCTATTGGGGAGAAGGGAGAAGGCAACCGGCGGGGCGAAGCCTGGAGAAATGCCTTTTATGCCACCGATCCACCATTAACTACAGTAATTTGCAAATGGCCTTTAACGTGGGATGGAATAGAAAAGGCTTATCATTCGTACGGGTATTTGCTGTAATTGGCCCAACTCGTTTCCCGATCTCATGCACACAACAGGTGGGGGGGGGGGGGGGTGGGGGTGGGGAGGAAGTCTCCAAGGATGGTTCTTTACCTATGACAGAAGTGGTTGTTGCAACCCTTGCAAATTTTCGCCTCTTCTGGTAGAATGCGAAGAACAAACGGGTTGTCATTGTGATAAATCGCGCTGTACAATCGAGTTTGCGGTTGGCTGGTGCTCTGAGTCTCACTTTTAGGAGTAGAAGTTGATTTGTCACCTGCAGAGGTAGGGCGGCATCGATATTTGTTGGTTGAGCCCTTCTTTCCTGCCACCCTTTTGTCTACGTAAGCCTCTGCTAGAGTACTTCGCGAACACTTACGTCGATCATTGGTCTTACCACTGAAACTTCAAGTGTTCGTAAACCCGGCATTCCAACTTTCGATGATTTCGGTGCAATTTCTGTAACAGAGTGAAGCTGCGCCGCGCCAGTCTCCAAAGTGGAGAGTCACATATTGGATAGGTGAATACACTTTTCGTCGACACGAAACTATCCGATGCTAGTAGTGTGAACATATAAAGGCTCGGAGAAGCCAGTGTAAACAAGGAGTATTTTAAGAAATAGCGCAGTTAAGGATAGCCTGCGAACAGCAGACGTATTTCCGGTCGTCGCTTCTCTCCCTCCGAAAAATAAGGGACTGTGCAATAATTATCAGGAGGGATGGGGGGGGGGGGGGGGGGGGGGCTGAAAAACTAGAGTTATCTAGCAAAAACTTAGACAGTACCCCCCTCCAAAGCAAAAAAAATTAGTTCTAACCCCCCTCTGTTATGTTATATATAACGTCGCACCCCCCTCCCACCACCCACACACACGCACCCACCCCTCACCGCTACCATTATCATAGATGCCTTTAAGTAAATACCTTTTATATTGTCATGCTACTGTAAGCGTACGCTTACTTGTTGGATGTCTTCGTCTGGAACAAATAGTACCTCATATGAATGTTCAACAAAGCCATCCGTTTCGGAGTCATCTGAATCCAAATCAGAGTTGTTTTCGGAAGTACTTGAGTGAGAATCAGAGTCGTATTCGGAATCACTGGATGGGAGTTCTGTGTCACTGTCATTGGCACTATTTCTTTCGTTGTTTCGTGTTGCAGTATGCGAGAAATCAAGAGCACGTGCTACCAGCGCAGCTTTACTTCCAGATACATGAAGATTGTTATGAGCCAGATATATATGGAATTCAGCAAATCGATTCAGTCGATGAAGAAACATTACTTTTATTCATATCAAGACAGACAAAGCTTGTCTACGAGATCTGTTTGATTCCCATTGTTTTATGGGGGAAGCTGAAAAACAAGTTCATGATTTTGCTTTACATAGGATCAGCTCAATTAATTAGAAGACGGGTTAAAATTGATCAGTTGTGAATTTGCTTTTCATTTTGATGGAATATTTTCAATAATCGTTTAACAGCTGTTTGTATTGATATTTGTTACAGTCTATCATGATGCCTGTATTGAGAATTATTTACATTTCGAATAAAACTTAAGGCCCCCCCTCCGTCAAATGAGTGATTTTGCTTTAAGCCCCCCCTATCTTGGCAGGAATGTTATGTGATGCCCCCCCCCCCCCCTCTAGTTTTTCAGCCGCCCCTCCTGATAATTATTGCACAGTCCCTGAGGAGAGAAACGATGACCAGAAATACGTCTGATGTTCGCAGGCTATTGTAGGTTAAGTAGCACAAGCCGCTCTTTTTCTTTTCAGTGTTAAAAGTGTCGCTCTAAGCAATTGAAACAATGTGCTCCATTGATTGAGGAACTCCTGGCACTTTCCTCTAATGTGTCCTTTAATTGTGTTTCAGTATTTCTTTGGTCAAAGTCAGCAATATGTGGAACTACAATAACCTAAATGCTTTGCAAGAAGGAAAGGACGAAGAAGGACATAAACTTGGATACAGTATGGAAATAGACACCAAGTATAATATAGTTGAAGAATTCAGGAAACCCGGATATGCTCGCTTCCCCGAAGGACGTGTTGGAACTCGCTACGATGATTTGCCGGAAGGAGGCTACTCCGGAGGAAGTGTTGGTCGTACCAGAGCAGTCACTAAGAGGGGTCTCTCCGCACAAGCAGATGGACCTTGTGGGTACGTGGGAAATGGAGGCAATAACGATGAAGCCTTTGCTGGTGGAGAAGGTTTTCTTAGGGAAGCAGAAGTTCATGCTGGTCCCTTTGGAGTTGGAGTGCCGGGTCCTGGCGGAGAAGGCAACTTTCAGATTGGAAATAAAGGATTGAAAGTGGACGGCGGAGCTAATGTCGCATTAGCAAAGGTTCAAGTGGGCCCAGTCAAAGTTCGTGCGGGAGTTGGGATGAAGGGCACCCTACGAGCTGGCTGCGGCGGCGTTGGAGCCATTGTCCCGGGCGTTGGAGGCGCCGTTGTCGCCAAAGACGGGTTGGAGCTCGCTGTAGGTCCCTTTAATTTCAAAATTGGTTGGTAAAAATGTCAATGTTTAAACTTATCGAACTCTCGATGTAAATGAAAAGAAATGCTTTAAGCCTTATTATTTTTTTTTTCTAGCAGCTTAGATTTTTTAAGCCAAACACTCAATATATATGTTTTTTATACTGAGTTGTTCTCTGCCAAAATATATCACGAGAAAAAATGTTTTGTAAAGATCCGAGGATCAACAAATACAGAACTACGTTGCTTATAAAGTGATTGATTTATCTATAGCCTCTCCGTTTATTTTTTTTTTTGCCTCATTCATAATGTTGGAGGCAGGGTGGTCTACAGTCTACAGAAGGCAATCCACCAAGCTGTTCGCAACTGGGAAAAAAATAAAAATGAAAAAAGTGTTTTTCGTCTGTCTTCTCGGTTTGCTTTCTACATTTGTTATCTAGTGAGTATATAAATGGAAACCTTCTCATTTCACCGATAAAAAAAAAATTGGTAAAATGCAACCAGCAACAACAACAGCAACAACAACAAAAGGAAAAAACAGAAAAGAAGGCAAATGTTCATTTAATCCCAAAGACGGCAAACGATTGGATTTGGGGATTTTGTGAAAAACAGTCGACGGGCAAGGGTCGTTCAGAATACTACTTTGCCTAGTCCCTAGGCCTCATTTTTCCTCGCGGCCAAAGCGTTTCAGGTCACGTGGTCCATGCGAAAATGTGAAAATGTGAAAATGTGAAAATGTTCCCCGCCCGTTCGTCTCGGATACGTCACTGAAACGAATTGACCTAGAGGGACTGGGAAAACACCGTACAAGGACTAGGCAAAATACTACTGAAGACTAGGTTGTGACGACATGCTGGTATTGTAATCTCATATCTAAAACACAGGTATAAAACCGAAATAGCACTCACATTTTTTGCATAACTAGGGCATGTTGTACTAAAGTTCTGAAAGCTGTTTTGCCAGCTAACGGAAGTCAGAAATGTACTCAGTTAATAAAAGCGTGTGGACATTTCAGTCGAATTTTTTGAATGAACCTCACACGATCTCATACGACTTGTAGAGCTTTTTTGGTATAGTCGAAGATTTGGTTTATACCTCCCTATGTTATGCCGGGCTTCGAAGTAACTAAACAAGTTTTGTTTCGTTTTTTTTTTCTACCAACGGTCCGACAGAGTAAAACCTTAAAAGACCACAACGACGACAACGATGGCCTCAATAATGAGAATAATCATAATAAGCTGCCACAAAAACTTTGCTGTACTGCTTTCCTTAGCTTCAGAACTGTACTGACAAAATTTTTTCTGATTCAGCTTTAAGGCCTCTGAATTAAATAATAGTATTTTCCAGGAGCCCATGTGGGTTCCTGTATTTGTATATTAGTGACGAATTTTCAGAGCGCCCGCTATGTTAACAATTCAGAAATCTCAAAGTCTTGCCAAATAAAGAAGAATTAAAGCAAGGCCAGAGCAGGCAATGGAAAGATAAGCAAACAGGCCGGGCATGACCTTGCCCAAACCAGAAAAAACTTTCCAGATCTTAAAAATTTCTTTTCTTTTGGTTGTCAAGTGAGAAGATGCCTTCATTAGAAGGGAAAATTACGGTCGAGAACCATTCAGTGCAAAAACGAGGAAATTATGTTTCTTAGAAATCCCCGTCAGGGATCAGAAACACCTTCATGTATTATGCCTCAATTTGCCTGAAAAGCGTCGACTGTGACTCACCTGTGTTTCTTTATAGTAAACTGAGTCAAGAAACCCCTGTCATGATAGCTAACCGGATAGACAGGGGTTTTTCCTTTTATTAAGGTCATTGAGATAGAGTGATCTCGTCTCTCCTCCTTGGAGCTAAAGTAAATAACGCCTATAGATATGTAATCTGACCCAATAGGAAAGGGATTTTCCCCTTCGAGAAGGGAATAAGTGGAAGATTTTCCTAACGTTTCTATTAAATAACAAGTTTGTTCGGTCTGAAGCAAGCTAATGTCAGAAAAAATAGTTTGAAAAATTATCATCGACACGACTACGGAGACTACTGACAGTGGCGGATCTAGACATTCAGATGGGGGGAGGGGGGGGGGGGCGATTCGGTCATCCAGACCCTGAGATAAGGAAGGTTGCCCGGTCCCCCCCCCAAAATTTTTCGGCCCTTCGGGCTTCAGTTTTGTATACAAAGAAGGAAGGGGGGGGGCGTTGTGTGGGTCCCCGGGCCCCTCCCCTAGATCCGCCACTGGATTACAGCTTTGAATCGTCGAAAAACGATCGTCATAAGTCGTCTTTAACCGGTGTCGACCAATATCTTCTGCCCCGGGGGGGGGGGGGGGGGTACTTTAGGAATTTCTGGGTGGGGATGTGTCGCTGGAACCCTGGAACCCTTAACCTATACCAGAGCTAGTTCAGCTAAATTTTGCTACCCTATACTAGAGTAAACTCCCCAAATCCTCCCTATCCTAGAGTAGCTGTTTCCCTAGTCTAGATAAAATCTTCAACCAACTGATCAGTTTCCTGAAAAATGATACCCTATTCTAGACCCAAATGCTCTGATTTATATACCCCTATTCTAGAGTAAACTGCTTGAAAACCATACCCTTCACAGCGGCACATTTCTATATAGCCCATATATGGCAGTAACCCCCCCGGGCTTCTGCCCCGCACAGCCTTCATAAAAAACGGCGCTCGGCTTTGTGTGGTATGGAAACTATCAAAAACGGAAGTAAATAATGAAAACGAAACCAACTGGGAACACATCAGTAACTAGATCAAAGAGAATATTAATAATGGAAACGTAACTGGCTCAGGTTATGTCGTGCTTAAAGACGGCTTGAAATTTAACCAGCAGTATCAATAAGAGACGCATGTAAAACCCCGGGGGGGGGGGGGGTACTTTGGGAATTTCTGGGTGGGGATGTGCCACTGGGACCCTGGAACCCTTAACCTATACCAGAGCTAGTTCAGCTAAACTTTGCTACCCTATACTAGAGTAAACTATCCAAATCCCCCCTATCCTAGAGTAGCTGTTTCCCTAGTCTAGATAAAATTTTCAACCAAATGATCAGTTTCCTGAAAAATGAATACCCTATTCTAGACCCAAACGCTCTGATATATATACCCTATCCTAGAGTAAACTGCTTGAAAACCATACCCTTCACAGCGGCACATACCTATATAGCCCATATATGGCAGTACCCCCCCCCCCGGATGTAAAACAGCAACGAATAAAATTAGCTACAGTAGAAATCAATGGTTTGCGTTTTTTTAACAGTGTTTATCTCTTTAAAGCATCGATATTGCTATAGAGAAACTGAAATTAAGAAAACAAACCGCAAAAGGCATTACAACATGTCAGACTAAATAGCCAGGGCAAGGTTGGCAAGGTCTATTTCTTGTCTTATACCATCTGGCAAATTTAAGCATGATGCGTCATGAAAAAATGTTTCTTGATCCCTGGCCTTGATTTCTAAGAACTAGGTAATACGAGAGCCTTCTCATTTTATATTTCACTTTGAAAAGAATGGTTTTGGAAAGGTGTTAGCCTGCAGTGCAGGCGTTTTCTTTGAGCGCGCAATTTGCTCGCAAAAGTGCCATGTTGAAACTTCCCGAAGAGAGGAGGAGATGGGGCGAGTCAAAGGGTTACTATTTCTACTCTTCCCAATCTTCCACTGTCATAAAATCAAAGATGGCGGCTACAACAATATTACGAACACGAACAAGGTTTCACCCACCCAAAATACGCCTGCACTGCAGGCTAGAAAGGTATTTTTCCCATCTGGTCAACAATAGGCTCCGAGTAGGATGGATTTTTTTTAACTTTCCATTTTTTTGAACAAATTTTAATTCCCCTTGAAGGTTCGAAAAATCGGGCGGATTCTTCTGTAGTTCGCTCACGGTAAAATAACCGGAGATAAACTCTTGCTTCTTCTCTACGATGTCCCTAATGAGTGTAACAGCAGTGTACGGTGATGATCTAAATTTTTAAATTGGGACAGATTAGTCACTTGCTTTGCAATTAAAATTGCATGAGAACACCTTTGGCGGAGCTTGTTGAACGCTTTTCGAGGTAGGAGTGCATGTGTCGAAAACCGGATAGTTTTTGTTAGTTCCTGAACATCAAAGTTTGAAAAATCGAAATTTTTGAAAATTTCGGGAGTTTCAAAAAATCGGCGGTTGTGTCTGACCGAAGCAAATCCATATATAGGAAACATTTTTTGGTTCGAAGAATTGAGTATCAGAAAAATCGGGATTCTCCTGTACTACCATGAATGTTGATTCACGTTGGTCTTCTGTTAGATGGAGGAAATACGATATACAATCCGCCTAACATTAACACACGGTGCATTACTGATCATGTTTTCCTAAGTTGGCTAAGTCTTACAATACAATACAATAGATGGTTTTCACAGTGACGTCATCAAATTGTTAAGTCGAAATAGCGAGGTTTTACGAATTCTCATTTACACTAGGTTGAAGATAAACAAAAAGTAAATCTTTCTACAAGTTTCCATCCCCGTAGCATGCAAAATACAGTAATTTGAACTTCCGAGTTTTCACAGTAGGTCAATCCTGTCTCGTTGAAAAAAAGTCTCTCCTCTTGATTTTCAGCAGTCAGAGCCGTAGCTAGCAAGGGGGCAACGGGACAGGTGCCCCCCCTCCCGGACCTGTTGAGCCAGACACATTGGGCCAAATATTCAAACGTAGTTTAACCAGTTTTTAAAAAAACCGCGTTATGAGTCATTATCAATTTGCGCAACGACTTTATCTAAACATCATTTATTGTGAACAGTTTTATGAAAGCGTATAAAGAAGACTAGAAAAGCATTAATCTTCTTAACACAATCCATCAAAGAAGAGATCTGGAGGCTTAAAGATTCGTTAAACCGCGGCTTAAGTTAGACTTCGTTTAAATATTTGGCCCATTAAGTGTGCCAAAGTGCAAATGGCATTAAGTGATGAAAATAGCGTTTCAGAGCCTCCAAATTTGAAAATCTCCATTTTAAGTATTAGAAGATATGTTTATGCGCACGTATTTATACAGAAAGAGCTTTTATAGAAAAAGTGAACTCCAGATGTTTTTTTTATTAATTTTCGGCAGCCATATTGGTCCACCAAAACGGTACACCAACATGACGAGTACAAAGCTCTACAAAAGTGCGTGAAACGTTTCGGCAAATAACTCAGAAACTGTGGGCCACAAAGACTCGAGACTTATATATTATATATTATATATATTAGTCTTTTATAACATTTCATTTTTTTGGCTTCTTCCAATAAACGGTTTCCAATTTATTTTCTTGTTGCGTGACAGTGAAAACGATCTATACGTGTACGTTTTTTTTAATAAATAGTGGCGGATGGTACACACACGGACATGAAAGAGTGCTAGACCTTTTTCAACGGCCTCGTTGGGTTATTTAACAATTGTTCTTCATTATGACAAGGTTGCCAAGGTACTAATATTCAGTTAAAGTTTCAAAAGTAATATAATTATGTCTAGACTATTATTATCATCACTGCATATATAATGAGCGCATTTCGGGGAACATGCGTGCGTTACTGCATGACCAATCCCAGAGTTCTTGGAAATCAGGGTCGATTATGATCCTTTGCAGTCTTCTGCCCTAAATTTGGGAAACGTGGTGTAAAATCTCTCAGTTTGACGGGATTGCCTGCGGAAAGCACTTTTCGCCCCTATTATTTCCCCACGTGACAGGTGGCAGTGACCACATCATCAAGCCTCGCTGCATATCTTTGCCAAGGTTAGCCTGCGTAGCAGGCACTTGGAAGTAGTGAGCACAAAAGAAAACGGGTGCGCGAGAAGGAGACACGCGTGTTTCCCTGGCGTGCGCCCGTTCTCTCTTTCGCCCACTACTTCCAAGCACCTGCTACGCAGGCCTGCCAAGGTAGTCGCGGATTCCTTTCATAACTTAGTTTACCGTGCTGCGACAAAGACATGCTATGAGGATAAATTACTGTTTAGGAATGTTTATTTTGTAGCCACGGGGGAAAAATGTCGAAAACTGGCACTTAAGTCCTGCATTATTAAGAGCATAATCCTTCCAACCCAGCATAATTTTGAGCATAAGACCTCGGTTTCATGGGCTACGCGGAGTATCATTTGTCAGATCCTATTGAAGACAGAGGTACTGACAGTTTCCAAGTTAACGAAAATGCTTGTAAATTCAAGACGATTTTCGATTAAATCAACTTTCAAATCGCAAACACTGGGCTGGTTACTTCAGTTTATTTCAATTCTTAAGGTTTTCGTGAAGGTTCAAAAACAGTACTGGGCTGGGTCAATTCACACGGCCGTGGAGAAAATAAGCACTCCTGAGTACTGATGAAATTAGTCAGTTTATTTGTTCACTTTCTTCTACTACAAGTTCTAAAACGTCAGGCCCTATATTAATTGACCACTAAAAAGAAAAAAAATGTTTACTTTCCGCAGCGAGTCTAATGCAATTCGATAGTAAGTTTAACTGGTCGGGCGATATAGAATTTGACTTCAGAACCACTCTTCAGAGTTATAACCGTAAAATTCATTGCTATTTGTTATAGAGTTATTATAACCGTGAAATTCATGGAAATTATTTATATTTTCAGCAAGATGACATTTGTGGCCAGTTGTGTCGAGGTTTGGGAGAAATGATTGATCTGCGGACTAAGCCAAGCCGGCGGCTTGGCTTAATGAAAAGTCTGTAATAAAACCCACGCAATTTTGTGTGTAGGCGGCAGGGACATTCACTACTGGCCTGGGTGGCTCCGCTGAAAACTGAGCTAAAGTAAGTTATCCCCACGTCAAACAGTGAAAGCATTTTACTAGCCGCGAAAAACCTGTTAGTTAAGTGTATTTCAACTTCGGATATCATTATGAGAGTTGTTTATAGTATGAGTAACGTCAGAATCGTACTATATACAATTCTGGGAATAGGCCAAGGCTAATTTAGCCGTTAGTAATCAGTGCACGCCAGACGAAACAGGTGCACTACCTCTGTCCATCGCGAATTAATTTCTCTTGAGAATCGTATTGGATTCTTTTGTTCGATCCTTCACTTAACTTAATCCATGCAGCACCAGCAAATATCAAGCTGCGAGATGCAATATCTTTACAAGTTCCACCGCAAGGAATTTTTCGTTTTTAATTTCGTTGTAGACAAAAGAAATAGATGAATGAATAGATTTGTCTCTAATACCGTACCTAACATACATTCAACCTTTATTTATCAGAGGAATGTATTTATGTATCCGTGGTTAACAGATTTTCTTCTGAGAAAATTAAGCTTTGTGATAAAAGAATTTTTAGTTGCTCTAAAGATCGGGTTGCGATAAATCTCTTTAAACTGTACTTGCAAATCATTTGGCTTGCGTGTCGGCATATAACTACGAATTCCTATAAAACAGAGGCGAAGAGTTCGGTAAAACTCCGTGTAAACTCAGTTCTCCGTAAACCAAATGCAGTCACCGGTCAGTGACCAATCGTTCGTGAAAACGAGCGTTACATAACTTGAATAGTTTTGTTGAATATCCTTCCGGGTAAATTTGCAGTTTAATGGTTGCTTATATAGTGCTCTTTTGCAAAATGAGTGGATTCTTCAAGTGAAATCAAGCAGAAGTTTTAAGAGCGAATGCACAGGAAAATCGAGCAAACCGTGGCCACAGCTCAAAACCTAACCTACCCTCATTTTAAGTCTGTAATAAGGTTTTAATGAGTTTATAACACTGCTGAGGTTTAAATTTCAAAATGCGGCCGAGTTTGGGAATTATTTGAGATTTTCGATTTCAACGGTCCGCGGGCCTAAAATTAGCCGCCGAACACGGCAATATAGCCTAGCGACAGAAATGAGCTGACTTTCATAAACGAGCCAATATATTGGCAATCTTCCGCTTAAATCTCAAAAAACAGATGGTAACAATTTCTAAACAGCACATTTTTTTAGATTTAAAGCATAAAATATCGACGAACGAGCACAATTTTGAAACGCAATTTGCATAATGTTTATAAAGACAACAATTTACCGCTAAAACCAAAATCGAATTTTCTATATGGGGGAATTCTCCAAATCACCCCAAGTCCCGCTTACTACCTAATGAGATATAGTACTTCAACATTATCTGAAAGTTAGTCTCGTGTTCTCGCGAACGCTTCTAAAATAGATTGATTATTTTGAGGTTATTTTGCCCCAAACAACCGCTAATTGACCCCAGGGTCAGTTGACACGTGCACGTCACCGTAGTTTTATGCATCGATTTGAGCTCGTTAAAAGGGAGAAACTAACAAGATTTTTTTAATATGTACCTGTTTTAATGAAATACAAGCAATCTTCAAAAGGAGAGGCAGTTCAATGGGTAATGTCTGTTCTTGAGATCTTGTAGATTGTACCATGGCGTCTGCGAGTGGACCTGAGTCTAGGTCTGTTTTCCCGTGACTGCGAAATCAGAATAACATCATGAAATAATTCTCGCTCGAACCTTCGTAAATGAATCCGCTTTGCAGTGCCTTACCTGAGATAAAAAGTGGGCCGAATAGGAAAACATTCTAGCGCAATTTGGATCCTTTGCAGCACGCAGTGTATTTGCTAAGCGGCGATGGTATCAGTGACTTTTAATTAGTTACTCACCTCCGATTGCGTGACCAGGCAATTATCGATTGTCTCCTGCGAAAAATAAGTGCACGGGAAACCAAAGCTTTCGGGATACAGTAAATTCATTTTACTGTATGCCCAGGTGTCCTTTTGTCCTATTTTAAAAGCGTTTAACTAAGATGATTAGCAAACATACTGTCCCACTTTTAAAAATGGTACAGTAACTGAATGTTCTGTTCTTCTGATTTTACCCCCAACCCCGGAGTGTTTAGAAGATATATTTGCACTACGCATGAAAGGCAAATGGATTAAATTTTAAGGTTCAAGGCGGTTTTAAGGCATGGGTTACCAGTGGATTAGTCAGACTTCTCATAAGGTGCGTTGAACGGAAAATTACAGGCATGATATCTCTGCTATTGTATATATGTCCATTAAGTGATTTTCCAGCAAACATTTTTTGACTTTTTTACCCCAAAAGTTTTTTCCGTTCAATTCTTATCTATGAGATCTAAACTTAGTTAAATTTCTGTAATTTGTTGTTAAATGCAATTCTGCAAACAACTAAGTATTTAATTTTGCGTAAAAGCTACATGAAATTGTACTGTTTAGCCGTAAATCATAAAAAAGAGAAAGCATCATGCTTTCTCTTTTCAAGTCTAGTAGGACTTAAGCAATGGCATTGCTTAAGTCCTAGTAGTTGTTCTCCATATCTGCTAAGGAGGAAATAGTTTGCTCTTTTCAAGAAATTGTTCTTGCCCATTGCGGTTTCAAACCAAGGATAGCAGCAAGTTTGTCGTGGTCATATACTGCTACTTCAGTGCAAACGAAGCATAGGCGCACAAGTCAGCGCTTGCGTTTAGTCGGGTGCCGAAAATGAAGTGGAGGGCGTCCATGTTCGCTCCGGCTCGAAAAGGTAGAATCAGTTGTGCAGTAAAAAGTAATGCGAAAAACCTGCGTGGGCTGGGAAAGAAAGGCGTCTTATTTTTCTTTGCCTTGTTCTATTTTCGCGACGTGGTACAGGCTACGAAATACTGACAAGCTCAGTATATGTCTTCACCACCGAGAGTCACTTGCCCTTAGCCGGACACGCCCCTCACGTATCATGTTCGTTCCTAAAGTTATTTCAAAGCACAGAACCAAACCTAATCAGCGGCCGAAGGCAGAAAAGGGGATGAGCAAACGGATGTCACAGCATATTTTGCAAGAAACTGGTATCCTTGTGCCTATCCGCTCAGGAACGATTAATTACTACTAGAATTAATATCAGGGTCAGAATTTGAGTGCTACAATGGGAGGAAAGGAAGAAAAGGAAACCGCCGCGCACACCTGTTAAGTCTTTTATAAACTTTCACGTCCTGACAGTTTACAGTGTCTGTTGCAGGTGTCGAATTGATCTTACAGCAACTGGAAACGTGGCCACGCCTGCTGAAACTGAGATTGCTTGTAGGATGAACGGCTATAGTTTGGTATATTCACGAGCGCGTTTTTTCCAGTGAACTGAGTGCGTAGTTTTTCTTAACGAAGGGATGGGGTGGGTCAAGTGAATAGTTCGGGGAACGTTTGCTCTCTTTAGAGGGGAGGCGGGGGGGTATATTTGTTGATATCAAGAGTTCTGGCCTGGATAGAGTCGTTGTAAAGCTATTTTTGCTTCGGAGTATCGGTTTACCGGAAGCTGAGCAAGGAAAAGTCAATGGTGCATTTATGGAATAATAATAGAGATTCTCATGGTCTAACAGTGCGAAGATTAGACTTCTGGTAAGGTGGCAACGATCAAGGCCCGCATTATAATTCATAATAATTGAAGGTCATGATGTAAAAAAAGCGACTGAAATGGTGGATGCCGTGCAATCCTCTCGGGTGGTGGCGGCGTACCTGGCCTTAAAGGTTGCCCCTGCGAGAGAAGGCAAGCATGCCCAGATTGTCCACGGGTTGCTAAATGAGACCGTCCCTTTCTTAGTACCCGTTCCCTGTCTTAAAATTAGACCCGGGCAAATTTCTCGAGATTGCAACGTCATTTTGGGCTTAAAGCTTCCAAAGTCCAACAATAATAGCGCATGTTCGCGACGGTTTTTTAAGTCAGTCACGTTCTTAAACCAGGCCTTAAACGGCCAGTTTTAAGTGTCGATAACAGTTAAAAAGGCATACAAGCCTCATGCAAAAGACAGTGGGAAGGAAGTGCACATCGGTGATGGGGAAAAAGGAGTAGCCCACAGTTATTTAGGGGTGGATCTTTGGAAACATTCTTATACTCTTGGACAGATATGCATTGTTTAAAGTTTTAGACAAACCAGGTGTAAATTTATAGTAAAAAACTGTTAAATATACATCAGCAAGATTTTTGCGAATCCTATTTTTCGCTGGAGACTATCGTTTACTGGCCGGTCACGCAATCAAAGGTAACGTACTTTCCTACGTTTGTTTACTCACCTTTCGCTCAGCAATACACTGCGTTCCACAAAGGATCCAAATTGCGCTAGAATTGTTTTGCTATTCGGCCCACTTTTTATCTCAGGTAAGGCACTGCAAAGCTGATTCACTTACGAAGATTCGAGGGAGAATTATTTCTTGATGTTTGTGATTTCGCAGTCACGGGAAAACAGACCTAGACTCAGGTCCACTCGCAGACGCCATGGTACAATCTACAAGATCTCAAGAACAGAAATTACCTATTGAACGGCCTCTCCTTTTGAAGATTGCGTGTATTTCATTAAAACAGGTACATATTAAAAGAATATTGTTAGTTTCGCCCTTTTAACGAGCTCAAATCGATGCATAAAACTACGGTGACGTGCACGTGTCAACTGACCCTGGGGTCAATTAGCGGTTGTTTGGGGCAAAATAACCTCAAAATAATCAATCTATTTTACAAGCGTTCGCGAAAACACCAGACTAACTTTCAGATAATGTTGAAGTACTATATCTCATTAGGTAGTAACCGGGATTTGGGGTGATTTGGAGAATTCCCCCATATAGAAAATTCGATTTTGGTTTTAGCGGTAAATTGTTGTATTTATAAGCATTATGCAAATTACGTTTCAAAATTCTGCTGGTTCGTCGATATTTTATGCTCTAAATCTAAAAAATGTGCCGTTCAGAAATTGTTAGATATCTGCTTTTTGAGATTTAAGTGGAAGATTGCCAGTATATTGGCTCGTTTATGAAAGTCAGCTCATTTCTGTCGCTAGGCTATATTGCCGTGTTCGGCGGCTAATTTTAGGCCCGCAGACCGTTGAAATCGAAAATCTTAAATAATTCCCAAACTCGGCCGCATTTTGAAATTTAAACCTCAGCAGTGTTATAAACTCATTAAAACCTTATTACAGACTGAAAATGAGGGTAAGTTAGGTTTTGAGCTGTGGCCACGATTTGCCGATTTTGCTCGATTTTTCTGTGCATTCGCTCTTAAGAAGCAAAGTTTTCGGTTTGGGTAACAGTTACTGTAAGGAGCTTTATAGCAATTAAAGACTTTTCTGGAGCGACGCATTTGTCAAAAGAAGGGGACTTTTCGTATCTTGGGTAGTGTTTTTAACAAATCGTCTATATAAGAGCGAAGAAACTTAGCAATGCAGTCGATTCCCGATAACTCGAACCTTCAAAAGAAATCGGCGAAAAAGATTCGAGTTATCGGGAGCTCGAAAAAAGTAGCCGAGAGTAAGGCAAAAACGGTTTTTACTGCACAGTGAGCATTTTCAATCACATTTAATTGTAGAAATGTTGAGTGAAAATTGAAAGATACTTTTAGATTATAAAGCAGAACGTAACGTAACAAAACGCTGCCTAAATAGAGCATGCATTTTACTTTTTGGGAAATAAAGGTATTTCACGTTAGATTTGTGACAAACAACGTAACATCAGCCCCACTATCGATCCACTAGTAGACTATATGCCTACTACACGTCAATGGGAAATTCAAATTCAATGTTTCGGAGGCCAAACTTTTTAAGGGCTTAAGGCATGGTTCGAGTTATCGAGGGTAAAATTATATAGAAGTGATGCGAGGGAAAACAATAATTACTTCGAGTTATCGAGGGTTCGAGTTACCGAGGGTAAAATTACAGTAAATGTATGACGGAAATCCAGGGGAAATCGATTTGGGTTCGGGTGAGCGCGAGGTTCGAGTTAGCGAGGATTCGAGTTATCGGGAGTCAACTGTACAATTTCATAGAGTAAAGGCATATTAAAAGGGGAAAAGGCTTCACTTCCATAGACGTGCATCGTTCAAACTTTCTTCATTATAACCCGTTTACATTCAGCCGAAGACATGTTTCAGTAAACAGAGAACTTAGGGCAAAATTCAAACTGCTTGCATGGTGACGTTATGCCTTATAATCTACCGATCGTTCACTATTTTATCTTAGTGCAAGCCTTATTTTTGTTCTTAGTGGGTTGGCAGTAGAGGGAATCGCTAGAGGGAATCCTCGAGAGAGAAAATAGTGAATGAAACCGCAGACTTGAAGCAGTCCACGTAAAATTTAGACGATCCGAAACCGGGGGGGGGGGTACTCTCTATGATGGCTCCGCCCGAAAGAGGTATCTTTATGACAAGGTGTGTGAAAGGGGTAGCATTTTTCAATAGAATGTATACGAAAGGGGTACCCAAACGACATCAAAAATGCCCCGTCTTTTAGTATATTCAAGCGTGTGATCAAACCATTTTTAAGGGTCAGACAAAATGCAACCTAAATGCCTTAACACCTCATATCTATATTTTCCTCTAAACACACTTATATACTTAAATAAACGACTTTTTTCTTTATTTCTTAAAATGCCGCCTAGTATTTATATTGCACGTGGGGGAAAATCTCTATTCCTCATAAGCTCGGCTTCTCGGAGATTTCCCCGCCACAGTCACTCCTCCCAAGTAATGTGCAAATTTTAAATTTAATGTTAATTAACCTATTTATTATCGTTTTTATTCTGCTTGTAATTCATTGTGTGTGGCAAAATAATAAAATAAAATAAATAAATAAAATACCTTTTTCGTGAAAAATGGTATATAAAAGGGTAAGGGGTTGGACCTCAGGGCAGAGCCTCCCAGCAAAAACATTTGTTGAGTACCCCCCCCCCCCCCCGGGATGCGAAACAACTTCAAGACTATAACGAATATCATCTTCAAGAAATTAGTTTAACCAGTCTTCGTCAAACTAGCGCGTTTCGTGGCATTTGAATGTTTAGTTTTCTCTCTTGTATTGTGATGTACCTACTGGAACTGCCGTGCCAAGATGCTACACTGTTTTTGCAAGATATGTCGCCTGCACATCCAATCTGCCATAGAAACTTATGTTATCACATGAAAGACATAAAAATGATATCGCATGCGATCGATCTCCAGAATCGTTCCTCGCTGGGTGTACAGCCATAAAGGCAGACGTTTGTGCAACAACAGCAAGCGACAACAGTGCACCAACAAATTTGACGAATAAGAGAATTTGTAACTTGTTTTCAAAACTTTTTCTCGTGATTATGTATTGATAGACCTTGATATTGTTTGGAGAAAATTGATGTTGGTCACTAAAAGGGACTTAAAGGGTCAAACCAAATTGCTAACTGTTAACTGAATGGTGAGTACAAGTTTTTTTTCTAGGAAATGCCTTGACGCATATTTTTGTCAAATTCTGCGAAAGTGTTCCTGAGGAAAAATGCTATTTGAACGCTTTTGAACCGTTTCCCTTCCCACACGGAATAATCAGTTTTTGATAATTTTATTTGCAAGATTCTTTTACATTAGCCTGCGTAGCGTCGATTTTGGCCGCGCGGGAAATGGAACGAGAGCCGCTCATTTACTAGTGCCATTTTTCGTGCGGTCTTTGACTCTCGTTCCTCGTCAGTTCTTTGCTCGCAAACTGCACGGGAACGCTTTCTTCGCCTGCAAAGCTGGCGCTATTGTGCACTAGGCGAGTGAGATTTGGCGGCGGAGCCGCTGTACCAGTCGAGTGAGTTGGCGGCGAATCCGCGAGAAATACCAAACTTCAAACGCCTCGTCCGCACTCCTTATTTTGGATCTCGGCTCCGCCGCCAAAACTTTAATCACACAATACCGCCAGCTGCGCAGACTACGCTTTCTACGCCGGCTACTTTTACCTCAAACTCCTTTTCACTGACGTCTCTTTAGAACTTTAAGAATGACACCTATACCGGATGGCATATTTGAAATCATGGTAGCTTTTTCTAGGAAAAACCACGCACAAAATCTATTTTTATCCGATTGGGCAAGAAAGGTACCCCAAAGGTCAAACATAATATTTCACAATAAGGAATTCCTTAGCAGCCACCTGTAAGCTAAAGACACCTGTTTGGTACTCTATAATGAAGACCCCGGATTTCATACTAGAAAGATAAGGACAATTCTCGCATAAGCTCTAACAGGCCAGGAGAAATAGATTAGAGTTTCTGATTTGCTTTCAGCTCACACAGGAACCTAGTCTGCTCAGTTTGTAGAAATTTGTTGTCTGCACCTCATCACTAGCTATCAGCAGAAGAGCAAAATTTTCAATGTCACCTTTGTTTCCATAGACACTGTAATTTAAGGGCAATTGTCTGGAGTCCTGGGGTTTCGAGTGATCGTAGAGCAAGCGTAATACGCTAAAAAACGTGAAAATGTCCATCCTCTGTCTATCACCGTCCTTGCAAGTGATCGAATCCCGTACTGGTATATTGGTGTTACGCTTTGAGTGCACTATTATCCTGAAAAACTCTTAATGGAAAGTTCAGACATTAAAAATACTTATGTTTCTAAAAGAATCTTAGCTATTGCAGAAACACTTGAAACAACGGTTGTGCTCCAGGGAGTTTAAATGAGAAAAGTCTGTTTTTAGAGCAGCGACAGGGAAAACACGCCCGGTGAAAGGTTTGAAAGATGTTTCAGAGGAGCAAAACACATCTCTTGCGTAATAGGGGTTAAATATAAATTACATACATATTCATCACACAATTTTCAAGTCGACAGGACATTTTCTTATTTGCATAAATCAAATTAACTATGACTGACAATGATTTAGACAGGACGTTCCACACGCAAGCAAAACTTGCACTTGATGGGGTACAAAAAATCTGCAAGACACAGCTCGATACTGTTTTTAAATGCAATTTATTCATGTCAAATTCGGTTTAAAATAGAACAACATTTGTCAATGATTTACCCATCATAAATAAGTTAAGGCTGTATTCTTGTGAAGGACGTTTCTGCGAAATTCAAGAAACATCTCTCAAAAATTTAATATACTAAAATCAGTCATTTTTTTCAAATGCTATGCTCACTGATACTCTAAACACATTTTGCAACGCATGGAAAGTTGTACCTGCAGTAACCGTTTGCAGTATGGGAATATTAAATAAATATCGCGGCGAACTGAAGCAGCAATTGACGATTGTGTTGAATAAATTGTACGTGTTACAAAGAAGAGGCGGAAAAATGTTACTCAGAGAATTGAAAAGTTAAAAGAAAAAAATATGTATGAGGAAATGGTTAAATTTCAGTGACCTTTGCTCGTAGGAAGCAGTCACTTAAACTAACACGTGTTCCTCTGTTATGTTAAGTATTGAATCTATTGTTTTTTAAATGCTAAACATCTACAAAGCATGTTCTATTTTTACCCTAGTATTGATTTAGTGTAAAACTAGTGTCGAGGTGAATCAAACGACAGAAAGTGAAAATCGTCTGGCTTCCTCTCTGTGCGTTCGCGACATGATGACATAAAAATACATGTATCAAGGAGAAATACATTTCGTAGGAATATAATTGGACGAATAAAATATTTTTCCTCTAGCAACCTTCATTTCAGGTTTTTAAATATATGTTTTTTCCTTTCAAATAAATTTAAAATTTATTAAATTTTAACTAGTTTGTTATTATATTTTTTTACGAGACGTCTTTTTGTTCTAAGGTTTCAAAAATATCCGTAGATATGATATATGGAGTCACTTAGCCTGTTTCACAAACATAGAAAGTTTAAAAGTTCTAATCCCGGCTCTCGTATTTAACAATTGTCTAATCCGCGGGCTACTCGATCAAGTATTAATCTAAGTCGGTTTTAAGTATAAAATTGCATTTACAGTTTAAGTAATAAAATGGTAAAAATGGCATGCTCTGAGACAAATAAACGTCCAGAATGCATAGCCATTATAATATTTTCTTTCACTATACTAAAAAGCACTTTTAGCGCCTATATCAGAGGCCTTTGAACTACATAATTATATTTTCCCTTAACCATGCACCCTTTCAACTCTGTGTAAGACGGCCTTTCCGACTGGATGCAAAAGAGTTTAACGGGCAAAACAGAGAAAATATCTATCCAACGTTTTGACGACTTTTGAGGTTTCTGTTTCTTTATAATGGAAAGAAACAAGCTCCCTACAAAAGAAGAATGGCTAAATTGTCCTATAAAACTGTGCAAACAAAGGGACTTCCATGTAAGCCTTTGTCAACTTGGAATAGCAAATCGGTCGATCGTTTTCGCAAAATGCAATTGAATAGTTGCTTGAATTTAAATAAAGAAAACTTGCAACATACGCTAAACAGTATTTATAAGTCATGATTCCTGCTCGGGAAACAAAAACCGATGATTTTGCGCGAACCGTCTTCAGATTGGTTGTTCTGGGCAGCGCTCATTCTTTGTAACCTTGCAGTAAAATAAAACTCTCGTCTAGTGATTCATTTTAAGAAAAACTGGAAATTTCAACAAAGGTTCTTAAAACTATTTTTTTTCGTCTGAAAGTTGAATCATTTAAACGCAATTAGTAAAAAATACATTCATGGGTAGTATTTTTAATCCAGAAAAAATTTCCTAATCTTGACGCATTGCTATTTAAATACAAGCAACAAATTCATTTCAAAGGAGGGAAAGAGATTGGCGATCGAATTAAAACTTAATTGCTTCCTTTTGACATCAACGGTGAGGAATTTCCTTGGAATATAACTGCTAAAAGTAGCTTACCATTAGCTTAACTTACTAACTTCTCTGCATTGATCGTAAAATCCCTATAGTTTCACTGGCCGTCGGCCGTAAACACGGACTCGACTGCCAAAGTGATTCCACTAATTGCTGATAATGGCAGGATATCTTATCGACGCTTGGCACACGTGGTCGCAAATTGTACGCAACGACGCCAAATACAACAACATATAAATTCTCGGAGCCATAAGGCCGTTCCCGGGTTAGTAACTGCCATAAACAAATACCCAGTGAATAAATGTCCGCTTTTGGGGATGGTGTTTCTCCCTTGAGAAGTTCTGGTGCTCTATAAGCGAAAGTTCCTGTCAGGTACGAATAGGTTGGGCTAGCAGGTAGATTCTCACCATCGTCCACAATTTGACTGCAACCGAAATCTCCTAGTTTGCAAATATCTTTGGAGTCAACTAGAATATTTGCAGGTTTAACATCCAAGTGAGCGATATCTTGTCCATGAATAAATTCTAACGCCATAGTTATATGAGAGGCGAATTTGATTCGTCTCTCCTCGTCAATAATTTCCTTTTCATTGTCCAAAATATTTCGTAATGTTCTTGGACCGGCGAATTCCATAATTATCATTCTCTCGGAGAGAGGACGTTCTAAGCTTGAAGCTGCTAGTGTCCGAACAATGTAAGGATGACAGAACGAGGCAATAGAAGTTTCCGCTTGGAAACTCTGCAAGACCGCTCGCGGGTTTTTTGAGTTGGTGTTCATCTTCTTAATCGCAACTTTTTTTCCGCGAAATTTCCCCTCGTAAACAGAGCCAAAGCCACCGCTTCCAAGGAGCTTAGAAACTTGAACGAGGGCTGTTTCGTCGTCCGAGAGGATTTCGATCTCTTGAACAAAGGCCTTGCATTGAGGGGCCATTGTCTCTACAGTTTCTTTGGATCGACTGCGAATTAGCGGAAGCCTGTTGCTCGCTAGCATTTGTTGAGAGTATATTCGCCTCGATCCAAGAGGTTGGTTGTCAGCTTTATGTCCAGATGAATTTCACAAGGCTGAGAAGGCCAGCTTCGTGGTGGAGTCTTTTGAACGAAGTCCAGCTTCTTGCCTCCAAAAGAGGCCTCCAGATGAAGTCGCCAGCAACTTCGGTGGATATGCAAGCCACTGTTCTATTCAGCTGATGTAAAACAAGCAAACAGCTGGTCAGAGAGACTGACATTTAAAGCGCTAGCCAATCACAGAGCGCCTTAGAAATGTTTATCATTTGTTACCCGTAAAGAGGCGTTTCTTCGAGGCAGGCTCTTTATTTCACGCTTTGAACGCGTGTAAACTTCCCCGACTCCTTTTTTCCCCTTAATTTATGCTATGATCACAGAAACCAAGGGAAAGAAGGAAGTCAATTGGATTCAAATGATTCGTGTTGCGTGAAGGATATGGCGCTTCGAAGAATTTTTGCATTTCAATTTCCCATTTTCTTTCCTACAGGCATGAACTAATGTGAATTAGGTCATAATAATGAAATCTTCAATTATTCAGCAGTTTCGTTTGTAATGAATCCGCTCTTAAATGAAATGGTCTTTAAGACACCCAGTTAAAATCGTCTGCTTTTGAGAATTATACACTCTGAATGCGACAGCAAAGCAATTAAAAAACAGAAAGACTGAAAATATACTGCATTTTACTCTTTAAGCAAATCACACTTTTGTTTACGAATAGACTGTCAAGCATCAACATAAGCCAGCCAAAGTAAACGTCAGTGAGTTTCATTCAACAAGTAGCACCTAATCGCCCATGCGTGGAATCGATCACCTCTCCAATCTTTTGTTCAAAAGCTTTTGATCGACGTTGAGAAAAACTAAATGTCATGACAATGAGCTTCATTGAACCGAACAGTTTCAGCTTCGATTGCGCAATGACCAAAAAAAACCTTCTCCTGAGAGAGCAAAGTCTTAAAGCAACACCCGCAAAGTCACCAGTTTTCACGTAGCTTTCCGTTGGTTCTTGTACAAGGCGCTAGTAAATAATCGCTTAGCTGCGTTCTTTGTTTATATTTCAAAATGACCCTCAAAAAAAGTATTTTAAGCAGGTAGCGTCCTTGTTGGCAGATGGCTTAATACGCTATTTTTGAAAGATAGAGACAAATCCTTACCTGCAGAAAGCTTACACTCCAAAGGCCTATCTCACTCTAACAGTATCTAATGCGCTCAACTGGCAAAAACAGCGCCACGGTCAGGCAATGCTGGCCGTATATTTATTGAATGAAATCATAAAAGGCTTCCCTTTTTCAAAAGCGAGAGACAGCTGTCCTTTTTTGTCGCGGTTTTGTTGATGAATTATTCGACGCGCACTTCTGTCAATTGACAGGATGTTGCTAAGGGGTGTATTGAAATCATGAACGTCTTTCCGATTTATCCCACCATATGGACCATTTGCTGGGAAAAGTCTCGTCATAGTAGTCATTCGTCACCTTTTAATTACGCACGCGAGAGTCACCCGGGAACAAAAAGATTTTACTAGCTGCGTGAAAAAACATGTATAATAAAGAGGAAATCACTTTGATATCGTAAAATACTCTATGATATTCTGAATGCTATGATATGCTGAATCAGCTTAAGGCCATTTGCCTGACTGTGCAGGGAGACCTGGTGCTTTTTGCTAATTGTTGTACAAGAGCCTATTATCAATCGAACCTTCACTTTTCTTGAGATATTAACTACAGATATGCTACAGAAGATATTGTCGTATTATCGTATAGTATCCCTGAGTGCCTTGCGTGAGAAGCTTCTTAACTCTGAAACGCCGTTAGCTGTCTAGAAGGATCCATCCATATTGAAGACTTAAGCTTAAGTTTGCGTAAGTGGCGGCCGTGGTTACCTTAACAAAAACGACTTTAAATTTAAATGAAACTAATTGATCCTTCTGAAGTTGTTTTTTCATTCGGCAACAGACCACTATAAGTTCTCCACTGTTAAAAGTCGAGCAGTGGGTTTGGATATTGTTCTGTCAAAGGGTATATTTCAGTTCTAAGATAGTGATGAGATTATTTGCACGTTTCTACATATATTCATTCGTAAGAACAAGTGAACTACGCATACTAATGTGGTCTTTGTCTTTGAACTTCTGCATAGTTTACTGTTTTTACTAATCTTAAAATTTAAGCTCCAAAAATGAGCCTTTCAACGTCTTGATACAATCTTGCATGTATCACAACTATATCTCGTTAATTTGTATTTGGTCGCTACCATTCTCATCAATTTTCGATAAAACTGCTCTTCCGTGAGAAATGGTTAATTTTTTTTTAGAGAATTCAGGTATTCGAAATTTAGTGCTAATTTGCAATTAGAAATGAGGTCTGATTAAAGTCCACTTATTTAATAAATGTGCGATTTAAAATCTCCGATCGGCGTCGGCCTGCCTCAAAAAATAAATGAATGTCTCAATCAAAGAACCGAAGTTTTCTTCGCCACTTACTTTTGGGGAAAACATGAGAAGTAATTATGAAAAAATATTCAGTGATAATTTGAAGATGAAGACACGTGGGAAAATAAATCCAAAAATATAGCATGGCAAACGTAAAGTAATTATAAGGAATAAACGTGACTTGGCCCATGACCATCTTTCAGTAATCTGTCTACAATTATGTGTAAAACTGACAAAAAGCAATTTATTTGCGATTCGATTCATTTGTGTTTGTTCAAAGTGACCCCTAACCTAACCATCCTGGCTTTAGTTTTAACCAATTTCCTTGCATGTTTTCAATATCAGCACAAAGTTGCTCGGTTGAACAAAATCTCTTTCTTTTGCTTCATATAACACGTATCAAAAAGTCGAAAATTAAATTGTGATCCTACAGGCATAGAAAAAGCCCGTATTGAGGTTGTTCCATTTCCTCAAGTAATTAAAATTCATCATTTGTTTGTCTTTTGTTTAATTTATTCTGCTTTTACCAGATTTTTAGTTTTGCTTTATCCTGAGTAAACACAGTTCAGAAATCCCCGAAGTTTGAAGACGCCTCAATTTACTTACCTTCGTTTTATTATTAAAAAAGAAGTCTGCAACACAAATTAGAGTTTTCTTTGAAAAATGTACTGTTCGCTCTTCACCAACTAATTTTCGAGCCAATCAGTGCAAATAATTTAAGTTGGATTAGCATCGGTCCCTATGCTAATGAATCTTCTTAAATTGTTTTCCCTTAATTCACCAAGCTCAATTCCGACGTACGGTTTGTGGCTTTTTGTGACATGTTTAATATAAACTTGGTAACACTGCGTAATATACACCGTTAACAACGCAAGGCCAAAGTCAATCCTAAACAGGTGGACTGCTTCTTAACACAAGTTACTACGTAGTTAGTATTGCTAAGAGATTGAAATAGTAAATTGATGCTCTTAGATTGGAAGAAATATACATCTTAAAACAACTAAGGAAGAGTCTGCAGTTATAAACGACTGAAAGTCCAATTTGGGGTCAATAAAAGAACATTGTTGCATGCTCACTTTTGTATTTGTTGTGTTTTGCTATTTTAGCAGCTCGGGCTGTTACTTGTTACTCTGTAGTTACAGTTACCTGTTAATTCGACCGAAGTTTGATTAAAAAAGCAGTTTTTCCATACTGGGCGCAAGACACACGCTGGCAGGGAAAACCCAAAACTTTTCGTGGCGTTGTTCACGCACACTTTGGCACGCGTAAAGCAAATTCAAATGCAAACTCATTCCATATTCCACCCAATCAAAACGAGGGCATACAATGCAATAAATCAATCATAAATAGTAACTCACCCTTCCCCCAAAGCGCGTTACCCTTGCTCAGCGGTCTGGAACAGCCTCGTCCCAAGTGCTTTTCCCCACAGTTTCTGAGGTAAAAGCCCTGGCCAAGGGACGAGGTTGCAGCCTGGTACCGTTGCCAAGGGTAACGTGACTACAGGTAAAATAGGGCTCGAGTCACGGTGCGTTCACGTAAGAATGCGTTCTGGATATTTTGGCACAAACACAATGAAGGTGTTGCTCATCAGTATTGCACGTGCTGGAAACATTTGCATTTCTAGCCTTGTTAATTTGGATCTTTGCGTTAAAAGAGGGGAAAGAATCATTTCAGGCTTCGATAATTCGCTACTTTCACATGGAGAGGAGCACATTGATGGGCTCCTGACATAGACCATAATGCACTTGTTTCCAATTTCTCCTGGAATCACAGTCAACCCAAGAGAAATCCAAGACAATGGTTATGTAAAATTTTGGGGTGTAAACAACATGCTTTATAGGGTCTATGTGAAAATGGTGAATACTAATTTTTTCTTTAAAGTTTCGAAAAAAATCAATTGATTTCTAAGATAAGCAGACTAGAATGACGGTCTTTAAAGTCACATTCTGACGTATGAAAATTGTCTGAACGGAGAGAGTTATAAACAACGAGTATACCCCTTGCAGTTACTTCTACCCCTATTGTTGAGATCCTCATAATGTAATTAGAAACAAAAGGAAACAACCGGAACTTAGGCAATTCGGATTCCGGAATCCCGGAAAGTTTTACTCGTAAAATCGGGAATCCTGAGTTATAGAACCAGGAATTCAGCTCAAGGACAAGGAATCCAGAATCCAGTACCTGAAATTCGGAATCAAAAGCGTGGAGTCCAGAAACAAAGACTATCTTGAATTACCTTAGATGGGCGAATCAGTCCTCAGTTGTTATGCCTCTCTTGTTTCGAAATATAGCACGTCTTCACTCACGACGCCTGTAGCTATGCAATTTAACTGGAAAAAAGAAAGTTTTTACAGATGAAAAAGGTTCAACTCCCACAAGACACCAACCATAATCGGCGGGCAAAAACGGCGTTCGCCAGGAGCCCATAATCAGCAGCGAGCAACTCCCATACTAGTACTGTGTCACGGCGTTTCTAGTTATGGACCAGTTAATTTTTAGACACATTTTAGGGCATTTTTTCCAGCAAAAATAGAAATCTCCACCAATGGCTTTGAGCGCATTAGAAGTATAAGATATCAAGAAGGAAAAATAAATGTTATTAGAAGGCAAAAAATATCAGTTTAGGTCTGTAGGTTTGCTGACTGGTTTGTGGAATTTAAAAGATATTCAAATTTCGCGCAAAAACCGTTCTAAAAATAAACTGGTCCGTGAAAACGCCGTGACATGAATGGAAGTTGCTCTCTCCGGATTATTGGCTCCTGCGCTCGCTGGCTTTTGTCCCAGCCCAACTAAACGCCCCTGGGTCCCCGAGGATGGACACCAACATGGCCACCATTTCATTGTTTTGGGAGACCAATATGGCGTACTTGACGTCATTGTCTTTTGTTTGCGTCAGCTTTTGTTTGCACTTGACTCTTATGCCTGCACGGCGTTGGTTTTTCCCGACGCAAGATTCTTATGTTTGCCCTTGTGCTTGAAGCAGTATATCGCAGGTGAAAATCAGGTATTTCTTGTTTGTTATTACAGGCTTAAAACTGAAATTTATCAACATGTGGTTCACTGAAAGGGCTTTAAATAAATGAAAATAGTAGTGCATAAACAGTAGAGGTCTTAAAATAAAAACTTCCTGTTATTTGCCAGTTTTCAGTTCACGTAAAGAAAATAGAGAAAATATTAGAAAATATTAATTAAAGAAAATATTAGACGTGGAGTGCGTAAAAAAACCTCAGCTCTCCTTCATTTGCATCGCTGGATTTATCTTGCTTGTTCGCAACTACAGTCAACTCCCTTAATGGTGGACTTTGTGGGGACTTGAATTAGTGTCCTCAATAGCGAGAGTCCGTGATAGCGGAAGCTTATTTCGGACAAACATCTGGCCCCCGTTTCGTTATCCACCGGATAAATCTCTATCCAGTAGATAGCGCAATTGGTTTCCCAAATACTAGATAGCGCTATCCATGTTTCGAACAACCCCGGCCGGTAGTTTCTTTCTGTCGGGCATTTATCTGCCGTCCGTATATGTATATTTTCGGGGTGTCCGTTAGAGCGGTGTGTCTGCAAGGCGGTTTTTGACTGTACATGGCTTTAGAAAGAAAACCTGTATTGTAAACTTAAGGCAATACTCGAGTAATCAGTTGTCTGACTTTCAAGCCGTTTCATTTTGAAGAAATGCAGTTAAGTCGACGTTCAAATTTTTCTTTGGAAATTTACATGGCTAGTTGCAGGACAACTAGGGCTAACAATCAATAAACTTCCAACTTCTCCTTACGGTGTTAACACGTAACTAGAAAAGATATGTGGCGAGAGGGGATAAAATGATCAATTACTGTCAAAGTATTTTTCATTGAATGAAACGTTCTCTCACCTCAGACTTGAAGATATGTTTTTGGGTTTAAAGTCTGAAATTAAATCAGTCCCAATTAAACCGTCTTAACTAAAAAGGTAACAAAACATCGTAACAGTCAAAACTAATTGGTCCTCGTAAATCACTTAGCAGGTGATTCGGACGCCAGATCAAAGCTTACAGAATACAACGAAGCAAAAGTGTATTTCCTGGTTTGTTCGTCAATATGTACTCACTCAGTGTGGTCGAACAAAGACATAGCCGATCTTAGATATTTCAAGGTACAGCACACAACGTTGATAAAAGATACAAATAAAGCATACCTGTAGGTAAGGGTACGACTTTTTGCAAATTATGCGTCGTTGTCTAAGTTGCGAATTGAAAGATAACCAAGTTGTTATGCGGCCTTAGATAAATTCCAACTACCTGTTATTAGGACAAAATGAATGGTTATCAGCTAAAGTAAACATGAATCTTTGTCACAATGTTGTGTCGATTTTACCATAGACAGGTAGCAGGTGATTAATGGCTGTGAAAATACAAGAAGTCGAAGAGAGCAGACGGAATATTGCTGAAATATGCGGAGTACGTGAGGAGAATATTCTGCGGATGTTGAAATTGTTATTAAAGACCCGGGGGGCTGGTGATCTTTTGACTAAATACTGCTTATTGAGACTTGATTAGAAAAAAAAAAAGGAAAAAAACCGTCATTGTCAAAAAATAAATATTTGAAAAGAAATGGTCCGGTTTTTTGAAAAGAAGACAATTTCAAATGAAATATATATTCCACTATTTTATTTTCGGCCACACATTTCTAGGGTAATGCTAAACTCTATTTGACATTTCATACTTGCTATTTTAATAACTTTTAATTTTGTTTGAAAAATAACTTCCTTCTTTTGTAGACTCTCCTACTCATTATTGTCATTTTTCTTGACACTTTTATCACATGGAGGAATAATGCTGACATTAATTGCTTCGCGACAACTTTAGAAACAACTATCTTTCGTATGATCGAGGAAAAACTTTGACTTCCGGTAGATTCGGGAAGAACATTATGTAACAGTCGTCTTTGACTTGGATGAATCAGATATAAGGAAGAAAACCCTCACTTTTGACTCAAATCAAAATGAACATCGCTCTGTAAAAAATCAAGAGTTTAATCATGTAGAATACAAAACAAGTGTAAAAAATGTGTATTTTCCTCAGTAGCCGTGGCCTCAGGCACAAGCTTCTACATGACTAGGACGTTTAGAGTGGAAAGTCCACAGTCTTCCTGTCCTTTGGAAAAAAACATCTTAAAGCAGCTGTTTATATTTTTGGACAAAAGAATCTTCAATCATCTGCTTATGCTTTTAGTGGAAAGTTTGCTCTTTCAACTTAAGACTTCCAGGATCTCTTTTCATGTTCTTCCCAGCTTAATATTAAGTTACTGATCCAGTCAATTTTCATAATTTTGTCACGTTCGGCTTTTGCAGAAGTTGGCCACAAATAAACCAGAAACAAAACATTTCGCTACCGGGACAAAATTCATCGTCACAAAGCAGCGTTCTTGTATAAAGTTCAAACCACCGACGGTTATGGAATAGACCATTCCAAAAACTCTCACATTCAAAGAGAGGCTAAGTGCAAAAATGAGTTTTAATTGCATGAGGAAAGAAATATATTCTAATATCAATAGTCTAGTCTTTAGTCTAGCTTTGAAAAAGAGGCACGGGGCAACTCTCTTATCGGCTTATCACCACCCCACAGGGTCAGTGGTTGTCACCTGTGATGTGCCGAAGCGGTATCAAAATCACAAGGTGCAATTCTGCAAGTTGACCATTCACGTGGCAATTTGATAATAATTTTATGAGCCTGTTCATTAAATCCCCCACAATTCACTGGCACATGGAAGAATTAATCGAAACTGAACAGCAATATTTACCACGGGGCACTATTGTGTAGAATAATGTGGCTCTTTGATCAGTGGATGAAGTCGGTGTGAATACTCAAATGTAAGCTATTGTAGCTAGTGAACACCATTTTTTTGAGGCGCTCTTTTTTGAGCTGTTAGATTTGACTCGTCACCAGTCTTCTTTTGTAATTTGCCCCGGGCAAATAGGGCGGATAGGTCGCGGAAGAATGGCACGTCGTCACGATTCACGACTCAGGAAGGGAAGACGGAAAGGAAAGGGAGAGAAAGGAGAGAGTTTCTCCTTTTCACTCTTCTTCATATCTTCTCGCACGCATTTCATACACGCTTCCCCCTT
The DNA here is from genome assembly GCA_964035525.1 of Porites cylindrica. Taxonomy (NCBI): domain Eukaryota; kingdom Metazoa; phylum Cnidaria; class Anthozoa; order Scleractinia; family Poritidae; genus Porites; species Porites cylindrica. Next base: position 14,837,548 of record OZ037775.1, on the reverse strand, counting down.
TAGTAATAGAGACCTTTAAGATGGGGACGACCACGATAAAGTAATGCTCGCCCGTGAAGTACCCTTTTTCGGGAAAATACTCGCGTGAGCCGTCGTCTTTTTGATACCGGTTTTAGTAAAAATGTCGTAGTGATGGAGACAACTTAAGAGTTTAATGATTATGATCGTGAGAAGGCTTAGTCCCCTATAAGAAAATAGCCTTGAGTTCATTGATAACTTTTTTTGGCTATTTTCTGGTAAAAAGAAAGTGAAATGAACCTTTCCGGGATGATTATTTTTTGAGAATACGCGAAAAATTCCGTTGTCGTATTGGTCCTCGTTCTCGAATATTTATGTCTGTAACTGAGAGAGAATTGAGGACAAGTCAGCTTTTAGGTTCTTTAGAAGTTGTACCCCCTTAATGTATGGTAAAAAACAACAAATAAACAACAACAAACAACTAAGAAACATTAAATCATGCCGCTGGAATAAGTTAAGGCGGTAACCAACAAAATAAGTTTTCGAACTCCCCAGAGCTTGTCCTGTTGACCACATGACAGTGCAGAGTACGGCCAAGCGACCATGGGTACCAAAAGCGTGCGCTCCTAGGTCTTTTTTCTTCCTTTTTTAATTTCTATTTTTTCTGTCAAACTGCTTAATACCTACCACGAATTTCATTATTTCATATTACATTGACTGAAGTAATTAGGTAAGTGTCCCTTGTCTGAGTAAAGCCACCAGGAAAAAAAAACCACCTGCAATCACTGACGACAAATTAAAATCCTCTTTTTGAAGCTTTTCTCTTGCAGTAGACCGTAGAATCAACAATATGGAGCTTAAGCAACGACGATGGGGACAGCAACGAGAACGGAAAAAAAGCAATAGGTTTATGATTAACAAAACAACAACTACGCACTTGCATTACGCTTTTCTGTACATTTCGCTCTTAGCCTTCGTTACACGACTACAACGTGAAAGTGCCTAATTTCATCTAGCCACCTCCACTTCGGTGAATAATTGTTATTTATTGTTGAGGACGAGAAAAGAAGACATCAACTTTCTTGTTCTCTTCCTGAACTTTAATACAGTCCTTAAAACTCAACTCCAAAAACGTTTGCCATCATTTGACGAAATAAACGAGATAGAATAAGCTCGATAAAGTTTGAGGCAGCGCGAGTTCACTTTTTAAAGTCAACAACGACGGCGACCACGAATTTAAAAATTCGCTATTGTCAATTACGCTTACACACAAAGGCCAAAAGCGCCACGCGGAATCTGTGTTACCGTATTTTGTTTCTCATTACTTTTTCGGTTGTTGCTATGTCTGTTGCCAGAGATACAAGAAGAAATATTAACATTAACTGAAGAAATAACAACGAAGAAAAGTCTTTCAAGCACGAAACGAAAAGGTCCGGCTATTTTTCTAGCCACGCATTAGAGGAAAATCGGTCTCTTATTTTGACACAGCCTAGGGAGAGCAAGGGATATTATCCATAAATTCGCCGTTATTCATCCGTTACTTAACAGCTGCCTTTTCAAAACCGAGGCTTCATGAAACAAAGAATTTTCACTCACTTGGCCGACAGCTATGCAAATTTATTGCGACAAAAAAAAACATTTTTACATTAACGCTGGCCACCGTTTCATCGCTTTGGAACACCAACATGGCGCTAAATAAAAGGAGTAAACCGCAAGTACAAAGGAGTAATTAAAACATATGGGGTTTTAATACTTCTTAGTATAGTTTTGAAGCTAATTCTAATCTGTGCCATTTGGTCGGCCAGGGAGCCATACCCATTGTAAACATACATTTTTGGTTCAGGTCTCTTGTATCGCCCATTTCCTTGTGTCGGCCTAGATTTTCATGTTACACCATCGATTAAGTTGCGGAGCAGATAAGGGGGAGCCCGGTTATCCAGACCCTGAGATAAAGGGGGAGGGGGTGGTCTCAAAATTTTTTTTTTTCGGCCCTTTGGGCCTCAGTTTGCTCAAAAATAAAGGGGGGAGGGGGGACGGGCCCTCTGGGCCCCTTCACTGAATCCGCCACTTCTAAAAGTAACACATTAATGTCAGTTGTTGGAGAAGTTTGCAAAGACAAAAAAAAATTCTTCAAGAAACAAAAAACGAAAAAAAATAAAAACTCAAACAACAACAAAAAAAACTAACAACAAAGAGCAACAATAGCAGTAACAAAAAATGAAATAATGCAACAATAAAACAGTTGTTCCCCTATGTCGTTTTAGTAATTGGCCGTAGACTGCAAACCAGTCGGTTTTTCTCAGCGTCACTTTACTTTTTCATTTATTGCCTGTTCGCCCCTACCCAGTGACTTCTTAGAGATATGGACTGTTTTGCAGTTTAAGTATGGATTGGTGCCAAAAATGCTTTGTAAATAACTTAGTCAAATTTTTGGCGAGTCAATTGTTGTCAACTTAAATTTACAAGTCAGAGAATTTACCATTTTCTAATTGAATTTACAAGAGTCTATATTACAAGGTATATCGGTATGACAAAATGGTCAATACCATTTGCCAGAGCTAGTCGACCAATTGCGTATTTTAATCTTATTTTTTTCTTAATTCTTAGCAGGCAAGCAGGAGATTGCACAATTTTCCAGTAGTGGTCGGCCTTACGGAGAACAAATAACTCTTCGGAGTATTTATTTGCAATGACTTAAATTAGAATTGCGCGCACATAATTCCTAATCACAAAATAGGCTTCACCAAAAAATGATTTGTTCATCCTTACGCCTTCTAGTGATCAGTGTTCTTAAGGCATCAACTGAAGATAATCTACATCTACATGTACATGTATATATTAGGTCGGTAAAAATCGTTAAGACTTCACACCAACCGTAATATAATAACATAACATTCGACGAACTAACATTGCAAGAATGACCGCAAGAGAGGCATTCTGAGGCTTAAAAAACCCTACAATAATTCAAATTTAGTCAGGTGTCACCAAGATACAGTTAATGCCATGATTCTCAATCTACCTTATGAAGCGAAGTGATACTTGAACGACGGAAGTGACTGTTATTCGTCGGTGGCTATTGACAAGAGCCAGGTTTACCATCATGTGTGTTTATGCCGCTCTTACTCAGTTTCACTGTCTCTACCAAAAGCACATGTTAGCCATATTGTGAGAATAGTTTCTGTGCGGATGTCAGAGCTAAAAATATTGCGGAAAGATTGGCGTACATCCAATTGTTTATTTTTTCTATTATTTCACACCTCAAGGCACCTGCTTAGACTGGAGGAATCCGTATATATATGTATATAAACACTTCAATAAACTGTGCAGTAAATCATGATGCATAAAATCGTTTTCTTTTTTCTGCAGCAGACTAATCCGAGTGTTGACTAATGACGGTCAACATTAGTTAAAGAAAAAAATCCTTTAGATTTAAGCTATGGTTTTTATGTACAGTTCCAAAAACTATGGTTAAAGGCATCCTCGAGGAACGATATATGGTACAGAAAACTAAAATTCGAAAAAACTTGAAAAAAGAAATCTAAATTATTTGGTCATAATCGACTACGCCCTCCATTGTTCGAAAATTATAACCAACGATTCCCACCACTTGCCAAACGAGTAGCTCCAGTTTCTCTGTATCAAAACATTGTTCCTACAAAGTGTCTATGAAATCATCTCGCAATGGTTCGAAGCATTACATTTGGCAGGTCAACTAGTGCCAGTCTTCCTCGTGACTAGTCGAGAATCTTCTTTACCTTTCTTATACGGATCAATTTAGGTTTCGAGAAACTGCCCACCTACCCCTCCCCTAAGCCATCATTTTCCCCTAAGCGAGAGGAAAGTGTTAATGTTAGCTTGGGGGAGGGGTAGGTCTGGGAGGTTTCCCAGAAATCTAAAATGTGTTATCCGTGCTATTCCACGTGGCAGGAGGGCATGTTTATACTTTTGGAAATTTCGCGGCTAAAGTATTCATAGTCTTTTTATAAAATAAAAATTCTATTAATCACTCTTGCTATGAGAGGCTGCAGATAAAATCCTTGTTTCTTTTGGTATATTTGCTAAATTCGCAGGATTTTTGAAGGCCCTCTTCGCCATGTGTCACTTTTTATTAGTCATTCAATGTGCTAAATTTTTGCCGATAAAACCTTTTATGTTTTCAATTATTTGCTAAATAATGAGGCGATATTTTCAAATACATTTTGTACATTTCATATACATATCCTTGCTATAATAATATTTGCTCAACTTTGTTAGTTTTTAATTTTGTTATTTTTGCTACTACTAGTAAAGATTTTTGCAAGAATTTTTTTGTTAAATTGCTCTCCAAATTTGTTGCGCTAGTAACTTTTGGCTTCAGTTTGTAATAGGCCAGTTTCGAATTATTAAAATGATATTATATACATTGTACTACGGTTGCGTGGCTGTAGGAAAGAAAAAAAAACTGAAATGACTTATAATTCCTGATTCATGGACATATCTCTGCCTCAGCTAGTCCCCCGGCGTTCTCTTAGTCTACCCCGTTGTCTACGCTTTTTCTGGGTTCTGGGAAACTTGGGTGGCGAGACTCTCACGGTGACGTCAAGGCTCACAATAGGGTCCAGGTTTGCCCGAGTCCGGCGGAACGCCTGGGGACTAGGTAAGAATATCTCAAAATCGTGCTTCTTCAGTTACTGAAGTGGGTTAAACAGCGGGTGACAGTTACCTGTTCGAACAACCAATCATTTTACAGACGTGAAAACAATGTCACGAGAATCGTCATAAACAAAACGGATAACGTTATTCATCATTTCTATTTTCATTTGAATAAAATTGCTTTTTATTCTTTCTTACATTTCTACTAAGCGTTATGCACTTTGTCTTTTTTACTACTAAGCAGTGCCTCGATAATCGTCTTTTACGAAATAGAAATAGGATTTTCTTTTGGATAAAGGATAATTTTCGCCAAAAATAAATATATATATGTGTGGACAACGTAAACATCGCTTTTAAATTGTTCAGCCACATTCATAAAAATGCACTTCAAGCAGTAGAGAAACAAGCAACTATCGAAACTTGCAGAATCCAGATTGAAAATGTTAAAGCAGCAACGAATTTATTTACATTAACCACACGACGCTGTTTAAGTGGAAGCACTGCTCGGATGGCAATAGGACTCCAGTTACTTGTTTGCTCTTGAGTAATTTTTGTTGGTATACATTGACAAACACTAGCAGTTGGTACCTACCTTTCGTCTTGATGTCTGCTCGTGGCAGCAGACTGTGATGAAAGCATTTAAATCAGCCAAAATTCCGCATATTTTCCCCTACACTGAACTGGATCAACAGACACTTGAGGGAGGAGACTTTTAACACACAAGATATCTGATGTAACCCGTCCCAGGACCCCACGTTTAGGAAAAGCCGGGCTATAACTCGGAAGGACCACATGCACCTTCTGCAGGGGGGTGGGGAGGGGGGTATGACGACATAGGAGGCCCCCTTGATAAGAAATAGTAACCATGACAAACAAGGAAATGATAGGTAACTAGCATGGTTGGAGGTTCTTTGGTACAGAGATAAAATAAAATAAATGTTAAGGGAGTTTACCCGTTTCCTGATGCCAGGAGGGTCTAGCTTCCCTGCCAGAATTCTCGGTAAGGTGGGCTTCGCGTGGCTAACCAGCTGATCGAGCCGTTTTTACTTTTTAGGAGTTTGGTTCGGTCCATGTCTGAATGCGGGTGAAAGAGATGTAAGTTCTTCAAAACGTTCGTAAAGACGTCACGTGGTCTCGCCAGTTTATTGTTTTAATTTGGGGTACTTGTTAAATACTTTTTACGTTTATAGCTCCTCGATGAAGGTTGTGTTTGAAACGAAATATCGCGCGTACATAAACTAATAAAAACATTTGTTTATTTAATTGGATATTTACTAACTGGAGTTCATTAATTAGGCTCGATTTCCGCTGTACTCTCGAGTCGGTTTTGTTTCGTCTCCGAGAAGAGGCCAAATTGGGGAGGAAGGAGGGCTTCTTTCCCGAAAAACGACTGGTAATCGAACTTACTCATCAACCTGCTAGGTTTTCACAGCCTAAAGAGTTCACTTAAAATTATCACGTATTTCTGGGTCCCACAAAGTCAAAATAAAGTCACAATCGAAGCTGACGTAAACGAACCCACAATACTGTTCGAAAAGAGTATGGGAAGTTTACCCGGTGGTGCGGTCTACCTTTAACGCATCATTCATATATCATGGGCTATGGGTGGGTTACAGTAAGCTCATAAATGAGCTGATAACGGCTGCTAGTGACGCCTTGTACGCTGAAGTCCGAGCTTGCTATTAACAAACTCAATAAACTTGAGTGACTGAGACTTGTTTTACTTCATGTAAAACACCAGGATAAATGTACCGCGGGAGAGGTACCGAGGAGTAATGCTTCTAAGCACACAAGGAACTTTATAAGTGGAAAGGGCTTTCACATATAGCATTGTTTGAAAATTTGAAAGTGGTAAGTTACCTTCTAAAATACAGAACCTTAAAAGTGTCAGTATTTTATGAAGAAAGTACAAATGGGTGTATCAGCTATACACTTTGCACAAACATTACATTTCCAGATTTTGTACACCTATTTCTTCAAGAATATTCGACACTTACAGTGCGACTACTCCCACCGGGGGACTTAAAAGTAGATTATCCAATCATGACGTTTTTTGAAAAAAGAAAAACAATTTTTTTTATGCAAACGGACCAACAACATTCATGGTTCAACTATACAAGATTCAACCGTATGAAATTACCCGACCTCTCGCGAAACAGCCTTTTATGAACGTGCGAGTAGTCGCATTGTAAAACTCATTTTATAATGAACAATGATTATGTGGTCTGTCTCCGGACAAGCTGAGTATAGACGTGGACAGATGTAAAATCACGTTAAGGACAAACGTCAATTTGAATCACGTTAGCGAGTTTTACCTTTACAGTCAAACTCCGCTTTACGGACACCCGGTTAATACGGACACCTCATTACTACCGACAGTTTGCTTTGTCCCTGGGGAAAGAAAACCCTTACATTTTGACTAAATTCATCCTACTTAATACGAACACCCCGTTAATAAGGACACCTTCTAGGGCCCCTTCAGTGTCCGTAGTAACGGAGTTTGACTGTACTTATTTTTTTCCGTTTTTTACTGTTCATTTCGTCTACATATAATTATTTACAAGTTGCATACCAAGTTCATCCGTAATAATTATCTCGGACAGTTTCTGTCTGTTCATTTCATATTATTTTTGAGAAACTGACAATGACAATCTGACGTTTGCCGTTTGTCGAAAAACGTGATTTTAAACTCCATTTTAGGTAATTATTTGACCTTTACATCATACTTTAGACAACTGCTTTAAAAAAGTCATCGTAGTAATGACAGTCTAATACAACTTGACAATTCCGTTCAACACAACCAGTGTTCCTATTTATTTACACAATTATTAACTTAAGCAATTGTTTAATTACTAATTACTCTCATTCAAGTCGAAGAATTTTAGAGACATCTGGTCACTGCTCATATTAATTAATAATATCAACGGACAAACTTTATATTAACCACCCCGACAAACCATCCCCCAAAACAACGACAACAACAGAGTTCTTTCCTTATAAATGAAAAAGGAAAGCGCTTTGGATTGCTGAAAAAAACTGGTTCCACAGTCTCGTTCCCATGGTTCTCTTCTACCCCTAGCCTGGGAACGAGGAATTGTAGGAATTGCCCTGCTTAAAACAACACCAGAACACTTTATTCTCAGATTTAATTAACAAAGAAGATTTATGGGAATTTTAGACCAACCAAAAGCAACTCATGTAATTCACACAACCAGTCGTTTAGCAGTCATCACTGGAATCAGAGTCTGTGTCGTCGTCTTGGTTTTGTTGACCTGAGGGCGAGAAAAAAAGAAGAAGAAATCAAAACACTGTTAGTGAACAAGTACACGAGCGATATCCTATAATGCAAGAGAAATATCAAAACGGGACCCCAGTTTGCCTCCGGCCAGCTGGGATTCTTTCTTATTGCGATTATTGAAATACTTGTTCCTGTCCTTAATTAACCTGCGTTCCCTAAAATGACTTTTTGGTCGGGATGACCCAATTTCTGAAGATTTACTGGTTAAGATTGTGGTTCACAGTTAAGGTGTACCCTGCAGAATCTGCGTTTTCAATCGTCTGTTCCCTTCCAGAAATTTAGGCGAATAAGTTAAAAAACTAGGCCGGTTTGCCAATTGCAACAGCCAAATCTGCTGTCGCGTGTTACCCGAAGCGCGTGTTTTGCAAAACTCTCCTTTTCGCACGCAATATATAGGCGATGCAAAAATAATGTCTATTAAAAAGAAGGCAACGATTTGGTAAATTTCGCTATTAAAGGTTGATATACGTACTAAATCTGGCATGGTTGAGCGAGGCAAGCATGCGTATCATAAACGAAGCTGGGACTGTAATCGTGTCTCTGCTCTCCTCCAACATTTTCTCATTGCGACGAATTATCTGTAAAACAAACAAACAGTTAAGTCTTATCTCCTCTACCCTAAACCATCCTTAATCATTTCATATTATACTTTCGTGTTTACCTTTATGGGTTACAACGTTAAATCGATGAATGCCGAAATATTTACAGGTAAGTAGGTATCTGGTGCAAGATTTTTCTGTTGTTGATTTCTGAACTGTAGTTTTGGAGTCTACCACGCAACCGTTTTTTTTTTGGGTGGCGCCACGCAACGCTGGAGGACGCGGCGATGCGTGATGGCACATATATTAAAAAAAAAAAAAAACGGTTGCCTGGGAGACCACAATTTCTGTGGACAAAAAAGGGCCGTGCTCAAACTAAAGTTTCAAGCAGTGCAATCAGAATATAAGGTTTGATTTTTTTTTTTTAAATTAACTGTCTGTGTTTTTGAAAATTTTCTAAATATGTCTTACAAGTAAAACAAATGGGGAGTTTCAAACACGGCAAGTTAGTGAAGCGTAAGTATAAATTAAAGAGTTTCAAGTACACACCTCCTCTTTGTCTGTAAGTTCTATGGGTTCTCTGGCAGTTGGTGTCCATAGTTTGACATCATAATCTATACCACTTGACGCCAGAACTAAAATCATAACAAACACTATAAAGATCGACCTACAGTTCACTATCTCTTAACGGCAGGGTTCGTATCCTTTTTGAACAAAAAATTCAAGGAATTTTCAAGGACGTTCAAGGACACATTTCCCATTTTTCAAGGACTCCATTCTGTGCAAAAAAGAGCCTTGGGTCTATGTCTTTTTTAGTTCTTCAACAACATGAGTAATTTTATCCCGAAGGTCTTTCTGTGTTTGCTCCTTTTACTTTGGAAATCTACTTTAACTCTTAAGTTAGCACTGAAATTCAAGGACTTTCCGACACCGACTGCAGTTTTCAAGGACTTTCAAGGCCTTTAATCTTCATTTTTAAATTCAAGGATTTTCAAGGACTTTCAAGCTGCGTGCGGACCCTGTAACGTACACTTTTCTACGACGTACAACTACAGTTGGTCCCTGCCTCAGTTCCTTAATCTCTTTGTTTGACCAACAAGATGGACTGATAGCGCCGGTCCCAAAAATGTGGGTCTTGGCGGAGGAAGTTGACTGTACATCAACGTCGGCAAGGAAAAAGCGAACACGAAAAACAATCAAGAGAAAACTGGGAGAAAAAAGAGAAGAGGGGGCGCCAGTTTACTTTCAAGCGTTTGCTTTTATCTATTTGCCCGTACTCCGTGAGGGCCGTTAACAGACCAACGAATTGCTTTTTAACACAACGCAACAAACGTAAAATAAACACATATAAAGGCGAATTTTCAAACTATTAATGCGTTTGTTGGCCAATAAACCTGACAAATGAGAGAAAAATGTTCCAATCAAAGCAACTACTGAGCACTGTGAGTAACTTGTAAACTGGCAAAACTATAGATAGATTTAGAATCCTGTTTACAGCACTGCAAACGACAAACGTCAGCTATTCATTATATCTACTCAAAAACAAAAAACATGTGGTCTCATCCAAGTTGATCTACTGTTCACTTCCTTGAATCTGACATTCAATTTTCCCGTAAACATGACTTTTGAACATTATCAAAAGAAACTGCTGGCAGGACCAAGGCAGAGGCGTCGAGCCAACCATAGAGTGCCATGTATCACTCAGGCTCCAGTTGTTTTATCGGTAGATAATGCAATCCACTGGATAATAGCACAATTGTTTCCCGAATGCCGATCCACCCACCAATGACATTTCGAGTCTTCATAGCTAGTAACAACACAGCTTAACTGACACGCGACTTAATTGACCAATCAGGTCATCAACCAGAGTTCAAAACCATCAACTTACGTGATACTACTCACTTTGACTCTTGAAGATGACTATCGCACAGGTTGCCGAAACGTCAGACACTGTCAATAACAGTCCTATTCAGGACTACGTTCACCCGGACGATCATACTCAATCCACTTACGAAATGGATCCTGGGTTCAAACCTTTCATAGCACGATAACATCACAGTAACTAAGGTAAACATGTAGAAGAAGACTTACTGGGGTCGTATGGGTGTGGCTGAACACAATTCACCACATGCTTGTCCCCTTGAAGAATCATCACCACTTCAGAGCTATACTTGTCCCAAATGAAGATGCGCCCACAATCACTGCCGCTGAGAACAAAGTCCTCACCCCAGAAATTAGCTTCCTTGATCTAAAAAAACAAAGAAGCAATACGTGTATACTATCGACACGATGTATATTGCACTTAACGAAACGAATGAAAGAATACGCAAAAATCTATCTTTTGAGGAGTACAGTAGCACCCCCGATAACTCGAACTCGGATAACTCGAATTCCCCGCTAACTCGAACTAAATTTCTTTTCCCTTGATCGAAAAGTAACTGAAAATTATCCCGAAAACTCGAATCCTCGTTCCTGTACCTCTACTCAGATGCCATTTCATTAGCTCTTCTTGCTGTATAATCAGTAAAAACACCAAATCTAACACTGGTTAAAACTTAAAGCAATTTGATTTTAATTGGTGCAACGAACAGATCTCGTAATATCATAAAAAATGCCCAATCATGTTACCGTTTCTAATAAAATAAGTTAAACTTGCACTGCAGTAGCACTATACACTGTGAGAAATGCTGAAAAATCAGTAACTATCAATTTTTGACACCGACAATTGAATTTTGCAATCGACCTCGATACTCTCGCTAACTGGAACTGTTTTTCGTTTCCCTTCAGAGTTCGAGTTACCAGGGCTCATGTTCTACTGTATTTGCAACGAATAATACTTGATCATATTTTGGAACTGTACCGAGAAATTTTCGACATTCTTTTGCAATATTTTGAAGAAAGTCTACGAGGAGGTAAGGTTGTTAGAACTTGAATAAACAGTAAAACAGTCGTAGAATTCGGCTTTAGTTTGTTCTGCAGAATTATGCAGATCAGTCTCGGTGGCTGTTACCTTGCACCTCGACCTTAGGCCTCGGAGAATAACACCATCTTCAGCTATCTGCCAGCCTTATTCTTCATAATTATCATAATCAGCCTCGTTGCATAAATTTTAGTAATAATTTGCTGATATAGCTTTGCATCCAATAGAATTCCCTATAATGCTTCACAGAGGAAAATTCTTCCCTGCCGAATTGAAAATGGCTTACAAAAAACTTCTAACTAACAACAGATTTTCTTACAGCAAGTACTAATATAGCAAAATTGTTTATACGAAATTTACTCGAAGTATGCGGTTATTCTAGAACACCTTAAAATAAAAAAAGTAAAATCTGAATCTAAGACCCAGGCATTCAAACAATTATTAATGTTCGTACAAAAAGCAAGTGATGTTTGTGACCATTATACGTTTCTGGGAAACTGCCCAGCTACCCCTCCCCTATGGCTAAGCCAGCATTTTGCCCTAAGTGAGAAGTAAGTGTTAAAGTTGGCTTACGGGAGGGGTGGGCCGACAGTCTCCCAGAAACGTGTAATGATCCGAACGAATGTAACTTTGCCCTAATTTGCACAAAAAAACTATCAAAATTTCCTGAGGCATTTCTGTTAAGGCCAAGGTCTATTTAAGTCCAGAAACTTAAAAAAGTCTAAAAAACAAACTGATCAACAAAACCCACCATAGTTCGAGCGTTCCGATGACCTTTATATACACGAGTCATTTCTGGGATCCAGACCTCCGGTTCGTCGTTCTGCGTGAATGACTTGGTCTTCTTATGTTGTCTATAAACACGCTGAATTTGGGTGGCGGCACTGGTTTGATTGGCAATTGCAGAGTTCTCGTTAGCGTTTCTTGAAGTACTTGGTTCATCGCTAATCGTAGGCTCAGCGCGCGTGCGTGATGAACGAGCGGTTTCTTGCGTGACTTCTGAAGAAGAGCTGTTTATACCTACTGGATGATTACAGCTCGCAAATGTTGAATTGTCTGTTGTTTCCGCTTTTCTAGCGTTTTTAGTTCTTTTTTGCGACTTGCCTTGCGGAGTAACTGAATTTCTTGTATTAGAGAAGCCCGCTTCATTAAATGATCGTTCGCTCGTAGATGTATTATCAGCGACGCTTCGGCTCTGCCGTCCAACGTCGTCTGTGTTTTCGGGTCCTCTCGTAAGTGACGACAATTCGGCCAAATACTCCGAGCTGTGTCCCCAGGACACTGTATCATTTCCTTCTGAAGTTAAAGTGATGCTACTAAGAAGGGTTTCACTAGAGCGCTCTTCAGATAAAGAAGTTCTAAAAGTGTCTTCTTCGGAATGCGGAATAAGCTCTAAAGATGTGGTACTCGAAACATTTATTCCATCCGAGTGGGAATGCTGTGCAGTTCTCTCGCCTATTCCGTCAGAGTGCGAATGCTGTGCAGTCCTGTCGCCAGTGGTTTGGTTCCGCTCAGTCTCAGGATCCATATTAATGGACCTTTCACCATCTGACGAACTAACTCTTAATCCTCTTCGGCTTCGGGATGCTTCAGAATTCCGTTCGTTTCCCCGACGCCTCCTTGGTTCTTCTCCGAATACACCCGAAGCACTACTCGATTCCGACGAACTACTGGATATATTCGATGGTGAAGATGACATGGACGAAGACGAAGTTGCTGACGACGAAGAAGCCGACTGCGATGAAGCTGACCTTGTTCTACGCCGCTGACCAGCACGAAACGATTCTTCGAGCCAGCGCGCAAACATATCAGACATGCGTTGCATCAGAGAATTCTCGGGGGAGGGGTGCTCACTTTCAGGCCTGGCGTTAGGGCCAGTGTCTGACCAGTCACCTCGAAGGCGCAGTCGCTTCAGAGGTGGCACATTCCTATGGCCGTTACTGCCGTTAGAGAAACCGCCTTCTGAGCTGTCATCGTGTACATCATGGGGCTGTTTCGTGCCTCGTAACGTGAAGAGGTACACGTAATCTGCACAGTAACTGACCAGTAGCTCGCTGCCGTCAGGACTGCAAAGCAAAATGATAAGAAAAAAATTATACTTCCTGGTGCAATATCACAAGTTGCATGGCTAAAAAAATATCACCATTTACTGAGTTTTACTTTTTTTTCCATTGAATGATTGCGAAGGTGTGACCCAAAATTTTTTATTTTTCTTACACTCAGTTCACCTTAATATTTAATGTGATTTTAATTTACAGTCTATTTCCTGTAGAGTGAAAAGTTGAAACATATGCAGCGGTTCAATTTTCTCGTTGGTTTTAGTTTGATTACCCCTTCTTTTTAATAATAAAGAATTTTAAGAAATGAAGGCTTGTTTATAGTGGAAAGTCAATTAGCTTATCCAGCTAGTTTACAGGCACTCCACTCAAATGCCTGGAAACAAATAATTCCAATAGAACATAACAGGATTAAAAACCCCAACTGGCAGGAGGCAACCAGTAGGCTGTTTACAAGCGTGGCCAAGGATTTCAACTCAGGACAGCTGAGAACAAATCCAGGAAGTGGCCAGAGCAGGACTTGAACCCGGGACTGCAGGATTGCAAGTCTGATGCGCTGACCACTCGGCCACCCTGCCTCATTTGAGTATGGTAATGTCAGTGCACAATAAAACAATTTAAACAAAAGGAAATTAGATAATTTACAACCAAGGGTAAAACTGCCCGAGTAACAACTTACAGTTGTAGCTGTAATATAGAAAAAACCCAAAAATGAATGCGAAGCAAACAAAGAACTACGTAAAGAGTAGCTTTTACCCTTTACAGCAATGAGCCCAAAAGGGTGACCGCTTTTGATTTACTCACATTCTTTCATACAGATTTAATCCAATCAGAAGCCAGCTGGAAACTGTCCTCGACTTCTGATTGGTTAATGTCTGAATGAAAGCATGTGAGTTAATTAAAAGGAGGTCACACTCTTGGACTCCTTGCTGTAAGCCCCAATACTGACCAACATCAATTTGCTCCTGACAATATCAGTACATCATTGAGCGAAAAGGTTATGAGAACACAAAAAACAAGATAAACAAAGGGAGAATGCTTTAATCTTTATATCAAATTCTCTTAACCAATTCTTGTGTGTGGGCAAAGGCACTAAGACTTAGTAATTGTCCTGATATGGTATCTGGTCACCTTGCCTCCAAGCCATCTCACCACCAATGAAATCGCCACCAAGAATAGAACTTGGCTTCGCATTGGTTTGAACCTTCATGTACGGAAATTTCTTAACCGTTACTTTATTTTCATACGTCAAAGAAATGACCAGTGGTTGTGAAACATTTCTGCCAGTTTTTTAATCTCTTAAATGTCAAAGTTTACATTCATAGAACATATAAATGTATTATTAGCATTTGCATTATCAAGATCTACATGTAAGACTTTTGACGTACGATTTGTCAATAAGGATCGACAGATTTGTATTTGGGTTGACTTTAAATGTAAACTGAAGCGCGACAAAAAAGTAAAAATCTTACAATGTAAGTAAGTAATCCTAGGTATTCTTTAAACTGAGTCAATTACTTCAGAGCTATTTGTTGGTGGCGAGTCGACTTCCTGGTCGCGAGATGGTTTGGTGGTGAGGTGACCATAAACCCCTAAATGTAAAACAGCCTTATACTTGTCACCAGCCCCATTTGACAAGTTTAGAGAAATCACTTGTATGAAGTCTACCTGTAATTAAGTGATGTTACTCGGCATGTCCTATCACTAAGTGAATCTGGTCTGAATTGACAGAACATGCCATTCATCTTGTTAGAACTGCCGCTGCTTAGTGCTCGCCTGTCAAACACTCGAACAGTACTGTCTTCACATCCTAGTCCCAGATGGTAAGGTGTGATGGGGTTTAGGTTAATGGACGTCACAGCTTTGCCGCAGTCAATCAGAATATCCTGGATTAGGAAGGTATTAAGAGAGAAAACACCAAAGAAATGAAGAATAATGTGATCCTTACAAAAATTCAATGGAGGAAAATTCATACTTTTATGTTCAACAAGATCCAAACAGACAAATCGTGTCAATCAACAATAACTGCAAGTTACATGTATAACATGTTCGTAAGTCATTTTATTTAAATGGTTATTATTTTTTATCTGTGGACACTTTTTAACCAACATAGAGAGAGTCAAATAAAGACGAGTGAAGATACACTGTCATGTAGGCAGGGACCAAATCTTGGTGTCCATTAAACCAAAGTGTCCATCTTACAGAAGTACAAGGTGAGAAACCATGAAGAAAGAGTTGACTGTATTTAGGATTTTACTGTGTATAAAGAGGTGTCCAAATAATATTATAGACCTGTCTTTTTATGGAGAGGTATACTGTTTTGAGAAAAGCACATACCTCTTTGCAGTCTCTACAAAGACACTTTGTTTTTGTTCTGAGGTCAAACTGTCTCACAGTGCCATCCTCACCACAGCTTAAAAATGTGTTGGGATCTCCAGGAGTTGTGATGACCTAAAACACAACAGCATGATGACTGGAGTTATTTTTTTCTTTTCCTTCAATGAAATCACACAAAGCAATAAAAAGCAATTTTTTTATGAATTATTAACAATGCTACATGTGGTTCCTTTTTCCCAGCATGGTTTGATATGCTACACTGTAGCATCTTATAGTGTCCCCAGTTAGCTGGTATTAGCTAAACACATCGACACTTAAGTAAAGTTGTTATGTTATGCTACTCTACATTCAAAACTCAATAATAATTCATAAAGAAAAAACAAAAAAAAAATTAAAGATTTTGTCAGCTGTAAAATCCCTGTTTTTGTCATCTGTGGAGTTTTAAGGAATTGTATTGGGTGTTATTCTCTTCACCTGACCTTCACCATGGATCAAAACCTGCAATTCTGAAGATAACTCTTTGAGCAAAGGAAAGCAAGTTGTAATGACTCGTAATGGCGATTCACTCGATAGTACAAAGCAACTTTGGAGGTCAAGTGCCCTCTGAGACTTGAAATTGGAAACAGTTATATTTGATAAAACATTGACAATAAATACCGTTTCATATTTTATTTCTGTATTTAGAAGAGCATTTTGTAATGGACATTTTCACATTTAGTTCATGTCCCTGGGAGTTATGGTATGGGGAAGCTGTCAGCATATTGCACTGATAAAATTAACTTCCACCAAAAAATTTGCCGGTTAAAGGGTTAAGAGTTAACTTGAGCTCATCCTGCAATAATATGGTTGACAGATTTTGCTTAACATTACATGTACAACTGTATATCACTTTCTGTATATCTATATTTAAAAGGGATTCACAATGGGGCAGAAAAACTTGATTACAAGGTGAGCTTGCAGGGCCTTTCCCACTGCTGGTACTCAGCGCTGTTTAGAAAAAATCAGTTTTAATTATAATGAATGATCACATGTAGCCAAATGAATTACCTCATAAGTTGTTCCGGCATGACAGTCAAATTGAAACTGGCCATAAGTGGATTCTCTGTCAAGGTCAGTGAAGTGGATCATTCCATCTCCGGCACAGGACACTAGCTGTTGATATACATAAAGTACACGTCTCTCAGTCTACACTGTATTTGCTTTGACCAAGGGATAGTGCTCAAAGCATTGGCTTTCAAATTAGCTTCACAACTTGGACAATAATTTACTTTTTTTTCTACTCAGTACTTAGTATCAATAATTATTATTGTACAAGCACATCTCTTGGTGAGCTGAATAACAACAAAATTGAAATTTTTTATAAATAACATAAGATTCAAGATAAAACAATAACAAAAAAGAACAGGGAAGAAGCAAGACGCTGGCACCAATCTTAGCTATTACAGTTCCAATCATTGGTTAATAAGACGGTGTACATGTACATGTACATACATGTATTTCCATACTCTGCATTCAACTACATTCTCTACGTGAGGATGTCTTGAACTTTATTATTGTCAAATGAAAGTAACTTTAATCGCAGCTGATTGCCAAGTTTCTTCCATTCAATAATAACTATTACTTACCCGTCTATCTCCTGAGCAAGGCAGAAATTTTGCACTGAAAATATTAGCTCTGTGCCCAGATCGTATGGAGTGCACCAACTAAAAGGCAAATCATGGAGTCAATAAGTAATCAAAACCATCACTCTTGAAAAGTAACCCTACATTTGTACACATCTGGTTCACTCATTACATGCTGAACAGTGAAGAAAAAATGTTACTTTTATCTCCTTGAATTTTTGTACGGTGTGGCAACTTTATTCTTTATATCACTCTGCTATAAAGCAGCATCAACACGGTTTGCTTAAAATAATGGGTTTCCCACAACATTATGGTCCTATGAAATACAGCACTGTGTTTTTTAAAGTGGAGCACTTTTACATAGTACAAATATAACCAAGAAAAAGATTGACACAAATTTTTGAAAAAATCCACATGATAAACAGGAATGCTCAAAGAGTATGAGCTTGGGCTGGCTACAATATCATTGAAAGGATTTAAGGCACATTTAGAGTGTGGAAAAATTTGACCCAGACCAATTAAAAACATGGTGTGGTACCAATAACTCTTGTAATGACATACTGGAATTTCTGCAGGGCCACAGGCACCTATTATACAAATGTAATTAAATGTACAAGTAGGCTATATGTAACCTGTCTGTTAGATGGCCTGTATATGTTAAGATGACAGTCGTCAGCACCAGACAGAAGGTATTCACCACTTTCATTCCATGCTATGGTATTCACCTGAAGATATAACAAAACAGTTAACATCAGATTTCCATGTCACATTCTGAAAACATTATCCATTCCCAAAATACTAACTGAATTATAAAAACTACAAAAAATATTGTTCAAAAGCTTTCTTTGAAAGTTTATGCATGGAGCTCTTTGACTAGTATTTATATTTCTACCTCCTTTTCTAATTCATGCCACAGTCTAGAGGCAGTTGTATTTATGTGACTGCTGCAGTCTAACCTCTCCTTATGGACACCTCCCTATTACAGACAGTTTTTTTGGTCCCAGAAATGCCAAAAATCATACATTCCCTATCTCTTGAATACGCACACCTCTGTAAATCGGACACTGTCTTGGTTCTGTCTTAGTTCTGCCCGGCACTGAGCACCCATAGGGCATGATCACCTAGGAGGGTCTGGGGGCATACTGCCCCAGAAAATTTTTAAAAGATAGGGGCCTAAAGATGAAATCTGGTGCATTTTGAGGCTTACAACAACAGGAAAATCGAGGTCAATTTATAGCAGCCTGTCTCCAGTTATTTTATGGAAAAGACTATTTTAGTATTTAGGTTATTTTCTTTAATTTTAGTTATTTTATGGAAAATTCAAGATTAACACAAGTACAGGCAGTTTTTTTATGTTTTGAGTAAAAAAAGTAGCCGGCACTTCTGGAGAACACTGACAAAGGCTTAGAAATTCACAATACCTTATTGGTACTTTTCGTGATTTTTGTGAGACATTATTTTGAAGGGTTTATTTTTGCGATTTCATCAAGCAAATATGAAAAAGAGCATTAAATTTCACAATTTAAGAGTTTTCAACTTCCTCAATTTTTCTCTTTTGAAAAGTCTGCACTCATTAAAATTTCTTGATCAGCTAGAACAAGCATTGTGTGAAATCTTTGCAAATTAACGTCATTCCACAACTTAAGATACAAAACGGAATGTACCAGTAAAACCAGTTATCAACTAATGTATTTGTCAATAACTATCTGGTATATCTTATATATATATATATATATATATATATATATATATATTAATAATCACAGGAGTTCAGGCTTCAGGAGTAATCATTGATCGTTTATTGCGACAGTGCTGTTTCGTATGGTCCGAAATTGTAGGACCACACTCATCAGGCAACTTCAACGATAATAATCAATGCTCTTCAATTAAATGAATTGAGCGCTCTACGGAATACATTCTACCCAGAATACAAGTATATATATATATATATATACTGTATGTTGCAGTTAATTTTTTATTTCAGGTAATTTCTGTTTTTCCTTTGTTTCAAATTCAATAGCATACATTACAATAAAATAGAAAAATAATACCTCGTGTTCTTTTCCTAAGGAAAAGAACACAAGGTACAATCTTAGAAATACGTCAGTCTCTGTCCCTAGAATCTACACTGACAGGTTAAAGAACGTTTTTAGTAACAGAATAATTTTTAGATATGATATGTAAATAGTTTTTTTTTTTGAGTTTATATTGTAACTTAGGATATGTAATTTTATCCTAAGAAATAAAGATTAACATTACTATTATTATTAGTATTATTATTATTAATGAAAAAATAGAAATTAACTACAACATATATCTCTTGTATGTTGTTGCTTTTACATGTTGATAAATTTTTCTGTGTTTTGAATTTTCTCTATTGGTATTAAATTTCACATGCTTAAATTTCACAAGGATTTACATGTGAGGGTCTTGATTTTTGCGATTTTCTTTCAATCACGAAAAAAAGCAAAATTAAAGACCCGTAATATTTTCTCCTCCTCCCCTTTTTGCACGTGCCACACAGACTATGTGAGTGTTCCAGGCCTTTTGGTAAAGCTTGTCGATGTAAATAAGTGTTAAGGGATTTATCTTGAAACAAAATTATGTAATTTGGGAGGGCACCCTTGCTACTTTGTTTGCAAGAGAGATGACTAATATTTCATCAAGGTATTCCGAGATGTTTTATAAAGCCAGGGTCTAGCCATCCTTGTTTTTAAGGCTCTGAATGGGGCCAATAAGATAATACAGTCGAATCCCAGTAACTCGAACCCTCTATAACTCGAACCTCCCACTAACTCGAAGCAATTTACATTTCCCTTCAGATCGTTTTTACCCTCGATAACTTGAACTCCCGGTAACTTGAACCACTTTCTCTTTCCCTTGAGGGTTCGAATTATCGGGAGTTGACTGTACATACAAAACCTGCTTATGTATAATAATATAGATTTTTGTACTCAAGCTTTACATGTAATTACCCAATGTTCATGATCACCTTCTGATGAATTATACGTTCCAGTCGACTCATTTTGTGATATAAACACACAAAAAAACGGCAAAAACAACTTACGCAGCCTTCGTGTCCAGTTAAAGTGATTTCCTTCTGCAGGCACTGCACCAGATATTTACTTCCTAGGCAAGGATAAACATACGACTAATGATCACCGAAAAACAAACAGACGAAATTATCGTGAAACATGAACAATAATTAGAGTCTTCCTAACTAATTGGTTCATTTTCATTGAAAAATTGCTAGGATACTTGAAGCCATAACGCAACAACATTGAACAACAATAACATACAAGATCCCCTGTGGGTATGAACATCGCCAGACAGTGGGTCAACGAGAACAAGAAATTTCTCACATACCTCGAGCCTTTTTCAGCACAAAACCAGGGGGATGGACGCCAAAAACCCGCTGTTGTAAAGTGTCATACAAAGTTGTTCTGTTTTGCATTTTTTTACCGTTCTAGGAAGAACAGACTTTTCTAAACACGACAACAGCGGATGCAGACGAATCACCCACATAAAATCGCCATCTTGGATTTTGATGCAGTTCGAAGGCAAAGCGCATGCGTTTATTTTGTTACTACAACAATGTAACCGCGCCTACCGGGCGAATGGGGGATTGTTGGCGACATGGGTCAGGTTCCTTATGAATTTTGGCCAAATTTTAAGCAAAGTTTTCTAGCCTAGGAACAAGCAACTAAAGCATTTAAAATTATTTTTTACCTTGACCTTTTTTGAACAGTCAAGTCTTTCTAATGATGGACACTAAAGATGACTGCCTTGAAAAACTGTCCTATGAGTGAGTTGTCTGTAAGTAGACTCAGTTTGATGAAATGCCTTTGGGTCCCTGAACTTATTATTAATGTTACAGTACTGAAACCAGCTATTTTAAAGAAACTGATTTCAATTTCATTTAGTCTTTTAACATAATTCAGCATTTAGGCGACTTAACTACAAATTTCGGACGACATAACTTCAGGCGAGATGACTTTCGGGCGCCTTGTGTTTGTTTCTTTTGCTCTTTGTATTTTGGCAGTTCAGGGGACGCATTGCAATGCCCCATGGTCATGGAAACAAGGGGAAGAAAACAAGGAAGACCAAAAGTAAAAACAACACGAAACAAAACCAAACCTAGGGGAAGGGTGGGGAGGGGGCCACTTGACCGTAAAGCCTTACTCGTTCCCAGTCATCTGTATTTGGATCGCACGCGTGCCACGCTCTCCCCTTGACCGCACTTACCTCGCTGAAATATAATAGTAGACTGACAGTCAACTGGGAACGAGTCAGCCGTAAACCGAACCATCTTGCAATAGGAAGGCGAAGGAAGAAGACAGCAAACCTTGTGTGATAGTCCTAAAATTATTATTTGAAATTTTTTTCCGCCAAACTTCACCTTCCCATTTAAACACAGATCAGTTTGTAAAAGACTAGAACACAGGAATGTTAAGTGATGATCACGGCAAAACTCACGCTTGTGCTTGGGAATGCAGGCAACATTAGTTTGCTTTAATATTTATTTTGTGAGCCCCGCCTCAAGGCAGGGCGATGAAAAATTAGTCTATAGACTCATTCAGTTGTTCTCCTCCACGGAAATCTTTAGTAAAAGGCGAAAGATTTGTTCGTGATGAAGGAAAACCAGAGGTAACGTGGATGGAAAGCCAAGAGTACTACGTTGAGCGTGAAGCGAAGAGCCTTGTGGGAAGATTATAAATATATATCATTTACATGAAACGCATGCGTAATGTACAAACTAAAAAACCAGAACCAAGAACGCTTGTATCAAATGATGGAGAGTTAAATACATAAAAAGATGAATGATAAATAACAGCAAAAATAAAACTCAAGAATAAATAAGTCAAACATACTACTTGCGCGCGCATAAACCGCGCCCAGCTGATTTGTAAAACTCTGATTATGACGTGATACAATCATTTGGAACTTCTCTTCGAAGCGAACAGACGTGCGCATCGTGTGAAAAGACAAAAAGTTTCGTTGTAATCATGAGGATTATATTTTTGCTTACCGCGCTGGTGGGCTTACTTCTGCTTTCAATAACGCTTAACGCAGTGCGTGAAGGTAAGATCTTTAGGCCTCTTAAGAAGAGATTAGGCGGCTTGTTTTTTTCGAGCACTGAAAAATATTTTCCTGTAAGTTTGCAGCATAATTTTTGTTAGTAAAATCAAACGTTTGCATCATTTTTTCATCCAACGCTATATAATGTGCATGGAGAATTTTATGGGTCATTTATCTATCGTATAAGTAATCTCTTTTTCTTAAAAAGGGGCACTTCAAACTTTTTTTAAAAACATGTTTTGCAAAAGTCAAGCTTTATTTCAGTTGCTATGGTACCAAGAATGTTATACGTGCGCATTACTCCTTGCATTAGCTCGCGCTTCGACGGTTGCTCGTGACGCGTTCAACAAATAATTCCGGAAGAAGATAACATTTTATAGATCTTTAACATTACTCTGCGCCACAGAGAAAACTAAACTCTGGTGTAAAAGCTATGAAAATTCTTATCTTTTGGGATCAGGGTTTTTATATGATATTAAATTATTTTTGTTCTTCAAAAATCTTGAACTATAATCTGTAACCAAGTCAAGTTTACAGCCAATTTCAGGCAAAGGTTTTAAATGGAACATGATGACCAAGTTCACTTTTGAAAAGTTACAGCCTCTTTTTTTTCTGCAGACCCTGTCATGGCTGAAAAACCAGATTTCTTTTATGAAGACTTCGCAAATGGAGCAACTGTCATCGGAAACTGGCAGGGGAAGGTAAAAGTTTCTTTAAGGGCTGCATGGCTGCGATAAACTAAACCATTAGAGTTATTTATTATCACATTTGCGGCAAACCGCAAATGAATTTGTACCGCGTAACCAAGTTTTCTCTTTACTTGTCTTCAATTGTTCTTTGCTTCTACAAAAAACTTTCAGTTCCACGTGATTTCATCTATAAGAATTGCTTTGCGCTGTTTTTATCAGCTTATTTTCTATTCTTAGAAATTCTTAACTTAAATCTACCGTTTGCCGTTTGCAGGAAGCTTGACTCTAAATCTCTCCATTGTTGTCTTTCTTACTATAGTCGCCTTTTTTTCTGTTTAGTATACTTTCGACACTGCTCGCAAGTTTAAATAACTTTCAAAATGAAATCTTGGATTCTTATCATAACTTATATTATTTTGTTATTTAAAACACTGGACCTCAGTTAACCGACGGTTAAGCCAAATTCTAAGCAAGATTTTATCTTCAAGTAACTGGAGCTATTAAAATATTGTTGGGACTAGACCCTGAAGTTTGGTTTCAAACAGTTTACAACAAAAAGAGATAAAAAAAAAAGCATGATATAAAAGCGTTAACTTGATATCCATTTACTTATTTCTAGCCAATCTTTGTAATTAGTCCAATGAGCATCAATTGTAATTTATTTTCTTCTTTTCTTCAAACCTTTATTTGTTTTCTTTGCTGCTCTTACCACAGAATTATATCATCAAGATGCAAATTAAGACCCTGAAACTTGACTTAAAAGTGGTTGTTCGAGACACTGGCTCTGCACAAGGCGATATCTACAGTACTTTCCAAGAGGAACAGGTAACAGACCGCACACAGTGCATGTCAGTGCGTCTGAACTTTCAAAAAAGTAAAGTCACTAAATGATCAGTCAAACTTCAAAGCTTGCATCTAATTGCTGAAAGGCAAACATATTATTTATTTTCATGAATAAACTGTGGTTGATTGATTTTTTGATACTTTCAAAAAAAGCGAACGTAGGATTAGACTTTTGGCCATTTAACAATCAAAAGATAACCGTCTTAAAGCTCAGGATCAGTTTTACTTTTTCTTTTAAAATTCTTGTTTTTATTTAGAATCACGACTCGCAAACCTGTTTGAACCCAGAAAGTGCACCTCACTACAACAACCAAACTTGTGAGCCCAGGCCTCCGAGTCTAACGGAGCAGACATGGAACAAATTACGCAGGAACACAGTGGCGATAACAGCTTGCACATGGGACGGAGTAAACAGGGCATCAAAAACAACTGTTGACTTTGTGGCGACAATGACCTGTAAATTTTGCGGTGGAGTTAAGTTTACGGCAGAGTGGATCTTTGACAAGGCCCCGTTTATGGCTGAGTGGACCTGGCAGCAAATCTTGTGGATGGCGCGGTGGACTTGGAACAAAGCAACCGATTTTGTAGAGTGGACTTGGTGCCAACTCACTCACCTGGCTAACGGAATTTGGGATACGATTTCATGGAATATTAATTTCTGTTTCACTTCGATTTGCGCCTTCATTGATACTGTTTCTGAGCTGTACGCTGTATACGTTAAGAGTAAGTGAAGAACCTGTTTGTAAAGTAAATTATATCAGCACAGCTTGACCGTAGCAGTTAAGGAAACACTTCAGACTCAGGAACTGGAAGGGTATTTTCAGGATCTGGGATACGGTGCGGGATTCGGAAAAACGAAAAATATCTTGATGGGAAACAGTAGGTGTTTTTTTGAAAAGTTGCCTGGCGCTCAGTCAAACGCCAGATAGGACTTTCTCACCAAAACATAGCAGAAACTCACTCAGGTTGAGTACTCAACTCGCCGTACCCGTCTAATCCAAGTGACTTGGAAATTTGCTGAGTGTAATGATGTACTGTTTCGTTATCCACAGGTCACGTGACATACATCAGATCCCTGTTCGGCGGTATTACCAGACAGGAAATCATCAGAACACTGATTACAAGTTTTGTGTTGGTTTCTACCCTGCTCTTCATTAATAAGACGATCAGATATGTGATTTTGAGACGAAGGTAAGTGAATCCTGACTTGCACTTTTAATTGAAACAAATGTACGTGGCAAGTAGATCAATTCACAAAACACGACACCAGAATTGATCCTCAAGAAGCGTCAACAAGTTTGCTGTTTAAAAACTTTTAGATTTACACCGTTATACTGTTGTAGCGTTTCCTAAATGACCACACCGGTGATCGTCTTTGAACAACGCGAGGTTGTTCTTAGCAAATTCTTGCGGGTAGTTTCCGTACACTGTCCTTGGTCCTTTCGTTTTGGACCTGAACATCAAATCATCAGTCATGGAGTTTAACAAATGTCATTTGTAAAACGCTTTGTAGAGAAACCAGTTTTTTGCGCCACGATTAAAACTTCAGCAAGTGATCAAGAAATGAAATAGCCTGAGAAAACAGCCGACTTTTGGCGACGCTAGTCAAATTTCCCACGCGGCACGACCAATCAGAAGCACTACCCACATCTGGGTAGTGACGCGTCATCGGTATGGAATTTCTGCGCTCGTTTCTCAGACGTCATTTGGCGGGGAAACCAGTGGTAGGTCGCCAAATGTCGGCTGTTTCCTCAGGCTAGAAATTAAACAATATGATAAAGTTGCAGTCTTTCATAGCACAATTGAAATGACCCAGAGATGAGTATGAATTCAGATGGCGTTAACGGTTGAGTCAGCTTGAGAAAGCAGCCGACATTTCGCGACACCACCGCTGGAAACCCCGCGAAATGACGTCTGCCCAGAAGCGAGCACAGAAATTTCGTACTGATGACGCGTCACTACGCAGATCTGAGTGGTGCTTCTGATTATCTAAAGCAGCTCGACCAATCAGAAAAACTACCAATATCTCGGTAGTGACGCGTCATAATTATGGAATTTTCTGCGTTTCTCAGACGTCATTTCGCGGTGAAACTTGTGGTGGAGTTGTGAAATGTTGGCTGTTCTCTCAGGCTATTGCTAGCTCCAAAATTCGAATATGCAGGGGGGGTATGAAAGGCAGATCTGGCGATTAATTAGTACCTAGAGATAGAAAATAAAGCATCTAAGTTTATAATCTAGGAATGTTTTTTCTCTTGACAGACAGGCGCGGTTGGAAAAGGAAGCTGTCGAACGGGTTGCATCTGCAGCTTCTCAAAAGCCAATATGGCGTCCAAAACCGAAGAAGAAAAAGAAAATTGACAAGAAGGGCTGGTAGTCGTTCCCTTTTAGACTTATTCTTGGTTATAAAAATTGTGATGTTTGATATCTTCCTCAGAAATAATCGATTTATGTATGTAAGACGTCCTCTGATTTTTGTTTAAAAACAGTACCAATGGATCACTCATTAAAATACAATTTGTGACACTATCGCCTGGTTCCGCTTTTAAGTTGTTGTAGCCTGCGTAGCAGGCGCCGGGTTTTATCAAGGCGAAGGGAGAAATTTCGAGGACGCCCGCACACGAGGAGAGAAAAGGAAAAGAGAAAGACAGACTAATCCCCAAAGGTGCTTGTAGCCAATAGAATTCTACGCACTGCCAGAGATCGTAGGAAAAGGGAAAACTAGGGCGTTGACTGCAGGCGCCTCCTCTTCTCACTTCATGTCAAGGAAATCTGGATTCCAGAATCCGGGAATTTTTTCTTGCGAAATCCGGAATCCTGGGCTTTGGAATCCGGAATACAGTTCAAAGAGTATAGAACCCTACTAAAGATTGGAATTAAGAATCCAAATTTCACTAAAAAAGACCGGAATCATGTACCTGGAATCTGGAATCTGGAATCCAGGGCGTGGAATCCAGAATCCAAGACTGTCCTTTACATGGGGTAACTGTTCCCTTAGTGTGTTTCCCACCACCGTTACCAAAACGAAAAAAGTAAGAAAGAAAAACGCCGCTGGGTATTGATGCTGTTGTTGTTGTATTTTTTCGCGTCCAAGGTAAGTTGATCGAGTCTTTTGAAAGAAAACAATAAACGCACAAGTGCATAAACAGCTAGTGTCACGTCTGCTCCTCCGACGGGTCTTTTAACAGGAACAGCCAAGGTATCCAGAGGATCTTTCGTCTCTGGTCTCTTTTTTTCAAGGGAGGGAAGGCTCCAATGTGAGGTCTAAGATTCCTATCCAGACTTATCCAAATCTTAATACACTGCTAGACTGAGAGGCCTTAAATTGCTCATACCTGCAGCTGCTACCTACCTAAATTAGTAAAATCAAGAACCATTATGGCTCTTGGTAAAATCCAACTAGTGGTGTATTATCAATGCTGCGTTCTGATTTGTTGAGCTACTACTAGGCTAATTTATGTTATAGCCCACTAGTAACGAAAAGTGCCGGCTTTTGGTGGCAAAAAAAGGATTAAATTTTAGCTTAACTAGCTAAAGTTGTTTTGTCTCGATATTTTTGACCAACTAATTTGATTTTACTAAACAATTATTCCTCTTGCCCTCATGGCCTCTGAGTGAATAGCCCATTCGGCCATTGACTCAGAGCCCATTCGGGCCCGAGGAATAATTGTTAAAGAGCCTTTCATACGGTCGATCATGCGATTTAGTTTTGTTTTCCTTATCAAGGTTCTTGACCACAGTCATAGTTATCTTTGCAATATTAACACATATACTAAGGTTGGTTTGTAGCTAATGTATTATGACAAGTCACATTAGTTGTTAAGAATTACATTACAAGTTCGACATGTAAAATAGCGTCAACATAAACCTTCTAGATCTTCTGTCATGAATTCGTTCTAAAACAAATACGTTTTTTTAATAGTTTCCACGACTTCCACTACAACCGGCTTTTACCGTAGAGTAATGTTCAATTAGGGTTTTCAACAAAGGCCTGTTTACATTTAAAAATATAGGATGTACGTGTTATATTTAAATCTTAACTTAACCGGCTTATCTAGATTTCCCGGAAATAACCTTTATCCTTATTTTGGTTAAAGTTTTGGTTTCTTTCTAGTGTTTTGATCGAATTCATAAGTTGCGGTTTTTACTTCCATTTTCTAATTTTTTTTTACAATAATGGTATAGAATATTTTCCAATTCACAGGTGTTGTTTAAGGTATATGTAAATATCTATTGTTGCAATTTCTGCTCTCTACCGCGAACTGCATTTTTTATTTGTCCTCTGAGTTTCCAGTCACGTCCCATAATTAGAGTCTTCCGAACTAATTGGTCCATTTCATAAAAAAACTGCTAGGATGCCACAAATGTTTGAAGCCGTAACGTACCACATTCAACAACACTTAACATACAAATCCCCTGTATGAACATCGCCAGACAGTAGGTCAACGAGAACAACAAATTTCTGACATACCTCGAGCCTTCTTCAACACAAAACCCGGGGGATGGACGCCAAAAATCCGTTGTCGTAAAGTGTCATACAAAGTTGTTCTGTTTTGCATTTTTTAATAACGTGCCAGGAGAGAACAGGCTTTTCTGAACACGACAACAGCGGATACAGACAAATCACCCAATAATGTGGTTGGAAGGCAAGGCGCATGCGTTTATTTTGTTACTCCACTAATGTAACGACGCCTACCTGTCAAGTGGGGCCGGATTGATGGAGACACGGATCAGGTTCCTTATCAATGATAGAGTAGGCCAAATTTTAAGCAAAGTTTTCTAGCCTAGGAACAAACAACCAGACCTTTTGAAATAATTATTTCCCTTGATTTTTTTGGACAGTCAAGTCTTTCTAATGATGGACACTTTAGTGGCTGCCTTAATAAAGTGTCCTCTGAGTGAGTTGTCTGTAAATAGACTTTTTGATGACTTACAGTTGGGCTCCTGAACTTATTTTTAAATGTTACAGTAATGAACCAAGCTATTGATTTACTGATTTTAATTTCGTTTAGTCTTTTAACATAATTCAGCATTTGGGAAACTTAACTATAAATTTCGGGCGACATAACTTCAGGCGAGATGACTTTCGGGCGCTTTGTGTTTGTTTCTTTTGCTCTTTGTATTTTGGCTGTTCAAGGGACGCTTGCAATGCCCCATGGTCATGGAAACAAGGGGAAGAAAACGAAAAAGACCACAAGTAATAACAACACGAAAGAAAACCAAACCTAGGGTAAGGGTGGGGAGGGGACTGTAAACCTTAACTTGTCCTCAGTCATTTGTATTTGGATCGCACGCGTGCCTCGCTCTCTCCTTGACGGCGCTTCTCTCGTTGAAATATAATAATAGACTGAGAGACAAATGGGAACGAGTCAGCCGTAAAGCGTAAACCATATTGCAATAGGAAGGCGAAGGAAGAAGACAGCAAACCTTGTGTGATAGTCCTAAAATTATTATTTGTTCTCTTTTTTCCGCCAAACTTCACCTTCCTTTTTAAAACAGATCTTTCTGTAAAAGACTAGAACACAGAAATGCTAAGTGAGAACCTCAGCAAAACTCACGCTTGCGCTTGGGAGCGCAGGCGACATTGGTTTGCATTAATTAATGTCTGTTTTGTGAGCCCCGCCTCAAGGCAGGGCGATGAAAAATTAGTCCACAGACTCAATCCGTTGTTCTCCTCCACGGAAATCTTTAGTAAAATGCGAAAGACTTGTTCGTGATGAAGGAAAACCAGAGGTAACGTGAATTGAAAGCCAAGAGTACTATGTTGAGCGTGACGCAAAGAGCCTTGTGGGCAGATTATAAATATATATCATTTACTTGAAACGCATGCGTAATGTACAAACTCAGAAACCAGAACCAATAGCGCTTGTATCAAATGATAGAGAGCTAAATACATAAATAGATGAATGATAAATAACAGAAAAATAAAAGTCAAGAATAAATAAGTCAAACATACTACTTGCGCGCGCATAAACCGCGCCCAGCTGACTTTGTAAAGCTCTGATTATGACGTCATACAATCAATTGGAACTTCTCTTCGAAGCGAACAGACGTGCACTTCGTGTGAAAAGAAAAAACGTTTCGCTGTAATCATGAGGATTATATTTTTGCTTACCGCGCTGGTGGGCTTACTTCTGCTTTCAATTACGCTTAACGCAGTGCGTGAAGGTAAGATCTTTAGGCCTCTTAAGAAGAGATTAGGCGGCTTGTTTTTTTCGAGCACTGAAAAATATTTTCCTGGAAGTCTGCAGTATAATTTTTATTAGTAAAAACAAACGTTTGCATCATTTTTTCATCCAACTCTATAATTATAATATGGAGAATGTTATGGGCCATTTATCTATCGTATTAAAAAAGTAATATTTTTTCTTTAAAAAGGGCACTTTTTTAAAATCATGTTTTGCGAAAGTCAAGCTTTATTTCAGGTGCTACCAAGAACGTTATACGCGCGCATTACTCCTTGCAGTAGCTCGCGCTTCGACGGTTGCTCGTGACGTGTTCAACAAATAATTCCGGAAGAAAACACTTTATGGATCCTTAACATTACTCTGCGCCACAGACAAAACTATAAACTCTGGTGTAAAAGCTATAAAAATTCTGATCTTTTGGGATCAGGGTTTTATATGATCTTGAATTATTTTTGTTCTTTAAGAATCTTACCGTGAACTACTGATCTGCAACCAAGTCAAGTTTACGGCCACTTTCCGGCAAAGGGTTTAAATCGAACTTGATGATCAAGTTACTTTTGAAAAGTTACAATTCCTCTTTTTGTTTCTGCAGAGCCTGTCATGGCTGAAAAACCAGATTTCTTTTATGAAGACTTCGCAAATGGAGCAACTGTCATCGGAAACTGGCAAGGAAAGGTAAAGGTTTCTTTAAGGACTGCGATAAACTAAACCATTGGA
Source organism: Porites cylindrica (assembly GCA_964035525.1). Lineage (NCBI taxonomy): Eukaryota > Metazoa > Cnidaria > Anthozoa > Scleractinia > Poritidae > Porites > Porites cylindrica. The sequence goes on along the minus strand of OZ037775.1, from coordinate 14,806,672 downwards.
GATATTTATAATCACATTTGCGGCAAACGGCAAATGAATTTGTACTACGTAACCAAGTTTTCTTTTTACTCGTCTTTAACTGTTCTTTGCTTCTACAAAAAATTTTCAGTTTCATATGATTTCATCTATAAGAATTGCTTTGGGCTGTTTTAATCAGCTTATTTTCGATCTTTAGAAATTTTTAACTTGAATCTACCGTTTGCCATTTGCAGAAACCTTGACTCTAAATCTCTCCATTGTTGTCTTTCTTACTATAGTCGCCTTTTTTCTGTTTAGTATAGTTTCGACACTGCTAGCTGCTTTAAATAACTTTGAAATCTAGGATTCTTATCATACTATTTTTGTTATTTAAAACACTGGGCCTCACTTAACCCACGGTTCAGCCAAATTTTAACCAAGATTTTATTTTCAAGTAACTGGAGCTCTTAAAATATTGTTGGGACTACGCCCCGAAGTGTGGTTTCAAACTGTTTACAAGTAGAGATAATTACTGAAAAAAGCAGGATATAAAAGCGCTAACTTGATGAGCTTTTACGTATTTGTAGCCAGTCTTTGGAATTAGACTAATAAGCATCAATTGTAGTTTTAACCTTTATTTGTGTTCTTTGTTGCTCTCACGACAGAATTATGTCATCACTGAGTCTAACGGAGGAGACATGGAACAAATTACGCAGGAATACAGTGGCGATAACAGCTTGGACATGGAACGGAGTAAACAGGGCATCAAAAACAACTGTTGACTTTGTGGCGACAATGACCTGTAAATTTTGCGGTGGAGTTAAGTTTACGGCAGAGAGGATCTTTGACGAGATGCCGTTCATGGCTGAGTGGACCTGGCTGCAAATCTTGTGCATGGCGCGGTGGACTTGGGACAATGCAACCGATCTTGCAGAGTGGACTTGGTGCCAACTCACTCACCTTGCTAACAGAATTTGGGATACAATTTCATGGATTATTAATTTCTGTTTCACTTCGATTTGCGAGTTCATTGATACCGCTTCTGAGCTGTACGCCGTATACCTTAAGAGTAAGTGAAGATCTTGTTTGTAAATTAAATTATATCAGCACACCTTGACCGTAGTAGCTAAGGAAACACTTCAGACTCAGGAACTGGAAGGGTATTTTCGGGATCTGGGATACGGTGCGGGATTCGGAAAAACGAAGAATATCTTGATGGGAAACGATATTTTTTTCAAAAAGAAAAGAGAATGAAGGATCAGGACCTCTCCTTTCAGACCCTTGACCCTATAGACTGTTTCTCGTGCGCAGTCAAGCGCGAGATAAGACTTTCTTGCCAAAACATAGCAGAAACTCACTGAGGTTGAGTGCTCCTGACTCGCCGTACCCGTCGAGTCCAAGTGGCTTGGAAATTTGCTGAGTGTAATGAAGTACTGTTTTGTTATCCACAGGTCACGTGACATACATCAGATCCCTGTTCGGTGGTATTACCAGACAGGAAATCATCAGAACACTGATTACAAGTGTTGTGTTGGTTTCTACCGTGCTCTTCATTAACAAGACGATCAAATATGTGATTCGAAGACGAAGGTAAGTGAGTCCTGACTTGCACTTTTAATTGAAACAAATGTACATGGCAAGTAGATCAATTCACAAAACACGATAATAGAATTGATCCTCAAGAAGCGCCAACTAGTTTGCTGTTTAGAAACTTCTTAGACTTACAACGTCATACTGTTGTTGCGTTTTCTAAATGACCACACCGGTGATCGTCATTGAACAACGCGAGCTTGTTCGTAGTAAATTCTTGCGGGTAGTTTCCGTACAGTGTCCGTGGTCCTTTCATTTTCGGCCTGAACATCAAATCATCCATCATGGAGGTCAACAAATGTCATTTGTAAAACGCTTTGTAGAGAAATCAGTTTTTTGCCACTCATCTCAAAACTTCCAGTGATGTAGAAATTAAATAGCCTAAGAAACCAGCCGACATTTGGTGACACTTCCACTGGTTTCCCCGCCAAATGACGTCTGTGAAACGAGTGCAGAAATTCCATACTGATGACGCGTCCCTACCGAGATGTGGGTAGTGCTTCTGATTGGTTGAATCAAATTTCCCACGCGGCAGGACCAACCAGAAGCACTACCCAGATCTGGGAAATGACGCTTCATCAATATGGAATTTCTGCGTTCGTTTCTCAGACGTCATTTGGCGGGGAGACCCGTGGTAGCGTCGCCAAATGTCGGCTGTTTTCCCAGGATAGAAATTAAACAATATGATAAAGGTGCAGTCTTTCTTAGCACAATTGAAAGGACCCAAAGATGAGTATGAATTCTGATGACGTCAGTGCTGGAGTCAGCCTGAGAAAGCAGTCGGCATTTCGTGACACCACCGCTGGAAACCCCGCGAAATGACGTCCGATCCAGAAGCTAGCGCAGAAATTCCGTACTGATGACGCGTCACTACCCAGATCTGAGTGGTGCTTCTGATTAGCTAAAGCAGCTTGACCAATCAGAGAAAACTACCCATATCTCAGTACTGACGCGTATGGAATTTCTGCGTTTCTCAGACGTCATTTCGCTGGGAAACCTGTGGCGGAGTCGCGAAATGTTGGCTGTTCTCTCAGGCTATTGCTAGCTCCAAAATTTGAATGTGCAGGGGGGGTATGAAAGGCAAATCTGGCGACTAAGTAGTACCTAAAGATAGAAAATACAGCATCTAAGTTAATAATATAAGAATGTTTTTTCTCTTGACAGACAGGCGCGGTTGGAAAAGGAAGCTGCCGAACGGGTTGCATCTGCAGCTTCTCAAAAGCCAATATGGCGTTCAAAACCAAAGAAGAAAAAGAAAATTGACAAGAAGGGCTGGTAGTCTTCCCCTTTTATTCTCATTCTTCGTTGAAAATTGTAATTTTTGATATGTTGCTCAAAATATAATCGATTTATGTATGTAAGACGTCCTCTGATTTTTGTTCAAAAACAGTACCAATGGATCACTCATTAAAATACAATTTGTGACACTATTGCCTGGTTCCGCTTTAAGTTGTTGTGGCCTGCGTAGCAGGCGTCAGGTTTTATTAGGGCAAAGGGAGAAATTTCGAGGACGCGCGCACACGAGGGGAGAAAAGGAAAATAGACAGACAGACTAATCCCCAAAGGTGCTTGTAGCCAATGAAATTCTTCTTACTGCCAGAGATCGTAGAAAAAGGCAAAAGTAGGGCGTGACTGCAGGCGCCTCCTCTTCTCGCTCCATGTCGAGGAAATCTGGATTACGGACTCCGGGAAATATTTTCTTGTGAAATCTGGAATCCTGGGCTTTGGAATTCGGAATACAGCTCAAAGAATCTGGAATCCTACTAAAGATTGGAATCCAGAATCCAAATTTTACCAACAAAGACGGGAATCCAGTACCTGGAATCCGGAATCCAGGGCGTGGAATCCAGAATCCAAGACTGTCCTTGATCCCCTTACATGGGGTGACTACTCTTCCGTTAGCGTGTTCTCCAACACCGTTACCAAAAAAAAAAGTGACACGTTTCTTGACACACTCCGTATGCCAGTGTGACCGCAGGATAGTAACGGGCAAGAGCCTCGGGTCGGAAGTTGAAATTAGCAAGGGGTAACACAGTTATTAGGTCGAATGAGGTCGAGGAAAAGCTAAGAAGCTAGCAAATATCGCTATTTATCGCTAACTTGATAGAAGGTGTATGATCTTTGGTGTTGCTATAATCTGCTTGTGTAAACCGTTTTGATATTTTGTGTCCGTAATTGTGTAATTTTGTTAATTTGTTTTTGGGGGCCGTGCGTGTTGCGGGATCGCCATCTTTTTCACGGGACCGGCAAGGTCATCAAAAGTTAAATCCTTTTTTCCTCTAAAATAGGCAAGGTCTAGTCTCCAGAATAGGAGGTTGCATTCAGAGATCACACATGTTTGTATTTTACTTATTCTTTCGCTAATTAAGCCGGTCTAACTTCGTATCAATCCTTTCGAGTGTGGGCCTCTTTTAATCCACCTAATTCAGTGAAGCTAGTTCGATCGATTATCTACATCGATTAAGCGATTATCTACATCGATTATCTACGCGCGCTTAAGCTAATTTTACTCAAATGTGTATTTGAATTCATGACAAATTAATACAGCTCCACCAGCTTCAAACAGCGTCTAAAGCAGAGAAAAATGGTTTTGATATAACAAAATTAATTCTTCAAAATATGTGTATAGTGTGTCTATGTGGTGCAGTGGTAAGGGAGTTGCTTGCACGTGCAGATTTACCGGGTTCAACTCCCGACGCATTGTTTTATGTTTCTTTGTACCGTGTTTTTTTCAGTTCAGTCTTTGTTTTTTAACACTATTTTTCCTTTCGGCCTGTTTTCCTTTATTCTTACTGCTGACCCTGCTGATGATCATGCACTTGGATCAATATGTACTTTAAGCCTAAGTCTGGAGTTTTACTTTGGAAAAGGGATTTCAAGAGCTCTCTGATCTACAATCATACCGGCCAAGCTTTCGACCAGAAAAAACCATAAGCTGTCAAGACATGTCCCTCGTCTGAAACAGCTGATTTGTTTTTTCAGTGTTAGTTGACATTATGACAAACAACACACGGTACGCCACAAACTGTATTAGCTCACACCCAACACCCACCAGTGACCCTCTGGCATAATTTAAACTTGCCTTTTGTACGTCGTCTTAATCATTAATATTATTACCCTAAAATCTCCACTGTATTTGCCTCCAAACAATAATTAAACGAAACCTCTTTTTTGGTTTTCGGGACTTAATTACAGAGAATTACAGGTGTATGCCCAGTACAGTATTAAAATGCGGTAAAGCAACAAAATTCAATGCTCACACAGTCTCCCACAAATACCTCAGTGTCATTTAGCTTCCTCTTTCAACGTTACAGATGAACCTCCTATTGCTGTGTCTAAACTCCTCAATCTTGCTGTGCACTGGCCCTCAAAAGTGTGACCGGTCGGTATGATTGCCCGTAAAAGAAGGGAATGTTTAAAATTCAATACACCACTGGACGTTTCATTCTAAAAAATTACTAAAGTATTTCCGTATTACAGTATTTCCGTGATAAATTCGACATTTTTATCCGCCTCTTCGATGAACAATTTGCTCGCCATTTTGAAAGTCACTGATGCGAGACGTGACGTCATACTGGCAAGCGGACTGAACCACCCATTTCCTTGAAGACACATCCCCCCTCCCGGTATCCAGAGGATCTTTCGTCTCCCCTCTCGTAAGCTAATGCTATGGTGACCAACAAAAGCAGGGATCATGAAGAGGAAAAGGTCAAGCTAACAGCCTTTGGGACCACTTCTGTTTTTTTCAAGGGAGAGAAGGCTCCAATATGAGGTCTAAGACTCCTATCCAGATCTATCCAAATTTAAAACACTTCTACACTGAGAGGTCTTAAATTGCCCTTACCTGCTGCTAAACGAACAGAACCTTTCATACCGTCGGTCATGTGATTTAGCTTGTTTTTTTTTTAATCAAAGTTCGAGACCACAATCAGAGTTGTCTTTGCACTGTTCACACATATACTAGTGTTGGTTTTGTAGCTGATGTCATGGCGGCTATGTTGGTAGACAAGAACAAAAGCGTTTCCCTAATCTGGAAACTAAACCTTTTTTAATGCACGGCCGGCCTTGCCAACACGTTGCAAACCAAGATTTCATCAAGTAAAGGACTTCTCAGAAATTAGCAGGGGAGGGGGGGGGGGGGGGTGGAAACAGAGAGAGGGTCACAACTTTTTGAGATTGCAGGAAAGGTAGGGGTCATGAAAAATGAGCCGTTAAAAGGGGGAGGGTCATGCAAATATGAGTCCGTGATCATGTAGAGGTTCACCCACAGAAGAAAAAAGAAGTTCTTTATTTTGTTAAAAAAAAAACTGGGAGAAATAGGAGAGTCGAGTGATCAGCTGTCAGAATCAGAGTCGGAATCTTAATGCTGTCATCTAAAATGTATGTATATGGCATTACAAAGAACAGATTAGAAATATATTTTGAGCTTTCATAATACTGACTCACCGTAGTGTGTTACAAGAATTTACTTTTATCATTTATACATGAGGGGGAGGGTCATGATATTTTAGGCCAAGGTCAAGTGGAGGGTTAACAAATTTCACTCCCATTGCAGGGATGGGTCACCTCATTTCCGAACCCAAATTTAAGAATTTAAACTAAAGAATAAGGCCAAAATTTTATCATAATAAAAATCCAAAATTGTCTAGACGGAACTTTTTTTAAGAGAAACGAAACCTCCCATTTTGTTTGTAACGGCTCATTTGTTAAGCGCTTGGGGTTTGAGTTATCGGTGTATTGGTAAAAGTCAAGTGACTTCACATGGCCCACAAATACGATCATACAAACAGATCAAGTTGCCCACAAGTCGACCATTCCGTCCTTGGAGAACAGTCCTCTAGCGTACCCTGGGATAACAAAACTTACAAGCTAAAAACGTCTGTTAAACAGTTCGGAAAAGGAAAATACTGTTTTCACAAACCCCAAGGATCGTCAAGTTAAACTTTACTACCCAACGAAAAAAGCCGTGACTCTTAGCATTATATCTGGCCAAAAACAAATTCTGATGGCTCAAACAAATCAGCATCTTTCCTTTAAGTACGTGGAATTTGCGCTTAAGAGAAATCATTTCTGTAACTGACGTTGCAGTTCTAATAACGATTGAGACTATTAAGCTCGTGTTTAAACAGGTCTTGCTGAAACAGTTTCATTTCTTATAACCCTTGGATATCTTTATGACGCTTTTGACATACGCGAAATCATGGTAAAAAAAATTCTGACAACGTAGGTGGAAAACCCACACGCGGTTTCTCACTTCAACACGAAACATTTAGTGCTTTGAACTACGCCCAAGACTTTGGAGCCACAGTGAGGGAATCGCTTTAAAGAACTACGAATTCGAAGTGGGCTACACTCACGAAAAGTCGAATTGTCCCGTGTCAAATACTTTTATGCCTTTGTCATCACTCTCAACTGTCTCTTCCATCGCTGCAAACATGAAGTTGTGATGAGGTACTGGATAGAGAACTTCCCACCTTTTTGACAACGAACTATAAGAAGCGAATCAAGTCAAGATAAAGCGGGATCTTTACCACCAGCGTCACGGGACTATGTCATGCTCTTTGCTATCTTTTCAAAAGGCTAAAAAGATTTTTCTTTGCATCAATTGAATTCCAAAAATGATGGTCCAGTGTTGCTATTTTTAAAATGCGGGCTGCAAAAGTAAGTTTGGCTGTCTCAGTACTCTAACTTTTACCTATATTTTGACATTTCGATCCTTCTCTTCTTACATTCGAAATAATTTAACTATTAATGTTTTAGAGGGCTCACCCACTTCCAAATAATTGGATGTTGGTTATCAGTGGATAGTCTGGTCTTAACTGATAGCGTCTGTAGAACTTTCGCATTAAACATATTCTATCCGACCAACAAATCTCCCAACAATTATAGCCTTGCAATGTATTTGGTCTTTTAGACGAACAGTCACAGGGCGCTGCTAAAGTGCTCTCCGTCTGAGAGCCTGGGGCTAGTGTAAAGACCCTTTGGGACAGTAAGTTGTATGGTTCCCACACAATCAATGTTACTGAAATGGTTTGTTTACAGATTTGGCCTCAGCACCAGTCTTACCGAAGTCTTTTTAACTATTCAGTAGTATCTGGAGCTAAACCAGTTAACATAAAGCTATAGTTTCTTTAAATAGAGTCGCGGTCGAGGCAAGAAGATCCTGGGCAAGCGCGACTTAAAGAGAAGGCAAAACAGGTACACAGCATTCATTCATTTCATTTCATTTTGTTCGTTAATTCAGATTTACAATTTTATTTTCTCACTGCCCACAAATAGCAAAGGCTAGTCTAGGTGGGCAGTGTCTATATAGAACAAAATACGTACTGCGGAGCTGAGAACTGCATGACCGTCTTCCACGCATACGTGGAACAGAATGAAGTTGTTTCGTGTAGTTCTCCCTGACCTGTATAGTGCTTTACCGTCATTAACAAAAAGACCTCAGTTGTGACGTCAGTTGTGAAGTCACTTTGAAAGTATTTGGTGTTGCCGTGAAACAAAATCGAAAGTGGGTCAAGAACTTTCTTTTAACGTCGCTTCAGCAGTTTTCCTTTTGTTGTTTTTTTTGCTGAAACTGGAGCCAAGAATTCTTTCTACTTGAAAGAGTATTATGTAAAGTAAATATTTGAACTGCCGATTAAAGATTTAATCAGAAGAAAAATCCTCGTATTTCTTTTAGAGCGCTAAGGATTATCACAGTAGGTTAGTGCGCGGCCTTCTGTGCGAAAGACCTTGAGTTTGGCACCCAATTGTGACCTCATATCCTTGTTTCGACTCCTTTGCTTTTGCATACAGGGTATATAAAACCGACGGCCTCATGTTTCTCAGCCAGATGATGACTAATCGAACTACCGACGTAAAATCTCTATGGTACCTTTACCTTTTGTTTGTAAACTGTCGTTTTGAAATCCTTCTACTCCAGTTATAAAAACAACAAGAAGAACTAATTCTGAAGCGAGCAGCTAACTCAACGGCGGTGGCCGCCACTGGACCAAGAAAAAAGAGAAAATTAGACGGAGCTTTTGAGGGAAGTTCGTCCTCTTCACCGTACAATTTTGTTAGAACGATACAAAACTGAACACTAACCAAGGACTATCCATCAGTTTGTTCAATTGACACTTCTCTTTTCCGAAAAGTGGTTGTTTCGTTTCCGTGAGAATTCTGTTTCAATGGAGTTTCATGTTATCATTTAGGGTTCGTCCTCCACCTCATGCAATCAGCATCGCCATCGTCTTCCAGCTTACTTGGAAACCAAAACGACGTTCGAAAACAGGTAAGAAAAATTAACGGATCAGTAAAGGATTTTGAGAAACTGCCCTCTAACCCCCGTAATGATCCCAATACACTGCTTTAGTCCTCCTTCCTTACTGTCCTGTTCCAGGCTCCAGGATAGTACATAGTGCAGTCCTGCAGTAAAAAGTGATGCGAAAAACGCACTGGCTGGGGAGGGAGAGGGTTGCTCTCTCCCATTTTTTTTCTGCCACCGCCCCCCTTTCACAGAACGCGAGTGCGTCTTATTTTCGCTTAGCTTATTTTATTTTTGCTCCGTCCGTACTATCTGAGAGTCTGGCACAGGCTATTTCCTTATCGGCCTGAATTTACCATGTATTATAGGGTTGCTTTGGGGAGCAATTTCAACCCAATTCCCTGCACAACTTCGTAATAGCCACTGAAAGAAGTTATAGCATCCCCCAAAATATCCCATGGTGCAATTCGACTCAACACTGACCCAGTCTCGCTCCCACCTCACAATGGTCAATCAGGTAACCACAAGATCCCATTGGACACCTTATGAAGTTTACACGAAGTAGTATTACCTATTGCTTCCACATTATACATTTATATCTACAGTGGACAAGGGAAACCAAAGCGACAAGGAATACTGTGTCGTGTAAACGTCATTAGGTGTCCAAGGGGTTTAAGGCCGATGGGACTTAATGCTAGCTCCAATCGTTACTGACATTTTTTTCTTTTCTTTGCTCCGGTACCTCGCCAGAGAATTTGGAGAGTACTCCTCAAAGATCTTATTTTTGAAATGAAACAAGAAAAAGAGACGACAAAATCCTTATTATTATACAAGGAGTTACGGCAGGCGTTACTAAAGTAGCCCGGCTCCCAGAGTCGTGTCGCTTCGCATTCATGAACATCCAGGCGCTGTTTCTTGAACGGCGTATCAGGGGTCCAGCTTGTATTTATTGTCACATGGTGCGTTTTGGGTAATAACGATTATCTGGAAGTGTGCCAAACAGATGCGCAACATCCGTACAAGGACTTAATAGGACGCAACTGTATTGAAAGCGAAAGAAAATACCAAAAAATCATTCTTTTTTGGGGAACGTTTTGTAAATTAATCTTAAGGTATCCAAGAATGCAACCAATGTCTTATACACGTTTGTGAAGAGATAGTCCATAGATAGTGGGAGACGCTTCCCCCAGCTAAACCGTTTTAGGTTCACCCCAATTTTTAAACGCTTTCGTACTCAATTTTGTCCGTGTACCTAAACCCGTTTTATGCCAGGAATTTTCAGTATTTAAGACCGAGTTTTTGACAAATTTTTTTCACTTAAATCCGGGGTTGTTCTTTTAGTTGAGGCACATGCATGCCTTTCGTTGAAACTTTAACCCAATACTAAACCGCCGCCTGTAAGCCCTGGGCTTATAAATCTTCGTAAGGGGTTTTAGGAGGGCTTACGAGCGGAGGGGCTTATATCCCAGGGGGCTTGGAATAGAAAAGAGGCTTCAAAACAAACAAAAAAGAGCTTTAGATTTGAGGACGAGAACGAGAACGAGTAGAAGATTTAACTTAAGTTTTTGCGCTTGCGTTAAAAAAAGAGACATCCTTGGAAGCTTCATTTTTATTTTTTTCACCAAAAAAGTTAGTTCGGTTTATTATACTGGAGGAGGTTAAGCCCTCTTCGATAGCAAAACGATGAAACCTCTTACATTTGATAACTTGTTCCCGCCATACGACATTCTCGCTAAAACGCTCAGTAGAATGACGACGGCTATCACGTTTTCGCGCCAAAATGACGCTGGTTCACTCGTGAGTAATTTTTAGTATTGAGAAAATCTCGTACTCGTAGTCGTCCTCGTCTCAGAATCTAAAGCTCTCTAATGGCAGTGCTGAACAAAACAAGTTTTGAATTTACTGGTCATATTAAACTTCATAGTAAAAGTTCGTAAAGAATTGAATTCATTTCAATGCAAGCCAGAGACCAGGGGGCACATATTTTGGGGTGGGGTGGGGGGGCTTTAATCGGGATTTTTTTTGTTGTGTTTACAAATAAATGGACCAATGGCTCAGGGAAGGGCTTCTAACTGGCAGTTTACGGTAGTCCGCTTTCGACTTTCGCTGAATGTAAACACCAATGACGCATTCATAAAGGGCTAGCCTTGGCATATACTGAAAATATTCACAATACTGGCAGAAGGGTGCCAGAAATTTAAAATAAACAATATACAGGGTTGTACATTAGCCTGCGTAGCAAGCGTTTCCAATCGAGTTATTGCGCGAAAGTTAGAGCGTAAGCTCTTGCCCCAACTTTCTAGACGAACCTCGCGAGGAAACGCTTGCTACGCAGGCTAGTTGTACATGTGAACAGATCTTCTATTTACTTCAGATTGAGGCTAATCCTGTTAACATGCGTCTACTGTGCTTTTATTCAGCGGTCAAGGCGAACTCAAAACTGGATCATAAATTCGCAAAAAAAAAATCCTAAGTTTGGCTTGGCTATAAAATGACGCAATTACTTTGGTACTATGCCAAAGTACTCGCAAAGACTAAAAATGATAACACTAATCTAGAAACACAATTAAGTAATGATCCAGGTAAGAAGGGAAGCAATTTCTTTTGTTGTGACGCAATACGCTTTCCTTACATAAAAATGTTTTCATTTTTACGCAGAGAATGCATAAATCTACAAAAAGACTGTCTACGAAAGAAAATGTATTTAAACTCCACTTTTAAAGGGAGTATTTTTTTGTCAAAACATTTCAACCAATCACAAGAGTTGCAAACAATGGCCAAGAAATGTTCACAATTTACATGATCCGCACATACGATTTCTGTCAGGGGCGGATCTAGGGGGAGGGTGCAGGGGGTGCGCACCCCCCCCCCCCCCCCTGAGATGACCTGCGGTTTTCTAATACAACTGGTATTCTGCCCCCCCCCCCAAAAAAACTATGTGGTTTATTGGTGTTGAAGTAGAGCAAGAGACGAGTGCACCCCCTCCTAAAAAAATCCTGGATCCGCCCCTGTCTGTGTTACTTAGACTCAGACGAGATTTTGTTACAAAGAAGCTGGATAGAAAAAAGGGATTAATATACATGCTGCTTTACGAAGATTTCGAAAAATTTGATGTTTAAACCAATCTGAACCTTAGTAGAGACAACAGTAAAGTTAGCACCTTTTTGCATTCCGACGTGTTCACTGCGTTTTGCTCCTTTCCTTCTTACCTGGACCATTACTTAACAAAAGGATCTGCTGGATACAAAGGTCATTACAAAGGTCTTATCGAGCCACACTTCGATTATTTCAGTGCTGTACGGGGTGGTTTGACCCGACAGCTTAGTGAGAAACTCTGAAAACTTCAAAATTGTGCCATCAGAGTTATCACTAGATCTAGCTATGATACGAGTTCCAGATGTCTTTTTAACTCGCTTGGTTGGGACAATTTATTGGTTAGAAGGGCTTAACAAAAGGCTAATTTAATGTACATTTGCATTAATTACCTCGCCCCAGCTTATCTCTGCAATTTGTTTGCCCCAAGAACACCGAATTACTATTTTCGCAACGCCAAGAAAAAATTAATGCTCCCAAAACCAAGAACTGATTACCTGAAGCATAGCTTTATTTAGTTACAGTGGCGCTCGTCTATGGAATAATCTTCCTGAGGAAATACGTACATCAAATTCCTTAGGTTTCTTTAAGAGAAGTTCTCATAGATGGTTTGTGATCAGCACTCCCACACGGTAAATATGTAAAACAGGTTTTGAGAATTTTTAATTAATTTTCTATGTTAGACTGTTGTTTTTAACCGTGTATAAATAAAGTTATCATTCATTCATTCTATACCTTAGTACAAACCATAATCTTGCTTACTTTCGTGCTATATTGGCTTCCCTTATTCTAAATTTCCTTCTTCAGTAATAGAGAGGAAAAGTCTCTACATCACGTTGCGGTGGTAGGATAAATCCTTGATTTCAACAAACCGTGGTCCTTCAAATATGGCAGAAAAAAACAAAAACATTGACATGTATGACTTTAGTGTGCATTATTGCATTCAGAAGTAAAAAGGAAGCCCATATTTTTCTTCTTACTGCAAATGACTGTCTCTGTTAAAAATGATCGTTAAGATCCAGAAATTTTGCTGCTATGACGTGATGTCATACTTGCCTGCTTTTTTAAGCCTTTCCTGTGAAGGTTCACCCTTTATGCCATAAAAACAAGTGTTTTGCCACCGAATGTGAGTTTTTAGTGTAAGTGCCCATAATATTTATGTCTCAAAAACATCTCTTTCACCCTCGACTTGAAAAAGAGGCTTAACGAGTTCCTAAAAAATTCTCACTTTCAAAACGCACTTTGCTTCGCTTTGAACCGGAGGCTTGTAGCATCACGGAAAAGGCTAATTTAGCATTGTTACTTCTTGCGTTGAAAAAGTTGTTACGTTTTCAGTCAAGATTTTTTTGAATTCCCATTTTACTAAAAGGTGTCAGGGATACATGTATTATTGTGCAACAGTCTTCAATGACAGCAAATAAAAATAACAGGGTCAACAGGGGCACCCAACGACCCTTAAGCAAATATTGCCTAGAATTTTTTATTACTTGCGGACGGCTGAAACTACAGCAGGTGACCTTTTAATTCACGTAGAAATTTTGATGCTTATCTAATAAATTCCTTACGATTTTCTGAAGTTTAATTTTTACTTTTCACTTCCTAATTAAGTTAGGCTATTTTTTGTAGAAAAAAAGGAAACCTAAAATTGTCGGATTCAAGAAAGCGATGAAGAGAGGAATCAGACTAAAGTAAATATAAAGTAAAAAAGCTGTCGATATAGCCCATTAAGAACAGCTCCAAACAGCTGTTCTATTAAGTGTCATGTTTATGTGATTATGTCCTGAAAAAGTTAGTTTTTGTAAGTAGTCACTCCCGCTTTTTCCCTTCTGATTCTCTTTTTCGATGCGACCATATGTTTCAGGGAAGTGTCCGTAAGACTTCCACTTAACCTTGTTACTCGTTTCCCGTTTCTATTTCTCATATTATTTGCATGTGTATTTCTGACAAATTAATACTTCAAAAAGTCAATATTTCAACTCTGCAGGGTTTTTTCTAACTAAGCGCGTGTAAGGCCTCACGTCAAGTGTGCACCCTGCAAAGGCAATTAAATTAGTGAACGCTTTATCGACCAATCAAAAAAGGCGTTGTGTTAAAAAGTTACTAATCATCATATGGGCTGTGTATAAAAGTGGGACGGGGACAAGGGGACGGGGACATCGGGACGCGTGTGTGGGGACTTGGGACGTGGGGACGCGAGACGAGGGACTTGAGGACATCAACTATGGGACGCGGGGACGTGTGGGACGGGGACGCGGGGATGTCAAATACAGGGACGCAGGGGAGGCGGGATGTGAATGATTATTGCAAAAGTCGCAGGTAAATGCGATATCAGTCACTTTCCTCGCGAATATGTTTTGGTGAAAGGAAACCCACCCTGCCCTCCTTAGGGTTCCTCCATGCCTGTTTACGAAGAGAAGACTCGGCGAAGACCCCCTGCATTGAAGAGAGTGAAACCGTTGTCCTAGTCTTCTTGCTGATGGAATATTGGAGCCAGTAGGGTAGGGTGGGTTGCGGTCGCCAAAAATTATGTAGAATAACAGCATTCGATTCCAAATAAATAAAAATTAAGTGGCATTAGCGAGCTTCGAATCCCGAAGTTCTAACTCCGAAATCCATCGCCTGTACCACTAAACCACGAGGGATTCAACTACTGCAGCAATATTTATTTTGTTCTACATTTTTAGTGGCAAACCTAACAGTAAATGCTTGCTAACAGTAATTAAAGGTTGATTTCCACCGACGCGTTTTTGGCTATGCGCAAGTAAATTTTAATCACGTAAATAAGATAGGCAAGATATAAATTGTCGAGATTAAACTTGAAGTTGAGCGAGATTCTACTTTTACGCTTACGTGCGGCCTTTCAGATATTGCGTCTAAATTTTACGCACGTAGGCATGGAAAAATTACGCGACAGTGGAAATCAACCCTAAACCTGATCACGATAGTCAGTGGGCTTTTAATACTTCTATTATAAAGAAATATTTTGTGTAAACATCATAAGGTGTCCAATGTGGTTTTGGAAGATGGAATCTAATGTTGACCATAAATAACACATTTTCACGAAGAAAGAGATATCGCATTTACCTCCGACTTTTGCAATAATCATTAACATCCCGGGTTCCCTGCGTCCCAGTTTTTGACGTCCCCGCGTCCCATACTTGACGTTCCCAAGTCCCTCGTCTCGCGTCCCCAAGTCCCAAGTCCCCACACACGCGTCCCGATGTCCCCGTCCCCTTGTCCCCGTCCCACTTTTATACACAGCCCATCATATGTCATGAAAAGATAAAACATAAGCTGTTGGTCGGAACAATCTTGTTTATATATATTTGCAGGAGAGCTAAAAGGCAATCTATTGAGGAAAAAATACACAATACATCTGAAGGTAGCTGGGTGAGCGTGAGTTCTATACTACAGAATAATGAAAGCGCTGCTGATAGTTAACTGTGTGTTAAACTCCTTTTTATCCTGTACCGCCATCACGTTGAACACTCTGACAATCCTCGCGCTGAGAAGACTGACTTCGCATTTGTCAAAGACTCTCAGAATGCTACTCCTCAATCTTGCTATTACTGATCTTGGCGTTGGTCTACTGGCTCAGCCTTCGTACGTCGTATATCTTGTGATGATTATACAAGGAAAAACTCAAACTTTCACCTCGGAGATCACATTGCAGATTGTTTATATCACAGGAAAATTTCTCTCTTATGTTTCATTTTTCGGTGTTGTGACCCTAGCTGCGGACAAATTTCTATCCATTTATCTTCATCTTAGATACCAGGAACTCGTAACTTATAAGCGTGTTTTGTCTGTAGTGATCTCAATTTGGATCCTCAGTGCAATTCTTGCCTTGATTTTTAGCCAGCGTGGGCAATTCGATTTTTATATTTCAGTGCCTATAGAAAGCGTTTGTTATTTAGCTACAGCTTTGTGTTATTTAAAGATTTATCTCCTTGTACGTCACCACAAAACTGAAATACTCACCCAGCGAACACAGGTAACTCAGGAACAGATTGAGAACGAAGCAAATACGGCGAAACTGAAAAAATCCGCAACTAGTACATTTTACCTGTATCTTGTATTTGTGGCTTGCTATGTACCACGAATGTGTATAATGTCTATCATTAGCAGCGCTGGGGAGAGCACGGCCTCGCTGATACATTTGCTACATTATACTTTCACGTTGGTGTTCCTCAATTCCTCTCTAAATCCTTTGATTTACTGTTGGAAGATGCGACACGTTGGAAAAGCCATCATGGTCATACTTCGCAACTTAGCTCCGTGCCGAAGTAGCTAATTTCAGTCGAACCTCCCGTAAGCAACCACCTAAAATGAGAAGATTTAGTGGTCGCTTAGGGAAGGTGTTCTTTTTCGAGAAGAAGTCCCGACACATCTACTTTTGGCAGAGAATTTATTGCATGCAATTTCTGGGTTACTGAAGTATACTTGTAGTTTCTTATTGTCACTGAAACATCTTCATCATATACTCTGAGTGGTGTAGTATAATTAAACACCGAACAGAGAAAACCATTGACATGCGTCAAGTGGTCGCTTACAAGAGGTTAAAAATGATGGAAAACTATAAAACAGTCAGGCCAAAAAGTGGTCACAATCACTTACGACAGGAGGTCGCACATGGCAGTTCGACTGTATTACTGGGGGTGGGAAGCAACTCCTCTCCCTCCCCCTTTTGAGAAACACATAAACTGTAGTATTTGTTGTTTAGTTTTATATTTATGAGGCGAGTCAGTCCTCTTTGCCAAGATAGCTAAGCTCGTGCCTTATCTACTCAAAAAATCGTTCTTGCGTTTATACTAGCAGGCGGTCAGTCGAGCAACCGACAGTTTAAAGAAGACTTATAGGTTGAAGAAATAAATATTAGCAGGGCTCCCACGCGCGCGAGGGGTGCGTGGGACAGAGCCTTATACTCATAGAATATGGTCAAGCTCTTTTCGTTTGGTTGTCACGTGATTGACCGAGCGTACGTACGCGTCAACAGATTGTAAGGGTGGGATAGGGAGACTATCGAAAGGGAGGGACATCTTGTATATTAGCCTGCGTGCAGACGATAACTAAACTCTGATTAGTACCGTCTGCGAAGCAGCGCAGAGATCCTTGTTCTGGGCCCCCAACGGACTCAACGAATTACCGGAAGTGCGTTTCGAATTCCCGTTCAACCTGATTGGCGATCACGACAAACAAAACAAAGCCTTTTTTAACTGGCCAATCGTGGCGCGTACTCAAATCTGGGTACACAGCTGGAAGTCAAGAACAAGGATTTCGGCGCTGTTTCGCAGACGGAGTTAACCAGAGTTTAATTTCGTCTGCGCGCAGGCTACTTGTATATTGGACATTCTCAAAATGGTCAATTGACAGCTGTCAAAACAGGATAGCCACTGACAGGTATCACATGACCATATCGCGGGCTCATGTGTCAACTCATCGAGGTGACGTGATCTGTTTGGAAGCTGTCCGCTGACAAGTTAATTGTTTTACTAGATCGCGAACAATGTTCAATCTCATACTTTCTAGCAAGTTTGAGAGCACCGGAAACTGATAATGCAAACACCGCACACATATTGGACATTAATGTTGTGAGCAATTTACAGCTGTCAAAACAGGGTATCCGCTGACCAGTATCACTTGACCGTATCGCGGGCTCATGTATCGACCCATCGTCAAAGTCAAGTATTTCTTGAAGTCAAATGATCGCAGGCTCAAGTTTAATTTTTTAAAAAATCCGAATGAAATATGTCGTGCATTTCTGCCGCACAATTCAAATTTTCATTTCAAACTGACCTCGGAAGCGAAAATTCAGCCAGCTATTACAGGCAGGGAAGACAGTTGCCTTTGACTTTGTTCACCATGATCACGCGTCGGTCACGCTCTTCGTCCAATTTTAATGCTTTGATTGGTCAAAACTTGACAGGTGAGTTCATGCGGAAAATTTATGCAGCATCTTGAATCTTGTTTACTTTGACAGCTGAAGCTGACAGAGTTTTGTGTCAACTTGAGATGTTTTTAACTGTCTTTTTCCACTGGATGTACAAAATGAAATTCAGCTGCTATCAAGAGTCTTCTGTTATTCATGGCTAGTTTGTTTATTCACGGGTTGTTGGTTGAGAAATACGTCACTTGTCAAAGTCGGAAATCCGATTCGGATGGCATCGTTTTCGTTTTTCACCTTGCTTGATGCGTAAGAGGGTTGCCAAGACTGAAGCGATACTGGCCTTACTTGATACCTTTCAGGGCTGCTTCTCGAATGGTAAGCCTGAGTAATTATTGTATATGATGTTTGTTTTTCATATCTAATTTAATGAAGTAAAGCGTAGTTTATGCGGCTATTTAGTCTATGCACGTTTGCAAGATTTGAGACAAAGATCTGACCGAGTATCAGGTTTGATATATAAATAAGCTTACTGGACTTTAAAAAGCCTTTAGACATTTTCTCACCGCAAATAGAAAGAAAACGTTCCAAAGAATATTTAGTTATAATTCTGGCTGTAAAAGGAAGCTTTCAGCGATTTTTCCTCCCTCGAGTTCATCTTTGAAAAGAAGAAAAAACCCCGGGAACTAGACGGCATAAAACATAAACTGAAGCTTTAGGCTTGAAGACTCAGGATTTCTAGAGACACTTTAATAATTGTCTTCGTGAATGAAAATTGTTGTCTTTGTATATATTCACCGAATTATATTTCGTTTGTTGATTGTTAGTGACTTGGAAATTTGCTGAGTGTAATGATGTACTATTTCGTTATCCACAGGTCACGTGACATACATCAGATTTCTGTTCGGTGGTATTACCAGACAGGAAATAATCAGAACGCTGATTACAAGTGTTGTGTTGGTTTCTACCCTGCTCTTCATTTACAAGACGACCAGATATGTGATTCGTAGACGAAGGTAAGTGTGTCCTGACTTGCACTTTTAATTGAATCAAATGTAGGGCAAGTAGATCAATTCACAAAACACGGCAACAGAATTGATCCTCATAAAGCGCCAACTAGTTTGCTGTTTAGAAAATTTCCAGACTTACAACGTTATACTGTTGTAGCGTTTTCTAAATGACCTCACCGGTGATCGTTTTTGAACAACGCGAGGTTGTTCTTAACAAATTCTTGCGGGTAGTTTCCGTACATTGTCCGTAGTCCTTTCGTTTTGGACCTGAACATCAAATCATCAGTCATGGAGTTTAACAAATGTCATTTCTAAAACGCTTTGTAGAGAAATCAGATTTGCGACTCGCTTAAAACTTCCAGTGATTTAGAAATTGAATAGCCTGAGAAAACAGCCGACATTTGGCGACGCTAATCAAATTTCCCACGCGGCACGACCAATCAGAAGCACTACCCACATCTGGGTACTGACGCGTCATCAGTATGGAATTTCTGCTCTCGTTTCTCAGACGTCATTTGGCGGGGAAACCAGTGGTAGCGTCGCCAAATGTCGACTGTTTTCTCAGGCTAGAAATTAAACAATATGATAAAGTTGCAGTCTTTCTTAGCACAATTGAAATGACTCAGAGATGAGTATGAATTCAGATGACGTCAGTGGTAGAGTCAGCCTGAAAAAGCAGCCGACATTTCGGTTAGATGCTTCATATATGATTCCTATAGTGTACCGATATATAGATTCTTATAGTGCAGTCTTTCTTCTTTGTAGGTCTTTATAGTGCAGTCATCTTCTAGTGTACCGAGATACTTGCGTTACTTAGGTACTTGGCTTGCTCCAGTGTCTTGGCCTGCTTGAGTGTCTTGGATTACTTGAGTGTCTTGGCCTACTTGAGTATGTTAGCAGTATCGAATTTCGACGTGATTTCGCGGGGGAACCTGTGGCGGAGTCGCGAAATGTTGGCTGTTCTCTCAGGCTATTGCTAGGTCCTAAATTTGAATATGCAGTGGGCAAGGGGGGGGGGGGGGGGGGAGGGGTATGAAAGGCAGATCTGGCGACTAATTAGTACCTAAAGATAGAAAATACAGTATCTAACTTAATAATCTAAGAATGTTTTTTCTCTTGACAGACAGGCGCGGTTGGAAAGCGAAGCTGCCGAACGTGTAGCATCTGTAGCTTCTCAAAAGCCAATATGGCGTCCAAAACCAAAGAAGAAAAAGAAAATTGAGAAGAAGGGCTGGTAGTCTTTTCATTCTTGGTTGACAGTTGTGATTTTTGATATTTTGCACAGAAATAATCGATTTATGTATGTAAGACGTTTTCTGAAATTTGTTCAAAAACAGAAACCAATGAATCAGTCATTAAAATACAATTTGTGAAACTATTGCGTGGTTCCGCTTTAAGTTGTTGTAGCCTGCGTAGAATGCGCCAGGTTTTATCAGGGCAAAGGGAGAAATTTCGAGGACGCCCTCGCACGAGGGGAGAAAAGGAAAAGAGACAGACAGACTAATCCCCAAAGGTGCTTGTAGCCAATGAAATTCTACGCACTGCCAGAGATCATAGAAAAAGGGAAAACTAGGGCGTTAACTGCAGGCGCCTCCTCTTCTCACTCCACGTCAAGGAAATCTGGATTCCGGACTCCGGGAAATTTTGGGCTTTGGAATCCGGGATACAGCTCAAAAAATCTGGAACCCTACTAAAGATTGGAATCCAGAATCCAAATTTCACTAACAGTCTGGAATTCAGTACGGGGAATCCGGAATTTAGGGCGTGGAATCCAGAATCCAAGACTGTCTTGGATTCCATTACATGGGGTGACTCTTCCCTTATTGTGTTCCCCACCGCCGTTACCAAAGGAAAAAAGGAAGAAAGAAAGGAAAAAGACGCTGTGTATTGCTTCTGTTGTTGTTGTATTTTTTTTTCATGTCCAAGGTAAGTTGATCTGCGTCTTGAAAGAGAACAATAAATGAATTAATTACATAAACAGCTAGTGTCTCGTTTGCTCCTCCGACTGGTCCTTTAACAGGAACAGCCAAGGTATCCAGAGGATCTTTTATCGCTGCTCTTGTAAGCTAATTCTATATATGGTGACCAACAAAAGCAGGGATCATGAGGATGAGTAGGTCAAGCTAACAGCCTTTGGGAAGAGTTCTGTTTTTTTTCAAGGGAGTGAAGGCCCCAACATGAGGCCTAAGATTTCTATCCAGATCTATCCAAATTTAAAACACTTCTAGACTGAGAGGTCTTAAATTGCCCCTAACTGCTGCTAAACGAACAGAGCCTTTTATACGGTCGGTCATGTGATTTAGCTTGTTTTCCTTATCAAGGTTCGTGACCACAGTCAGAGTTGTCTCTGCAATATTGACGCATAAAGTAGTTGATGTCATGGCCGCTATGTTGGTAGACAAGAGCAAAAGTGTTTCCCTAATCTCGAAACTAAATCTTTTTTAATGCATGGCCGCCTTAATTGCCACGTTGCAAACTGCGAATTCATCAATTAAAGGCTGGTGAATCAATCCTCATCAGTTTAACTTTAACCCAACAAGCCAGTTAAACGAGTCTTAAACTAGTACAGCGGTTATTTCTTTCTATTTTAATTGTTTATTTATCTATTGTCATTTTTTACTTATCAAGGTGCAAAGGTGCCAGAAAACTAAGGCGAATAAATGCAGTTCTTGTTTCTTAGCAAGGAGAAGAGCTAGATTAAGAGGTTAAGTCACGAGCTACAATCTTGGAAAGAATAAAATGGAACATCTTACCTCTTCCCCCTTATCCTCCGAAAATCAATGATGAAGTCGTGCGAAGCCCATTTTCTAGACTGTGGAAGGGAAGGGGGTCTAAATTTTCTTTTTATTTTGTCCAAGGAGGTCTCCAAGATTGTAAGTTACCTTATCCTTAGCCCAATCTAAAGTCCACAGGGTCGACAAAAATATTTTTTAGTTCCGGCCCCTTCTCCTCTTATTCGAATCTTATGGTCTGGATCTGCAGTCACGTAAATATGCACACTGAATTGGCCATAGAAAATGTCCGTATTAATGGGTGTCCGTATTAAGAGGGTTGAATTTAGAGAAAATGTTATCGCTTTCTATCTCAGGGACCAAGCAAACTGTCTGAATAACGAGGTTTCCGTTCCGTAAAGCGGGTGTCGTCTGTGTGGAAACTTTCGTATCTTATCATGGGCCCCGCCTCAAGGTAGGGCGTCGAAAAATTAGTGTTAGGACTCATTCAATTGTTTTCCTCCACGGAAATCTTTAGTAAAAGGCGAAAGATTTGTTCGTTATGAAGGAAAACCAGAGGTGCTGTGACGAGCGTAGCCTGAAGGAAAACCTTGTGGAACAGGTGAACATCACCTACATAAAACGCATGCGTGTAGAAAGGGGTGACATCCGAGAGCTAACTATAGAATAAGGCCAAAATTTTATCATAATAAAAATCCTTAATTGACTAGACGAAACGTTTATTGAAGAGAAACCTCCCATTTTGTTTGTAACGGCTCATCTGTTTAAGCGCATGGAGTTTGAGTTATCGGTGCATTGATGAAAGTGACTTCACATCGCCCACAAATACGATCATACAAACAGATCAACTTTCCCACAAGTCAACCTTTCCGTCCTTGGGGAACAGTTCTCTAGGGTAGCATCACGTCGTCTGAAATGGGAAAACAAAACTTACAAGCTAAAAGCGTCTATTAAACTTGTAGCTCAGGGGTGCTATGAACTGCTATTTTGTTTGAAAGTTTGGTTACTTTTGGCAGTGGATTCGCCAACTGTTAGATGCCGCATACGCCATGCACACTGCACCGCCTCAATCTCGTGGAGGATAAATAGTATCCAATGCAAATTACGGTAAACTCATTTACACTGAAAACGTTTACTATGTCAAAGATGGAAAATGTCGTACCTTTAAACTCAGTTCTGTAACTATCGGATCACCTAGACTTTTTGCAGGAAAACCAAACGGAGGATCGCGTAGAAGAAACATGAAGAAAATTTATCGAAGAAAGCACATGCTTTGCTTGGCACGACTCCGTCCGTTTAACCAAATACAATCACAAAGATTAGCTCCAAAAGGATGCAAAAAATAATGATACCATTATATGCAAGACCTTTCAGTAATGTATTTCAACTCAGTGATCAGCCAATTTCGGCCAAAATTCCCACATTCACTGATCGCTCGATCGCAGCTCTCGTAGCCTGGGACCAGGCTTCTCAGTGGGGAGAAAAGCAAAAAACGAGGTCAAATGCGGAGCCTTGTCCCATGCTACAGCTCTTTTGGATTGCTTATTCTTTTAAACCAACTGCATCTACAAATGGTCAGCGGAAAGCGCTACAGCATGCTCTCAGTGGTATTTTTTATAGACCAATCAGCGGTTTTTCTGCCCTGCCGCATGCGTCTATTTTGTTACTCCACCAATGTAACCACGCCTACCGGACAAATGGGGGATTGTTGGCAACATGGGTCAGGTTTCCTATGAATTCGGGCCAAATTTTAAGCAACGTTTTCTAGCCAAGGAACAAGCAACAAGAGCTTTTGAAATAATTATCCTCTTGATCTTTTTTGAACAGTCAAGTCTTTCTAATGATGGACACTTTATTTATTTATTACAGATTCACTCCACTACATTACCAGCAAATAATGAAATGAAATAAGCTAACACTACTATAAGAAAAAAAAAAGTTGTGGAGAAGGAGACAACCAAAAGCGCCAATGCGCCATACTAGGGATGCCCCCACTAACTAAAATATAACAAAAATATATACAAATAGAAATATAAATGTTCTAGTTATCCTTAATAAAGCTTCAAACATTTTTTTAAGTTGCAATACTGTTTTATTCTCTAATATGATTGGGTAAACCATTCCATTCATTAACAGTACGGTTAAAAAAACCATATTTAAAACCATCAGTTCTACTAAAATTTGGAACAAGGTCCTGTGTATCATTTTTCCTCAAGTTATAATTTGTATTTCTGTCGTTACAAAATATGAGCTTATTTGAAATGTCAATATCATAATGTCCATTAATTACATTAAAAAACAATGTAACATCTCTCGTGAACCTCCTATTAGATAATGACAACAATTTTAGCTTAGATAGTCTAGTATCATAATCAAGTGACTTTAGTGACTGCCTTGGAAAAGTGTCCTATGAGCGAGTTGTCGGTAAATAGACTTTTTGATGACTTGGCCTTGGGCTCCTGTCTGAACCTATTTTTAATGTTACAGTAATGAATCGAGCTATGTTATAGAAACTGATTTCACTTTCATTTAGTCTTTCAACATAAGTCAGCATTTGGGAAACGTAACTATAAATTTCGGGCCATTAATATCGATTTTGTGAGCCCCGCCTCAAGGCAGGGCGATAAAAAATTAGTCTACAGACTCATTCAGTTGTTCTCCTCCACGGAAATCTCTAGTAAAAGGCGAAAGATTTGTTCGTGATGAAGGAAAGCCAGAGGTAACGTAAATTGAAAGCCAAGAGTACTATGTTGAGCTTGACGCGAAGAGCCTTGTGGGCAGATTATAAATATATATTATCTGCATGAAACGCATGCGTGATGTACAAACTCAGAAACCAGAACCAAGAGCGCTTGTATCAAATGATAGAGGGCTAAATACATAAATAGATGAATAATAAATAACAGCAAAAATAAAACTCAAGAATAAATAAGTCAAACATACTACTTGCGCGCGCATAAACCGCGCCCAGCTGACTTTGTAAAACTCTGATTATGACGTCATACAATGATTTGGAACTTCTTTTCGAAGCGAACAGACGTGCACATCGTGTGAAAAGACAAAAAGTTTCGTTGTAATCATGAGGATTATATTTTTGCTTACCGCGCTGGTGGGCTTACTTCTGCTTTCAATTACGCTTAACGCAGTGCGTGAAGGTAAGATCTTTAGGTGTCTTAAAAAGAGATTGGGCAGCTTTTTTTTTTCGAGCACAAAAAAATTTTCCTGGAAGTTTGCAGCATAATTTTTATTAGTAAAATCAAACGTTTGCATCATTTTTTCATCCAACTCTATATAATATGGAGAATTTTATGGGCCATTTATCTGTCATATAAGTAATCTTTTTTTCTCAAAAAGGGGCACTTCACACTTTTTTTTAAAATCATGTTTTGCAAAAGTCAAGCTTTATTTCAGTTGCTATGGTACCAAGAATGTTATACGTGCGCATTACTCCTTGCATAAGCTCGCGCTTCGACGGTTGCTTGTGACGCGTTCAACAAATAATTCCTGAAGAAGATAACATTTTATAGATCTTTAACATTACTCTGCGCCACAGAGAAAACTAAACTCTGGTGTAAAAGCTATGAAAATTCTTATCTTTTGGGATCAGGGTTTTTATATGATCTTAAATTATTTTTGTTCTTCAAAAATCTTGAACTATAATCTGTGACCAAGTCAAGTTTACGGCCACTTTCAGGCAAAGGTTTTAAATCGAACTTCATGACCAAGTTCACTTTTGAAAAGTTACAGCCTCTTTTTTCTTCAGCAGACCCTGTCATGGCTGAAAAACCAGATTTCTTTTATGAAGACTTCGCAAACGGAGCAACTGTCATCGGAAATTGGCAGGGAAAGGTAAAGGTTTCTTTAAGCGCTGCGATAAACTAAACCATTAGAGATATTTATAATCACATTTGCAGCAAACGGCAAATGAATTTGTACCACGTAACTAAGTTTTCTCTTTACTTGTCTTTAACTGTTCTTTGCTTCTACAAGAAATTTTCAGTTTCACATGATTTCATCTATAAGAATTGCTTTGAGCTGTTTTTATCAGCTTAATTTCTATTTTTGGAAATTCTTATTAAACTTGAATCTACCGTTTGCCGTTTGCAGGAAGCTTGACTCTAAATCTCTCTGTTGTTGTCTTTCTTACCACAGTCGCCTTTTTTTCTGTTTAGTATACTTTCGACACTGCTAGCTACTTTAAATAACTTTGAAATCTTGGATTCTTATCATAACTTTTATTTGTTATTTAAAACACTGGGTCTCACTTAACCCACGGTTAAGGCAAATTTTAAGCAAGATGTTATCTTCAGGTAACTGGAGCTCTTAAAATATTGTTGGAACTACACCCTATAGTTTGGTTTCAAACTGTTTACAAACAAAGATAATTAAAAAAGCATGGTATAAAAGCGCTGACTTGATATACATTTACTTATTTCTATCTAATCTTTGTAATTATAGTCTAATTAGCAGCAATTTTAGTTTATTCCCTTCTTTTCTTCAAACCTATATTTGTGTTCTTTGCTGCTCTCACGACAGAATTATATCATCAAGATGCAAATCAAAACCCTGAAACTTGACTTAAAAGTGGTTGTTCGAGAGACTGGCTCTGCACAAGGCGATATCTACAGTACTTTCCAAGAGGAACAGGTAACTAAAACCGGACACTGTGCATGTCAGTGCGTTTGAACTTTCACAAAAGTAACGTCACTAAATGATCAGTCAAACTTCAAAGCTTGCATCTAATTGCTATTTTCATGAATAAATTGTGGTTGATTGATTTTTTGATACTTTCAAAAAAAAGCGAACGTAGAGTTAGACTTTTTGCCATTTAAAAATCAAAAGATAACCGTCTTAAAGCTCAAGATCACTTTTACTTTTGCTTTTAAAATTCTTGTTTTTATTTAGAATCACGACTCGCAAACCTGTTTGAACCCAGAAAGTGAACCCCTTCCAAATCACTACAACAACCAAACTTGTGAACCCAGGCCTCTGAGTCTAACGGAGCAGACATGGAACAAATTACGCAGGAACACAGTGGCCCTAACAGCTTGGACATGGAACGGAGTAAACAGGGCATCAAAAACAACTGTTGACTTTGTGGCGACAATGACCGGTAAATTTTGGGGTGGAGTTAAGTTTACGGCAGAGTGGACCTTTGACAAGGCCCCGTTTATGGCTGAGTGGACCTGGCAGCAAATCTTGTGGTGGCACAGTGCAACCGATTTTGCAGAGTGGACTTGTTGCCAACTCACTCACCTGGCTAACGGAATTTGGGATACGATAGGATGGATTATTAATTTCTGTTTCACTTCGATTTGCGCCTTCATTGATACTGTTTCTGAGCTGTACGTTGTATACGTTAAGAGTAAGTGAAGAACCTGTTTGTAAAGTAAATTATATCAGCACAGCTTGACCGTAGCAGCTAAGAAAACACTTCAGACTCAGGAACTGGAAGGGTATTTTCGGGATCTGGGATACGGTGCGGGATTCTGAAAAACGAAAAATATCTTGATGGGAAACAGTACGTGTTTTTTTTTAAAAATTGGCTGGCGCCAAGTCAAACGCCAGATAGGACTTTCTTACCAAAACATAGCAGAAACTCACTGAGGTTGAGTACTCAACTCGCCGTACCCGTCTAATCGAAGTGACTTGGAAATTTGCTGAGTGTAATGATGTACTGTTTCGTTATCCACAGGTCACGTGACATACATCAGATCCCTGTTCGGTGGTATTACCAGACAGGAAATCATCAGAACACTGATTACAAGTTTTGTGTTGGTTTCTACCGTGCTCTTCATTAACAAAACGATCAGATATGTGATTCGGAGACGAAGGTAAGTGAGTCCTGACTTGCACTTTTAATTGAAACAAATGTACATGGCAAGTAGATCAATTCACAAAACACGACAACAGAATTGATCCTCAAGAAGCGCCAACTAGTTTGCTGTTTAGAAAATTTTTAGATTTACACCGTTATACTGCTGTAGCGTTTCCTAAATGACCACACCGGTGATCGTCTTTGAACAACGCGAGGTTGTTCTTAGCAAATTCTTGCGGGTAGTTTCCGTACAGTGTCCTTGGTCCTTTCGTTTTGGACCTGAACATCAAATCATCAGTCATGGAGTGTTACGCGGGTAATCTTTTAGAGGACGGGTAGCTTGCAAACCAAACTGAACGCAGGGTTGTCGGAACAGCAACAAGAAGATTTATTCCAAAAATGAACGTAGTTTCCACTGAGTAAAACTCTACAACAGCACGTAACTCGATAAACTTACACGGCCTCCGCCAACTTCACTTAACTTGATAAACTTACACGGCCTCCGCCAACTTGAATAAACTCTGCCTTCGTCACACTTGACTATTAAAACACGACCAACGTCAAACTCTCTTCGCTTGTGAAAACTAGTTAAAACTTAACTCGAGCTGTCCTACTTATATACTTTTACAATAAAGTTCTAGAACATTCCAAATAGTCTAATTATAGAAAGATTACAAAATATACCGCTTTTAGAAACGCTTACATAAGATCCTAAAATAAACAAGCTATGAACTCTCGCGAACCCTCTAGAAAGTCACGCTAGTCACGCAATACAATTTTTCGTAACATGGAGTTTAACAAATGTCATTTGTAAAACGTTTGTAGAGAAACCAGTTTTTTGCGCCAAGCTTAAAACTTCAGCAAGTGATCAAGAAATTAAATAGCCTGAGAAAACAGCCGACATTTGGCGACGCTAATCAAATTTCCCACGCGGCACGACCAATGAGAAGCACTACCAAGATCTGGGTAGTGACGCGTCATCAGTATGATATTTCTGCACTCGTTTCTCAGACGTCATTTGGCGGGGAAACCAGTGGTAGCGTCGCCAAATGTCAGCTGTTTTCTCAGGCTAGAAATTAAACAATATGATAAAGTTACAGTCTTTCATAGCACAATTGAAATGACCCAGCCTTGGATTCAGATGACGTCAGTGGTTGAGTCAGCTTGAGAAAGCAGCCGACATTTCGCGACACCACCGCTGGAAACCCCGCGAAATGACGTCTGCCTATAAGCGAGCACAGAAATTCCGTACTGATGACGCTTCTCTACGCAGATCTGGGTGATGCTTCTGATTATCTAAAGCAGCTTGACCAATCAGAAAAACTACCAATATGTCGGTAGTGACGCGTCATAATTATGGAATTTTCTGCGTTTCTCAGACGTCATTTCGCGGTGAAACTTGAGGCGGAGTTGTGAAATGTTGGCTGTTCTCTCAGGCTATTGCCAGCTCCACAATTTGAATATGCAGGGGGGGGGAGGGGGGGTATGAAAGGCAGATCTGGCGACTAATTAGTACCTAGAGATAGAAAATACAGCATCTAAGTTTATAATCTAGGAATGTTTTTTTCTCTTGGCAGACAGGCGCGGTTGGAAAACGAAGCTGCTGAACGTGTAGCATCTGCAACTTCTCAAAAGCCAATATGGCGTCCAAAACCGAAGAAGAAAAAGAAAATTGACAAGAAGGGCTGGTAGTCTTCCCCTTTTAGACTTGCATTCGTGGTTAAAAATTGTGATGTTTGATATCTTCCTCAGAAATAATCGATTTATGTATGTACAACGTCCTCTGATTTTTGTTCAAAAACAGTACCAATGGATCACTCATTAAAATACAATTTGTGACAGTATTGTCAGGTTCCGCTTTTAAGTTGTTGTAGCTTGCGTAGCAGGCGCCGGGTTTTATCAGGGCGAAGGGCGAAATGTCGAGGACGCGCGCACACGAGGGGAGAAAAGGAAAAGAGACAGACAGACTAATCCCCAAAGGTGATGGAAGCCAATAGAATTCTAC
Source organism: Porites cylindrica (assembly GCA_964035525.1). Lineage (NCBI taxonomy): Eukaryota > Metazoa > Cnidaria > Anthozoa > Scleractinia > Poritidae > Porites > Porites cylindrica. Next base: position 14,777,336 of record OZ037775.1, on the reverse strand, counting down.
GCACTGCCAGAGATCATAGAAAAAGGGAAAACTAGGTCGTTGACAGCAGGTGCCTCCTCTTCTCGCTCCATGTCGAGGAAATCTGGATTCCAGAATCCGGGAAATTTTTTCTTGTGAAATCTGGAATCCTGGGCTTTGGAATCCGGAATACAGCTCAAAGGATATAGAACCCTATTAGAGATTGGAATCAAGAATCCAAATTTCACTAACAAAGACCGGAATCCAGTACCTGGAATCTGGAATCCAGGGCGTGGAATCCAGAATCCAAGACTGTCCTTTACATGGGGTAACTGTTCCCTTAGCGTGTTCCCCACCACCGTTACCAAAACGAACAAGGTAAGAAAGAAAAACGACGCTGGGTATTGATGCTGTTGTTGTTGTATTTTTTCGCGTCCAAGGTAAGTTGATCTGAGTCTTTTGAAAGAAAACAATAAACGCACAAGTGCATAAACAGCTAGTGTCACGTCTGTTCCTCCGACGGGTCTTTCAACAGGAACAGCCAAGGTATCCAGAGAATCTTTCGTCTCTGGTCTGTTTTTTTCAAGGGAGGAAAGGCTCCAATGTGAGGTCTAAGATTCCTATCCAGACTTATCCAAATCTTATACACTTCTAGACTGAGAGGCCTTAAATTGCCCATACCTGCTACCTAACTAAATTAGTAAAATCAAGAGCCATTATGGCTCTTGGTAAAATCCAGCTAGTGGTCTATTATCAATGCTGCGTTCTGATTTGTTGAGCTACTACTAGGCTAATTTATGTTATAGCCCACTAGTAACGAAAAGCGCCGGCTTTTGGTGGCAAAAAAGGATTAAATTTTAGCTTAATAAATAAAGTTGTTTTGTCTTGATATTTTTGACCAACTAATTGGATTTTACTAAACAATTATTCCTCTTGCCCTCATGGCCTCCGAGTCAATAGCCCATTCGGCCATTGACTCAGACCCCATCCGGGCTCGAGGAATAATTGTTAAAGAGCCTTTCATACGGTCGATCACGCGATTTAGGTTTGTTTTCCTTATCAAGGTTCTTGACCACAGTCAGAGTTATCTTTGCAATATTAACACATATACTAAGGTTGGTTTGTAGCTAATGTATTATGACAAGTCACATTAGTTGTTTAGAATTACATTACAAGTTCGACATGTAAAATAGCATCAACATAAACCTTCTTCTGTCATGAATTCGTTCTAAAACAAATACGTTTTTTTAAATAGTTTTCACGACTTCCACTACAACCGGCTTTTACCGTAGAGTAATGTTCAATTAGAGTTTTCAACAAAGGCCTGTTTACATTTAAAAATATAGGATGTACGTTTTATATTTGAATCTTAACTTAATCCCTTATCTAAATTTCCAGGAAATAACCTTTATCCTTATTTTGGTGAAAGTTTTGGTTTCTTTCCAGTGTTTTGATCGAATTCATAACTTGATGGTTTTTACTTCCATTTTCTAATTTTTTTTACAATAATGGTATAGAATATGTCTCAATTCACAGGTGTTGTTTAAGGAATATGTAAATATCTATTGGTGTAATTTCTGCTCTCTACCGCGAACTGCATTTTTCATTTGTCCTCTAAGTTTCCAGTCACGTGCCATGATTAGAGTCTAATTGGAACTAATTGGTCCATTTCATAAAAAAAAAAAAATTGCTAGCGTGCCACAAATGTTTGAAACCGTAACGTACCACATTCAACAGCACTTAACATACAAGATCCCTGAATGAGCATCACCAGACAGTAGGTCAACAAGAACAACAAATTTCTGACATACCTCGAGCCTTCTTCAACACAAAACCCGGAGGATGAACGCCAAAAACCCGCTGTTGTAAAGTGTCATTTGACATACCTCGAGCCTTCTTCAACACAAAACCCGGAGGATGAACGCCAAAAACCCGCTGTTGTAAAGTGTCATACAACGTTGTTCTGTTTTCCATTTTTTTAACGTGCCAGGAGAGAACAGGCTTTTCTGAACACGACAACAGCGGATACAGACAAATCACCCAATAATGTGGTTGGAAGGCAAGGCGCATGCGTTTATTTTGTTACTCCACTAATGTAACGACGCCTGCCTGTCAAGTGGGGCCGGATTGACGGAGACACGGGTCAGGTTCCTTATCAATGATAGTTTGGGCCAAATTTTAAGCAAAGTTTTCTAGCCTAGGAACAAACAACCAGAACTTTTGAAATAATTAGTTCCCTTGATTTTTTTTTGGACAGTCAAGTTGTTCTAATGATGGACACGTTAGTGGCTGCCTTAATAAAGTGTCCTGTGAGTGATTTGTCTGTAAATAGACTTTTTGATGACTTACAGTTGGGCTCCTGAACTCATTTTTAAATGTTACAGTAATGAAACGAGCTATTTTATAGAAACTGATTTTAATTTCATTTAGTCTTTTAACATAATTCAGCATTTGGGAAACTTAACTATCAATTTCGGGCGACATAACTGCAGGCGAGATGACTTTCGGGCGCCTTGTGTTTGTTTCTTTTGTTCTTTGTATTTTGGCGGTTCAAGGGACGCATTGCAATGCCTCATGGTCATGGAAACAAGGGGAAGAAAACTAAAAAGACCACAAGTAAAAACAACACGAAAGAAAACAAAACCTAGGAGAAGGGTGGGGAGGGGGCCGTAAACCTTAACTTGTCCTCAGTTATTTGTATTTAATCGCACGCGTGCCACGCTCTCCCTTGACCGCGCTTCTCTCGTGAAAATATAATAATAGACTGAGAGACAACTGGGGACGAGTCAGCCGTAAAGCGTAAACCATACTGCAATAGGAAGGCGAAGGAAGAAGACAGAAGGCCTTGTGTGATAGTCCTAAAATTATTATTTGATATTTTTTTTCCGCTAAACTTCATCTTCTTTGTAAAAACAGATCTTTTTGTAAAAGACTAGAACACAGAAATGTAAAGCAATGATCACGACAAGACTTAATTTGTTGCATGGTGAGCCCCGCCTCAAGGCGGGGCGATGAAAAATTAGTCTACAGACTCATTCAGTTGTTCTCCTCCACGGAAATCTTTAGTAAAAGGCGAAAGCTTTGTTCGTGATGAAGGAAAACCAGAGATAACGTAAATTGAAAGTCAAGAGTACTATGTTGAACGTGACGCGAAGAGCCTTGTGGGCAGGTTATAAATATTATTTACATGACACGCATGCGCAATGAACAAACTCAGAAACCAAAAGCAAGAGCGCTTGTATCAAATTATAGAGAGCTAAATACATAAATAGATGATTGATGAATAACAGCAAAAATAAAACTAAACTCAAGAATAAATAAGTGAAACATGCTACTTGCGCGCGCATAAACCGCGCCCAGCTGACTTTGTAAAACTCTGATTATGACGTCATAAAATCATTTAGAACACTTCTCTTCGAAGCGAACAGACGTGCATTTCGTGTGAAAAGAAAAAAAGTTTCGTTGTAATCATGAGGATTACATTTTTGCTTACCGCGCTGGTGGGCTTACTTCTGCTTTCAATTACGCTTAACGCAGTGCGTGAAGGTAAGATCTTTAGGCGTCTTAAAAATAGATTGGGCGGCTTGTTTTTTTCAAGCACTGAAAAATATTTTCCTGGAAGTTTGCAGCATAATTTGTATTAGAAAAATCAAACCTTTGCATCATTTTTTCACCTAATTCTATGTACTGTTCATTTAGAGTTTTATGGGCCATTTATCTATCGTATAAGTAATCTTTTTTCTTAAAAAGGGGCACTTTACACTTTTTCTAAAATCATGTTTTGCGAAAGTCAAGCTTTATTTCAGTTGCTATGGTACCAAGAATGTTACACGTGCGCGCATTTCTCCTTGCACAGCTCGCGCTTCGACGGTTGCTCGTGACGCGTTCAACAAATAATTCGGGAAGAAGATAACACATTATGGATCTTTAACATTACTCTGCGCCACAGACAAAACTAAACTCTGGTGTAAGCTATGAAAATTCTGATCTTTTGGGTTCAGGGTTTTTATATGATCTTGAATTATTTTTGTTCTTCAAGAATCTTACCGTGAACTATAATCTGTAACCAAGTCAAGTTTACGGCCACTTTCAGGCAAAGGTTTTAAATCGAAATTGATAACCAAGTTCACGTTTGGAAAGTTACAGCCTCTTTTTGTTTCTGCAGACCCTGTCATGGCTGAAAAACCAGATTTCTTTTATGAAGACTTCGCAAATGGAGCAACTGTCATCGGAAACTGGCAGGGAAAGGTAAAGGTTTCTTTACGGGCTGCGATAAACTAAACTTGCCTGGTCCCTGTACGGCGTTTTCCCAGTCCCTCTCGGTCAATTCGTTTCGGTGACGTATCCGAGGCGAACTGGCGGGGAACATGGACCGCGTGACCCGAAATGCTTTGGCCGCGAGGGAAAATGAGGCCTAGGGACTAGGAAAAAACTAAACCATTATAGATATTGATAATCACGTTTGCAGCAAATGGCAATTTTAAATAACTTTGAAGTCTTGGATTCTTATCATAAGTTATATTTGTTATTTAAAACACTGGGCATCACATAATCCACGGTTAAGACAAATTTTAAGCAAGAAGTTATCTTCAAGTAACTGGAACTCTTAAAATATTGTTCGGACCACACCCCGTAGTTTGGTTTCAAACTGTTTACAAGAAGAGATAATTAAAAAGGCATGATATAAAAGTGCTAACTGGATATGCATTTACTTATTTCTAGCCAATCTTTGTAATTAGACTACTTAGTTTATTTTCTTCTTTTCTTCAAACCTTTATTTGTGTTCTTTGCTGCTCTCACGACAGAATTATATCATCAAGATGCAAATTAAAACACTGAAACTTGACTTAAAAGTGGTTGTTCGAGAGACTGGCTCTGCGCAAGGCGATATCTACAGTACTTTCCAAGAGGAACAGGTAATAGACTGCACACAGTGCATGTCAGTGCGTCTGAACTTTCACAAAAGTAACGTCACTAAATGATCAGTCAAACTTCAAAGCTTGCATCTAATTGCTAAGAGGCAAACATATTATTTATTTTCATGAATAAAATATCGTTGATTGACTTTCTGATAGTTTTGAAAGAAGCGCACGTAGAGTAAAACTTTTTGCCATTGAACAATCACAAGATAATCGTCTTAAAGCTCTTGATCAGTTTCACTTTTACTTTTAAAATTCTTGATTTTATTTAGAATCACGACTCGCAAACCTGTTTGAACCCAGAGAGTGTACCTAACTACAACAACCAAACTTGTGAACCAAGGCCACTGAGTCTAACGGAGCAGACATGGAACAAATTACGCGGGAATACAGTGGCGATAACAGTTTGGATATGGAACGGAGTAAACAGGGCATCAAAAACAACTATTGACTTTGTGGCGACAATGACCTGTAAATTTTACGGTGGAGTTAAGTTTACGGCAGACTGGATCTTTGACAAGGTGCCGTTTATGGCTGGCTGGACCTGGCAGCGAATCTTGTGGATGGCGCGGTGGACCTGGGACAATGCAACCGATTTTGCAGAGTGGACTTGGTGCCAACTCACTCACCTGGCTAACGGAATTTGGGATACGATTGCATGGATAATTAATTTCTGCTTCACTTCAATTTGCGCCTTCATTGATACCGTTTCTGAGCTGTATGCTGTATACGTTAAGAGTAAGTGAAGAACCTGTTTGTAAAGTAAATTATATCGAGCACAGCTTGACCGTAGTAGCTAAAGAAACACTTCACTGAAACTCAGGGAGGCATTTTCGGGATCTGGGATAAGGTGCAGGATTGGGAAAGACGAAAAATATCTTGATGAGAAACGGTATTTTTCTAAAACAAAGAAGCGACAGTGCGAGATCAGGACCTCTCTCTGCAGACACTGCAGACTGTCTTGCTATTGTCTGGTGCTCAGTACCATGGGTACCACAGGTTTTTTCTCGCGTGCAATGGGGAGCTTTGTTCCGTCGGCCGCAGGCGGACACGTGTTCGGCCGAAGGCCGAAGACACGAGCGGTTCGCGCGGGTCACTTTTTAAGACTTGACCGAAACCAGAAACCCTGAATGAAAAGCCTTTGGCACCCAGGGTAGGTGCTCAGTCAAACTCCAGATAAGACTTTCTTACCAAAACATAACAGGAACTCTCCGAGGTTGAGTACTCAGCTAGCCGTACCAGTCTAATCCAAGTGATTTGGAAATTTGCTGAGTTTATGATTAACTGTTTTGTTATCCACAGGTCACGTGACATACATCAGATCCCTGTTCGGTGGTATTACCAGACAGGAAATAATCAGAACACTGATTACAAGTTTTGTGTTGGTTTCTACCCTGCTCTTCATTAACAAGACGATCAGATATGTGATTCGGAGACAAAGGTAAGTGTGTCCCGACTTGCACTTTTAATTGAAACAAATGTATACATGGCAAGTACATCAACTCACAAAACACGACAACAGAATTGATACTCAAGAGGCGCCAACTAATTTGCTGTTTAGAAAATTTTAAGACTTACAATGTTATATTGTTGTAGCGTTTTCTAAATGACCACACCAGTGATTGTCTTTGAACAACGCGAGCTTGTTCTTAGCAAATTCTTCCGGGTAGTTTCCGTACAGTGTCCGTAGTCTTTCGTTTTGGACCTGAACATCAAATCATCAGTCATGGAGTTTAACAAATGTCATTTGTAAAAAGCTTTGTAGAGAAATCAGCTTTTTGCGACTTGCTCAAAACTTCCAGTGATCTAGAAATTAAACAATATGATAGAGTTGTAGTCTTTCTTAGCACAATTGAAATGATCCAGGGATGAGTATGAATTCAGCTGATGTCAATGGTTGAGTCAGCCTGAGAAAGCAGCCGACATTTCGCGACACCACCCGCTGGAAACCCCGAGAAATGACGTCTGACCAAGAAGCGAGCACAGAAATTCCGTACTGATGACGCATCACTACCCAGATCTGGGTGGTGCTTCTGATTAGCTAAAGCAGTTTACCAATCAGAAAATCTACCCATATCTCCGTAGTGAGCGTCATCAGTATGGAATTTCTGCGTTTCTCAGACGTGATTTCGCGAGGAAACCCAGTGGCGGAGTAGCGATATGTCGATTGTTCTCTCAGGCTGTTGCTAGGTCCAAAATTTGAATATGCAGGGGGGATATGAAAGGCAGATCTGGCGACTAATAGACCTATTCGGCTAACTCAATGTTGTACCCAATTCAAACTCTCTGGGAATACAACTTTTTGTTTCAGGAATTTCCATACATTTAAATGTGAATGCCACATTATACTGCAAATACAGAACAGAAAGAATCTTAACCCCGGGAGATTTGAATTGGGTACAACATTGAGTTAGCCGAATAGGTCTATTAGTACCTAAAGATAGAAAATACAGCATCTAAGTTAATAATGTAAGAATGTTTTTTTTCTCTTGACAGACAGGCGCGTTTGGAAAAGGAAGCTGCCGGACGTGTAGCACCTGCAGCTTCTCAAAAGCCAATGTGGCGTCCAAAACCAAAGAAGAAAAAGAAAATTGACAAGAAGGGCTGGTAGTCTTTCCCTTTTATTCTCATTCTTGCTTGAAAATTGTGATTTTTGATATATTGCTCAGAAATAATCGATTTATGTATGTAAGACGTCCTCTGATTTTTGTTCAAAAACAGTACCAATGGATTACTCATTAAAATACAATTTGTGACACTATTGCCTGGTTCCGCTTTAAGTTGTTGTAGCCTGCGTAGCAGGCGTCAGGTTTTATCAGGGCGAAGGGAGAAATTTCGAGGACGCGCGCACACGAGGGGAGAAAAGGAAAATAGACAGACAAACTAATCCCCAAAGGCGCTTGTAGCCAATGAAATTCTTCTTACTGCCAGAGATCGTAGAAAAAGGCAAAAGTAGGGCGTGACTGCAGGCGCCTCCTCTTCTCGCTCCATGTCGAGGAAATCTGGATTACGGACTCCGGGAAATATTTTCTTGTGAAATCTGGAATCCTGGGCTTTGGTATCCGGAATACAGCTCAAAGAATCTGGAATCCTACTAAAGATTGGAATCCAGAATCCAAATTTTACCAACAAAGACCGGAATCCAGTACCTGGAATCCGGAATCCAGCGCGAAGAATCCAGAATCCAAGACTGTCCTTGATCCCCTTACATGGGGTGACTACTCTTCCGTTAGCGTGTTCTCCAACACCGTTACCCAAAAAAAAGTGACACGTTTCTTGACACACTCCGTCTGCCAGTGTGACGTCGGCATAGTAACGGGCAAGAGCCTCGGGTCGGAAGTTGAAATTAGCAAGGGATAACATAGTTATTAGGTCGAATGAGGTCGAGGAAAAGCTAAGAAGCTAGCAAATATCGCAATTTATCGCTAACTTGATAGAAGGTGTATGATCTTTGGCGTTGCTATAATCTGCTTGTGTAAACCGTTTTGATATTTTGTGTCCGTAATTGTGTAATTTTGTTAATTTGTTTTGGGGGCCGTGCGTGTTGCGGGATCGCCATCTTTTTCACGGAACCGGCAAGGTCATCAAAAGTTAAATCCTTTTTTCCTCTTAAATAGGCAAGGTCTAGTCTCCAGAATAAGAGGTTGCATTCAGAGATCACACAAGTTTGTATTTTACTTATTCTTTCGCTAATTAAACCGGTCTAACTTCACATCAATCCTTTCGAGTATGGGCCTCTTTTAATCTCCTAATTCTCCACCTAATTCAGTGAAGCTAGTTCGATCGATTATCTACATCGATCGGCCCGTTGAACCAGAAATAATGCGAAATAGCTTTGAAATACGCGCTTAAGCTAATTTTCCTCAAATGTGTATTTGAATTCATGACAAATACAGCTCCACCAGCTTCAAACAGCGTCTAAAGCAGAGAAAAATGGTTTTGATATAACAAAATTAATTCTTCAAAATGTGTGCACAGTGTGTCTCTGTGGTGCAGTGGTAAAGGAGTTGCTTGCACTTGTAGATTTACCGGGTTCAACTCCCGGCGGCATTGTTTTCTGTTTCTTTGTACCGTGTTTTTTTTTCAATCTTTGTTTTTTAACACTATTTTTCCTTTCGGCCTGTTCTCCTTTATTCTTACTGCTGACCCCGCTGATGATCATGCACTTGGATCAACATGTATTTTAAGCTTAAGTCTGGAGTTTTACTTTGGAAAAGGGATTTCAAGAGCTCTCTGATCTACAATCATACTGGCCAAGCTTTCGACCAGAAAAAACCATAAGCTGTCAAGACATGTCCCTCGTCTGAAACAGCTGATTTTTTTTTTTTTCAGTGTTAGTTGACATTATGACAAACAACACACGGTACGCCACAAACTGTATTAGTTCACACCCAACACCCACCAGTGACCCACTGGCGTAATTTAAACTTGCCTTTTGTACGTCGTCTTAATCATTAATATTATTACCCTAAAGTCTCCACTGTGTTTGCCTCCAAACAATAATTAATATAAACGAAACCCCCTCTTTTTTGGTTTTCGGGACTTAATTACAGAGAATTACAGGTGTATGCCCAGTACAGTATTAAAATGCGGTAAAGCAACAAAATTCAATGCTCACACAGTCTCCCACAAATACCTCAGTGTCATTTAGCTTCCTCTTTCAACGTTACAGATGAA